>OY754981.1:19719569-20095482 GCA_963576475.1 Molanna angustata
TTTTTTACCATATGGACAGTTGATCGTGGGCACAATTTACCGTGTGGACAGTTGACCGTGAGGACAATTGGCCGTGGGGACAGTTGACCGTGAGGACAATTGGCCGTGGAGACAGTTGACTGTGAAGACAATTGACCGTGGGGACAGTTGACCGTACGGACAATTGACCGTGAGGACAATTTATCGTATGGACACTTGACCGAATGAACAATTCACCGTGCGGTAACTATTTTTAATAACAAAAAACTTCCTTTTTTACATATGAGTAAAATAATATGAGTAAGTAAACGTTTTGCCATATTGGTTTTACATAATTTCAAAAGAAAACAAAGAAGTTACGATTAATTCGAAATCTACACCTTCTAATTAGTATAAATCGATGTCCGTCTTGAAAAATAAAAAAAAACAACAAGAAGAAGTTGAACAGACGTCTTCTTAAATTTTTAAAATGCTGAATTGTCCATTCGGTAAATTGTCCATACGATAAATTGTCTTCACGATCAATTGTCCGTACGGTCTACTGTCCTCACGGCCAACTGTCCCCACAAATGTGACTTTATTTAACTTCGAAACAGGTTTATCCTAGTGAGGTTGAATAACATTATATTATATAAATTTTGTTCTGAAAAGTAAATAAATAAATATTATGGGATTCATTGTTTGTGTGCTGGAGCCGTCAGAACGATCCTGTAGCCAACGAACCACTTTTGATTCCTATGTTTCCGTTAATTCTAAATGGAATGCCTCTGAAATAAGCACAAATAGGTGTTCAAGCATTCCTCAAACTAGGCGGAACTGCTTATTGGGAGAGTCTGAACTGTCTATGGTTGGTGCAACAAAATATTTCTTAGAAAACCCTTAGCAACTGTTTCTTTGTTTACACTTATGACATATGACAAGATATGGGTTGAATATTTTGAGTGCTAAATTTGTCAATGCATTAACAGGCAAAGCCAGCTAGTATCTAAATAACATGAGCAATTGGGACGAATTACACCATACAGCTCCAACACTTTACGCCATGGGGTACGCAGTGATAACAGAGTTCAATACATTTATATCTTGACAAACATACAGCGCATTAACCCTTAATTACTCGCATGGGGTCAAAGCAATTTTGCATTAAAAAATGAAGCATTTGCTGTTTCTCGAAATTCCCCGCGCCCCCGCTAGCTTCATAACCCGCGTCGAAGTTTGTATTCCAATAGCAACCAAGCCACTGGAGTGGAAGGATGTGTCGCTGCACTCTTAAGCGGTGACCCCGTGCGAGTAATTACGTTACTTTTTTGAAAGAGGTGAGTTGTTTATTTTATGTATTTTTTTGTGTATTATTAATTCGATTTTTATTATTATATGTCCAGTGTATGAATTTATGTTCTAAATATGTTTTTTACAGCTTGATAAAATGAAATTATTCAAAAATTACGTTTTATTGTAAGTATTGTATTCAGGCATAAATGCACTCGTTGTACATCGAGAAAATACCAACAAATCACGTAGGTACTCACGTGAGGCGTCATTTTTTGCGGCAATTGTCTGTTGAACTTGTTCATAATCACCAGAAACGACGAATTGAAGTCAGTGTAACTCCTAAGATTGTAAAAGAACAACTTTTGGAAGTGCATGAATAGGAAAACCGCGTCCCACCAACAACTGCAAAACGTGGGCGTTGCAACAACTGCCCGCGAAAAACCGATCAAAAAGTACCAACAAAATGCGCAAATTTTGTGTGCAATGATCACTCTCAAATATATTGTCAACAGTGTAATAAAAGTGATTCGGAGAGTTCCTAAAAATATTCTATAATTTTAACTTTGATCTCAGTATAAGTACAAATTGTTAATTTTTAATAACTATTTTAATTTAGCTTATTTTTGTTTAATTAGATATTTAGTTCATGTTATTACTTTTAACTATAATAGAATTAATAAAGCACTTTAATAATAAACAAGTTTTATTTACTTATATATTTAATAAATAATAAAAATTATTCCTACAATTTGGGGTCACCTGTGACCCCATGAGAGCAGTTATGTAATTTTCTTCGTGCGAGTAATTAAGGGTTAGTAAATTTATTTTCGTGGCCCTTTTTTTTCCTTTATTTAAAGACATTTCATCCAATATTGAATGTTACAAGTCTCAAGAGTAAAAATAACAATAAAACATAACAAAAACAAGAAGAGAAAATACAATTGACGCATAAAGTACTTAAGAAAAACAATTGGCAAATCAATACAAACAGATCAAAATACAATTATATAGAACACAAATGCAAATGATTGAAACATAGAATTCCTCCCCCACACGAAAAACTCGATATTTCAATTACTTTCGTTTCTACTACTTTTTTTCTTAATTATTTTCGTGGTCATCTGATATTCAAATTCATGACGCTCTCTACTTTAGCAAATTGTCACGTGGTATTGTAAAAATAATTCATTTGAAAATATCAAAAGAACAGTGAATGGTGACAAGAGTAGGTAGGTACTTATTTATTGGAATCAAATCGAATATATTAAAATATATTATTCAGAGAAAAATAAAAAATACGCATATCATCAACAAGAAGTGAGTACGATAAGACTAAGAATATTTACATTTTATTGCGAATATACAATGGCATAAAACCGTTGCAACATAAATATTCAGTTCAGGAACTCAGATCATGAATCTTAAGTAGGGAAAGTCGTGTACTTAAAACTTTTATTCACAATTGTCCACTAAGTTCAACGAAGTAGAGTTTGATTCAATATTATCATATTTTTGGCATTGAAGACTCGAAAATTGACCCTTAGATGTTGAAATAAGCTATATTCTTGTTGAGACAGGCAGAAATAATCGATGACAATATATTATTTTTGGTTATTGGTCGTATTGTATATGTACCTACATAAAACATATATAATTATTATATAAAATATCTTTTATCTACAAAGGCATCTCATTGGCATGAATTGACAGGAATTCTAATAGGTACTTACCTACATTTTTTGATTTTTATTAAAAATCCACAGACAGTACATAGTACGCCCATAGATTTTCATTATAATATACCTACTATGTAGATGTTGCAGTTAGCAAATATTGTATGAATCGAACTGAGGCTTTTTTCCGCGGGATTTTTGACAACTTGTTTGGCAGACCACATCATTTTTCTATAGAGAATAACGACCAATGTGAATTGTTTTCGGATGGGTGGTGGCAGAGCGGTTAGCGCGCTGGGTTTGTAATCCAGTGGTCGCGAGTTCGAATCCTGCCACGACCGATTTCGTTCACCTATGGCACAAGCATTTATGCTTTATTTAGGGAACGTATGAGGATGTATATTGTATATGTACTAGTTACTACAAGGACATCTTCATTCTTTAAAAAAATGAATATGTCGTATTCATAAAATATAAATTTTTTAACAAAATTTATCATTTTATATATGAACAAATAGATGAAACTAGCAGAAAAACTAACAGAATCTATCGGGAACATAAAGTACTAAAATATTCGACGTATCTATTGTATTGGTTTTCGTTTCCATGGTTACACAGAATACAATTTTCAAATAAACCAACCTACTGATGGGGAATTAGTTATGAATGAAGTGAGGCATTTTTCCGGGGGATTTTTGACGTTTTGGTGGGCAGACCACATCGTCTTTTTATAGAGAATAACGACTAATGCGAATTGTTTTCGGATTTATTTTTCGAAAAAAATACTTTGTTCATTTAGATTTAGAGAACAGTTATCTAGCAAGCGTTGAAATGTATGGAAAAATGCAATATGTTGCCAACCAAGACGTCAAACGCGCGATATACCATAACTCACTCATTGCACGGAGTACTTCATCTAGTATATTATATGAAAATCTATAGTATAATCACAAGACATTACATAGTACACCATTCACTTAAAAAACCTCAAAGCGAAACTCATGACATGCTCTCATCTCTTCATGACACCCGTTGAGAAAATGAAAAATGCGCTTAAAAATGTGAATTCACAACTCTCCACTAAGTATTCCAAAGTAGTTTGTATTTGCTTTCTTCGCCGCTCCATTGTATAAAACTCAAATAAACAAAATGAAATAAAACAATGTGACTAATCATTACTCCACTCTGACCGTCGTTACATATTTATCCGCTTACATTACGTACATACTTCTGTTTCCCATTGAATTGCCTCCATTTTGAGTCGGTTCTCGACTCCAACATTGTTAATTCAGCATTTTTGTTATTGTATATAAGTACCTATGTAAGTACAAAAACAAAACTGCCGCCCATGCGGACCCAACGCAACGTGTGCAACAGATGCGCAAAACTCGCAAAAAAAACAAACCGATGATCTTTAATGGCAATAAAGCATGTGCTCTTACTTCGACGATCTCACAGAGACGAGTCCACTGAATATAATATTTTCTGCGTGCGCAAACAGTAGGGTGACTTTCATTGACAAAAAAAGCTCACAAAAAACGTATTATCTGAAATTTTTAATAAACATTGCAACGTTTAGATTATTGTATTCCATAATTATATAAGAAAAACGAGTGGGTTGTGGCCAACACTAAACTCTCCACACCACAAATATTGACAATGAAATATTTTATTCATTCTAAATTTTACTACCAGGAATATAAATTTTCTAACGATAGTATATTTTCATGTTAAGATAGACAAACTATTAATGCAGTATAGTGAAGAATGCTTATGTTGTATGAAATATTATAAAAAAAGCAGATAAATTTTGTTTTAAAGAACGCGAGAGCATTTTCAAAATTTTGACACGTGATATCATATGAAGAAATTTTTTGTTATTTATGGAAAGCTAATCAGTTCTATGTTCAAGCTCTTTACATTATAACATGAAATCAAATTACTGAACGTTTCCATACATAGAAATTTATCTAATTACATTTTTATTCATACTAAATGTTACTATCAGGAATATAAATTTTCTTCCGATAGTATATTTTTATGTTAAGATAGAAAAACTATTAATGCAGTATAGTGAAGAATGCTTATGTTGTATGAAATATTTTAAAAAAAGCAGATAAATTTTGTTTTAAAGAACGCAAGAGCATTTTCCAAATTTTGACAGGTGATATCATATGAAGAATATTTTTGTTATTTATGGAAAGCTAATCAGTTCTATGTTCAAGCTCTTTACATTATAACATGAAATCAAATTACTGAACTTTTCCATACATAGAAATTTATCTAATTACATTTTTATTCATACTAAATGTTACTACCAGGAATATAAATTTTCTTCCGATAGTATATTTTTATATTAAGATAAACAAACTATTAATGCAGTATAGTGAAGAATGCTTATGTTGTATGAAATATTTTAAAAAAAGCAGATAAATTTTGTTTTAAAGAACGCAAGAGCATTTTCCAAATTTTGACAGGTGATATCATATGAAGAATATTTTTGTTATTTATGGAAAGCTAATCAGTTCTATGTTAAAGCTCTTTACATTATAACATGAAATCAAATTACTGAACTTTTCCATACATAGAAATATATCTAATTACATTTTTATTCATACTAAATGTTACTACCAGGAATATAAATTTTCTTCCGATAGTATATTTTTATATTAAGATAAACAAACTATTAATGCAGTATAGTGAAGAATGCTTATGTTGTATAAAATATTTAAAAAAAAGCAGATAAATTTTGTTTCAAAGAGCGTTAGAGCATTTTGACAATGTTGACACGTGATATCATATGAAGAAATTTTATGATATCTATGAAAAGCTAATCAGTTCTAAGTTCAAGCTATTAATATTCTTATATCAATATGAAATCAATGAACTGAACATTGCCAAATATAAAAAAATTCTCTTGTTACATATAAGTTTCATACAAATATCCATTAAATAAAATATAATTTTTGAAACCGGTGAATATTTTTCTTTTAACATTGACCAACTTTGAATACAATTTTATGAAGATTCTTGGTGTTGTATAAATAGTTGAAACCAAATTAAAATATCTCTAATTTCCAGGTCGTGAGAGCATTTTTTCAGTTTTAATAGATGAAATCATAAAGAAACATTGGGAAAAAATGAACCGTTGTCTATGGAAAACTAATCAGCTCTAAGTTTATGGACTTAACACATGTGATATCAATATGAAGTCAATCGGACTTATAGTTTGGGCTGCAGAGAGGACACAAAAAAAAAACAACGTAAATGATGAATTCATAGAGAAGAAATCAAAAGTTGTCTATGGAAAACTAATCAGCTCTAGGTCTTTGCACTTTACACATATGATATTAATATGAAGTCGATCAGACTTATAGTTTGGGTTGTAGAGAGGACACAAAAAAGATAAATGCTACGGCGTACGGCGTACGGCGTACAGCGTATACGCCATACACACAAACACATCACGACGAAACTCATAGTGTGCATTCTCTACATGATACCCATTGAGAAATTGATGTAAAATAAATACGCTTAAATTTTGCGAAATCATGACTCTCCCCTATTCCATAGTGTGGAGAGTAAAAAACCTGCCTTAAGTATGTATGTAGGTTATTGAGCAAATTTACATTTGAATATAATTTTTTTATTTATTAATTAATTAATTTATTAATTTCTTATTAATTTATTTATTCATTCATTTATTTATTTGTATATTTTTTATTTATTTATTATATATTTATCTATTTATTTGTTTGTTTATTTACTTATTTCTTTCTTTTTTTTTATTAAATTATTTATTTTATATTTATCTGTTTAATTGTTTTGTTATTTATTTATTTACTTGTATATTTATATATTTATTTATTTATGTATTTATTTGTTTGTTTTTTTGTTTGCTTGTTTATTTATTTATTTATTTATTTATTTGTTTGTTTGTTTGTTTGTTTGTTTGTTTGTTTGTTTATTTATTTATTTATTTATTTATTTATTAATTTATTTATTTATTTATTAATTTATTAATTAATTAATTAATTTATTTATTTATTTTTATTTATTTATTTATTTAATATTTATTTATTATTTTTTTAATTATTTATTTCTCTGTTATTTATTTATTAGTTGATAGTGAATTTTTCAGTCTACACAATTAATAAAACAAACAGACAATGTCGCATTGCTTTATTATATTGTCGCATTAAACGAAACAAACGTCAAAAATGTTCTTATAAATTATACATAATTTCTCTAATCGAAATTTTCTGTTCGGTGAAATAATGGATACAATATAAAATCAATTCTATATTACTTACTTTTCGTATTTACAAACCGAAAGTAAATACGTAATTGTCTAAGTATCTTTGTATAAAAAAATAAAATTAAATGAGTTACGTATTAAAATACTCTCGTGTAAGGTACAAAAGAAATTATCATTAAGAGTTATTATGTTGATACTTGATAATGTCAATTGCAAAAATTATTGAAATGATAACAAATATTAATTTCAGAAAATACCATGTGAATAAAAATATCATTGTGCGATCTCAATAACAACTGTACCTGAGATTTGTGAACCGGGAACTTACGATTATATCTTTACTTATTATCTAGAAAATGAAATATTTATATACCTACCTATTGCGTGTATAAAACTTTCATCTTCCTGATGCATAAGTAGGATAATATATTATATGATAATCGATTTAACAAATGGCTTTTTAAAAACCCAATTTTCACTGACATAAATAAAACGATTGGGTTGTGGCCAACAATAAACTCTTCACACAATAGTAAAGGTTCATTTTTTCTTCTTGAATGGTTGACAATCTCTAATTGCATTTTGATGAAGTAAGTGATTTATATTAGATTCCTAAACAAATATGAGATTCCCAAAGGACAAAAGTTTTCACAATACACCATACCTACACACAAAAACATTGTCACGAAACTCATAGTATGTATTTTCTACATGATACCTGTTGAGAAATTTTAAGTAAAATTGCATTACAAGCAATATGAGCATGTATGAGACAGTGTATCAATGTTGATGAGGCAATGTATATGTGTCAAGATAGAATAATGCGGTGCTCGGTTCTCACTGCCTACCCCTTGAGGAAGATAGAAGTGTAGAGTAAAAAATACACTTGCCTATAGAGACACATACAATATCAATATGAAGTTGATCACTCAATTTTCCCTTACAGAAGCTATTTTACTTCTGTTTATATGTACCTACATTTTTCATACTAATATGAAATTTATTTCACATTGATATGGCAAACCATAGATTATTTTTAAAATTTTGATAATCATTGAATACATTTTTGATGAGTGTATATTTTTGTATCGAAATTTCAAACAGTATACAAAAAACTCGATTTTCCAGACCGTGAGAGCATTTTTAAAATTTGGACAGATGAAATCATAGAGAAGAAATTAACGGATATCTATGGTAAACTAATCAGCTCTAGGTCTATGCACTTTACACATATGATGTCAATATGAAGTCGATGGAACTTATAGTTTAGGCTGTATAGAGGACACAAAGAGTATAATCCGTTCGTCATACATACAAACACATCACGACGAAACTCACAGTGTGCACTCTCTACATGATACCCGTTGAGAAATTGATGTAAAAAATTCCGCTTAAAATTGTGAAATCATGACTCTCCACTATTCCATCGTGTGGAGAGTTAAAATTATACATGTGGTTCTATTAAATTCGAGATATTCATCAAATGATGCTCGTCATAGAGCGATACTAATAAATAGGAGACGCATACGTGTGTAGACTCAAAGCAGATTTTATGTATTACATATTCTAACTTCAAACATTTATAATTTACCCAAAAATGAAATGGTCTTCCAGTTCCATCACTGTTGAGAGTTCATGGTCACAGCATGTATCCTTGAAGTAGTGATCATGATTATTAATTGTTATTACTTTCATCAATACTGATTAAATGGTGTGACCAGACGTTGTGGGACCTCAGCTATACCAACTAAGCATTGACCTTAATTTATCTCCTTTAATGGCTTATCCATGCCGGCTGGTCATCGAACTCCTACAAATAATATAGTATATTGAACAAAACACATATAAGGAAAATAAAAAATGAACAATTCTATCCTTGTTTAAATGTTTTATCATCAAAGTAATAGATTGTTAGTAATTAATGTAAGTAGGTGTGTATAATATATACTTTTGTTGACATATCTAAATAGAGGCGATATTGGAATACAGGGCTTGCAACCTATCATCGGTTGGGTTGCGTTTTCACTATATGCGCTTGCGTAACGGTAACCAATTAAGCTTTTTTCTTTAGTTTCCTTATCAATCCAAATATGAAACACGTAAATATATTGTGCGGTATTTTTTACACAGTTTAATTTAACTTCACCTGTCTGTCCAAACTGGAATTTTGCAATTGATTACTTACTTCCCAACCAGTTGAGCTCTAAAATTTTCAGAATTTGTGCATTACCGATGACAATACATGATAAAAGATTTATTCTAATGTCAATATCAAATTAATCAAGCCAGCTTGATATTTTGATAAAATTGACCATTTTGTATTTATGTAATTCAAATTTAGATTAATTGCAAAGTAATAGTTATATCGTTACTTATTTTTTTAATTTTATTTTTTAGATATTGACATATAACATATAGTCAACCATCGAAACCCTCAGGGTTTATCTGAGGTTGACGAGTTCAGTAATTTTAATATAGATTAGATGGAGTATTTTGTTATATGGTTGTGAGACATGGTGCATAGGTGAAAGAGAACGCAAAAGATTGGAGGCCTTCGAGATGTGGACCTATCGCCGAATGCTTGGCATATCTTGGAGGGACCATATAACAAATGATGAGGTTCTCAGCAGAATTAAGGAAACCAGGCACCTGTCAAACACCATATCGAAAAGGCTTGCAAATTGGATAGGCCATGTGTTGCGACACGAGGATCTCCTACATATCATCTTGGAGGGAATGGTTGAGGGTACAACTGGCAGAGGGCGTCCCCGCCGGGAATATTTAGAACAGGTGTGCCGCGACATGCAGTGTACCTCTTACACGGAGATGAAAAGAGTCGCTGAAGACCGAGCGGAGTGGAGGAGGAGATGCATTAATTTAATGCTGCCAACCAATCTTCAAGATTGAAACAAAAGTAGAATATAGATACATATTACGATGCAGGTTCCAACCTACGTCAGCCGAGCAACTCAAAGAGCATGCTCTTAGACCACATAGCTGTCGTCATCGGATCTCATCATGTACCTTTTTATGTGGGTAAAATATTTTGGGCATGTAGTGTATATATGCAAGAGCTCATCATTCATATTATTAAGTATTTTTGGCAGGAGATATTCTCATGTTCTCATGCCATATGCATTATTGTACCCAGGTAAAATATATTTCTTTAAGTAATTTAACTGTCGAAGGTTTTTTTGTACGTGAGTTTACTTTTAATTGATTAATATTATCATATTCGTCTTTTAAGATGGCAATTTTTACTTTATGATTTACCTATAGCTAACACATTACAGTATTCGAATTGACCCTTTTCATCATTCTGATACGAACTTTTTATTTTATTTTTCATTATGATTTTTAAAATTTTTAATTGTAGTTTATAGATA
The DNA here is from genome assembly GCA_963576475.1 of Molanna angustata. Lineage (NCBI taxonomy): Eukaryota > Metazoa > Arthropoda > Insecta > Trichoptera > Molannidae > Molanna > Molanna angustata. The sequence goes on from OY754981.1 coordinate 19,730,138, forward strand.
TTTGATAAATATGTTTTGTATGTCCTGCCATAGCTACTCAGTCCATAGTTAATGATTCTATCTGCTAATGATAAATATAGCGTTCTTATGATTGTATACGGCAATTTATGTTTGAGAATGGTACGAAGCTTCCCATATACAATACATACTCTACATGTGAACCCCAGTTCATTCTATTGTCAATTATTAGTCCAACATTATGTTGAGTTACAAAATTAATGTTTTCACAAGTACTAAATAATTGTTAGTTAAATTGTTAGTTAATATAAGCCTGGTTAGTTGGAAGAATTTGCCATATAGTCATGAACCCATCACTTGCGCAGAGTGCACGGAAGTGTTTATTATTATTATTATAATCGTTTCATAACAGATTAAGTAATATGTTCTGTATTTGAATTTGTTTTCTATATAAACAACTGCGTTTGACATTCAAACAATCTACGGACGTTGCTCAACTGCATAAAGTGATTACTCATACCAACCGATGACAGGTCATAAGTCCTGTAGATGCCTTGAGTTCCTGTTTCTCCTATAATACTTCAAATTTGTCTCTACTGAGATGTTAAAAAATGTCCAAAAAACTCGTCTAATTGAAAAAATACTATTTGATATGTGATCCCGTTGTTCAAATTTCACGGCATATTTTAAAATTATAATGAGTGGCTCAGTAATAATCGTAATCATATCTTCAAATTTGTAATTCATCGTCATTATCAATCATATGATTGATATTCATATCCGTTTTCTTTCTCCTAATGCACATTATTATATATACAGTATAATCTTTTTACGATCATTTTAAATACAGACATGCTTTTTTTGCGCATTAGTCATCGACCTCACAACACCCTATGAAAACTAAACAGTTTACATTATACATTATTAATCTTTGTATCAAAACAAATTTAATAACCAGTAAAGAAACTTCATTAATATTTAATTTGGGAACTATTTTCTTAGACAGTCAAAAGATGATGACAAGGACACAAAGAATGAACAGGAGAGCATGTCCTTTCAAACGGTGAAATCAAAATCCTCACAATTACCTATATCAAGGATATAATTTTAATATGGAGTTCTATAATATCTAAGGATATAATAGAACTCCATAAGATAATTATATCCATGACATGAGTAATTAAGGGTTTTGTTTCTATCGCTTGATCGGACTTGCCCCCTGGATTACCTGAACCATAAAAATATGGAAAATTGTATACCCAGTGAAAATTTGGCAATATTATGAATCTAAAGTATATTTCAAGTGAAAAATAAGCCATTTAAGTAAATTAATTAAGGAGTTGATAGTATGTTAAAAAATACAGGAGGTAACTTTAATTAATTTTTGTATGGTTTTATTTCAGATTTTAAAGTCCCGGTTCCAGCGCTGAGAGCCAGTTTACCGCTTTTGGTTTCGCCTCGTGGATGTTATGGAGACTTTCGCTAAATTTCTTAAGCTGGCAGTCTTGCACCGCGTGTTTCACCGACTGCTCAGATCCACGCTCAAGTAAGGATTATCCCCTTTTTCCACCTCCAGAGTAAGTAATTGCAACAGCCCTGCTCTGTTCTCACTCTGTTTTGCTGTACCCTTCGTGGCAGGTCAAAACCTGATATAATATTCGCCAAGCATCTTGAAAGATCTTCCAGTTGCGCAGAGCGTAAATTTGTGTCTTTTTGATTCGTTGGTTTCGTAGTTCAAGTTATTTGGCGACAACTTTACTAGGGTTGTAGGGTCCGCTGTTAGGTGTTTATTTTGAGTTTTGTGTATGGCCCATGTTTCACTCCAGATATCTTCTAAATTGAACTCCCACCACTGTCCATATGTTTATTTTGAGTTTTGTGTATGGCCCATGTTCCTCTCCAGATATCTTCTAAATTGAACTCCCACCACTGTCCATATGTTTATTTTGAGTTTTGTGTATGGCCCATGTTTCACTCCAGATATCTTCTAAATTAAACTGTCCATATAGGTTTCCGGGTAATATTTTATCTGGTGGATGAAAAATATGATTGAAAACTCTCAATTGCGGTTTTTTCTGATATATTTAACTTTCTGGTTGTGGCATGGGTTCTACGGAGGTCTGATGGAGTAATGTTAGATAGCACCAGCAACCATTGAGTTAAGGTCAATTTTATGCTATCCGTTACAGAAAATTATGTAAAGGCTTAACCGATTCGACGAAGTACCTAATTACGTATCTGAAAATGAAATGACAAAAAATATAAATGAAAAAATTCCATAATTTATTTTCTATATTTTCCAGAAACTAAATAGGTATCTTCTTCAATTCGTGGAATACAATAATTCTAGAATTCAATTCGTGGATATGTATTTTTTGTTTGGATAATGTCCATTCGTGTTGGTACTCTGTGCTACTTATCCACCTGTCGATTCGTTCATGAGAATTCAATTCTCTTAATGAATCGACATTATCCAACTGTCGATTCGTTCATGAGAATTCAATAATCTTAATGAATCGACATTATTAAGCCAAGATGCGTGTACGAAGGAAAATTTTGTATGGTGTAGTGGACTTTTTGCAAGCTAATAACACCAACTAGAGGCCTCGCAGCATATATGTTCCCATACATGGATTTACTCAGAATTTGGAGTAGAACATCTTATGTGAGTTTTGTGTGTGTGTGTGTCTGTGTGTGTGTGTGTGTGTGTGTGTGTGTGTGTGTGTGTGTGTGTGTGTGTGTGTGTGTGTGTGTGTGTGTGTGTGTGTGTGTGTGTGTGTGTGTGTCTGTGTGTCTGTCTGTGTGTGTGTCCCCCCTTATAACTTTTGATCCGCTCAATTCACAGAGTCCAAATTTTTAAAATATATAAACAGTTATAGGCCTACAAAACTTTTATACTCAGAATTGTGAATTTTTGTTTTAGTCAGGGGTTATCAACTTTTGAAATTTTGATTTATTTTTCCATATATCTCAGAAACCGTAAAAGCTAGAACGCTGAAAATTGGTATAAACATAGACAAATTATACAAAATCTCAAATTAGTTTTTTTTTAAAAATTCCAGGGTTTCTCAAATATTTTTTATTAAGAAAAATATTTTTTTTATGATAAATTTATGAGTTTAACTGCCTATATTTCCATTTTTTTTAAAATATTGAAAAAAGCCGAAGACCCCAACTAGAAAATTTAATTTTCTATAAAAAATATTAACATTGTATTAGCACATCTCAATTTTTTTTTAACAATTTTTATAAAAATTGAATTTAGTGACGACATTGCTTCATATAATTTGTATGGAAGTAGCCTACTCACAATATCTAAGAAGACTTAATAATTTGATACTAATCTCCAAACATACATACATACTATCATGCTGTTTTCACATTCTGGGTAGGATCAAAGGACTGACCTCCATACTATCCTATCTTGACATACATACCTAGGTACATGTGTTGTATAGAAAACCAAATATCTTTAAATATCAAATAATTTGTATTTATGGGTTTATAGTTTGGTACTTATTCTTCAACTATACATACTATCGCTATCGACAGTTGGATCTCATGTGTTACATGCAACTAGTATATAATAAAGTCTAATATACCTTTCAGAAAGTAATCTTGGACATCACCAAATAAAATTATAAAATTATAATAATAAACAAAATTATAAAAAAAACTACTTATATTATTTTTGTTTTGTTAATATTTTTAAATGGATTATTTGGGAAAGTTTTTGCGTTTAATTCGTTACGCGTTGATGTTGCTTGGTTTTTTTCAATAAAAAATATCTGAAAAGCTAAAACATCCAAGATGTGTTGTTGTTGAAGTGTTGTGTTTATGTATTTGTACATTCATTAACATTTACTCTATTTTTCTACATGTACATTCATTAACATTTACTCTATTTTTCTACATGTACATTCATTAACATTTACTCTATTTTTCTACATGTACATTCATTAACATTTACTCTATTTTTCTACATGTACATTCATTAACATTTACTCTATTTTTCTACATGTACATTCATTAACATTTCAAACTCTATTTTTTTCGCTTTCTGATTACACAACATCGGTTGTTTTAAGCGTTTCAATAATGAGTAATTTTAAGTCCCCGTGTCTTGGTTATTCAAACACTGTTATATAAGTTCAAGAACCTTGAAGGCGTCCATTGTGTTTTGTGAGGTTTAAGATACAAGAAACGGAAGTGCGCAATTTAGTTTTACCGAGAATACACAGAGTTGTCATTAGATTGGGAATTTAGTTATAATTATATTCAGTTATAATAAATATAGGGAATTTAATAAAATAACATTTTTAAATTGAATAAAAAAATTTTGAATATCCAGAGATAACAAAAAGAAATAATTTTTGCACAAAAGGTATAATATATCGTCACCAATTTCTATGCATTTATTTATATTCTTACTCCTCACTCACCCAAGGCAGTATAGTAGGGAGTGATGAGTTCGCATCGTTAGGCTATTTTTTATTGCTGATTATCAACTAGTATCATGCTGAGATTGTATTCTAAAAGTTTCATTACAATGAATCTTGGTGTATGTATGTACTGTGTACTACATATGTCCTCCGTACGGCGTGTTTATTCTACTTAATCGACTATAGACTAAAGTACTAATTCGATTCTTTTCAAATTTTGCAAATTTGTATAGGTATCTAAAATTCGCTTAGATCCCATTAGATTTTGAAGGATATCTTAATAATAATAAATAAAAATAAAAAATAAAAAAAATAATAAATACTTCTCAATTTTATTTCAAAGTGAGCCCAAGCTCTGGAAAATTGAAATTTGATATTTTTATTTTCAAATTTGTAAGAAAGCACATCACTTTCAAAAATGGGATTGAATAATTATCAAGTTTTATAGTAAAATATTTAAATCAAAAATAATTTTAAATATTGAAAATTTTTAATACAAAATTTGAATACTTTGTAGAGTGACTTGATAGTGGGGAGTTTAGCGTTGGCCACAATCCACTCGTTTTCATAATATATATTACACAACTATGGGAAAACAAATATAGGTTTAGGTATCGGCAAATATCTTGACAATAATCGGTGAGGTGGGTTAAGTTTTGAGCATCTACCAACCAAATGAAAACCCTAAAATTTGTGTTCTGCTTAGCAAAACTATTATTTCAGGTGTTTGCCGGTCATTGCACGTCGTGGTAAAAAATCTGCTAATTCATTGATTTACAAACTATATGGATAAGGAAGTTAAATCTTATAAATATACCACAAGATAGTGAAATATTTTGGAAGTATTGAAATGGATGAAAACAATTGTTCCTTTGACCACTCCTGACAAATCAGGATGAGTCAATTCAACAACTATTATTGTTCGATCCCACTTCCTGCAGGAAAACGATAAGAATCCTAATATCCTTTTAACTATGCACAAACATACTTTATCTAATATGGATATTCCGTGAACGTACGTCCAAGTACCTACTGCTGGCTGACCATCTATATAGGTACGCTGCTCATTGCTTACAAATAATGGAATTATAATTGAGGCGTCAAAACATCGCGAGACATGGTGCGCTGTTTGGAGTATTAATGTGGAATATCAGACTTGTGCAGGTAAAATGATCATAGTGTGATTAATTTTAGAAAAACAGCAGAGGAATTTAGAGTACTTAGTTAACATGCGGCCTTTACAGTGCGGCCGTTAACATCCCATAAACATGCCGTGACACTTGGAACTTCTTCTTCTTCTTTCGTGTCAGCAACGCATTGTTGCGTTGCTGTGGTGGAAGGATTGGCCAGAGAATTTCTGTTACCAGGGGGCACCGCGTGGAGGTTCCTTCCGTAAAAACGTTTTAAGTTCCTGACTTGGAACTTAAAAACGTTTAACACGAATTTATAGAATATTTTTCAGGTGTTACAGTGGAAGTTCTTCGTTGAAAAGTAAATATGTTTAATATCAAAACAAATCGTTTTGTTAAAATTATACCCGTTACTTACACTGCTGAGATAGCCGTGTAAATATTTCTCTAGAACAAAATGTATAATGTACCTATGTTCTGACATTTGAAGAATAACATACAATTATTAAAAAGTTGTCACGATATATATACAATTAAAGTGATTAAATAATCACCATGATATAATTGCAATTAAGTAATAAATAATTATTTTTATAAAAATACCTCCTGGTAGTTATTTAAAAGTTAGTTGATAACATTAATCTTGATTTAATACTATACAAGGATAATATTAGTGAAATGACTTTTGAGCACTAACATAAAATTATATAATGATTGCAAAATGAAAACAAAAAATAAGTGATGACTCTGAATTTGAGAAATATAAAATTTAGGAGCTGTGTAGACAAAATTTTGCAAGCTCCCATGTCCTCCTGGGCATCTCGGATAGATGATTTTAATTCATTTCAAACCATTATGAATCTTTCATTATGGCCTCCCGGAGAATCGCTCTCTATTCGAACTGGAGAAAGACCTTGTTTTTTTTTGTTCCTGATTTTTATTTCAAGATTGATCTAATAGACATTACGATTACATCTGGGGGGCAAGTCTGGTCCGACCGACGAAATCAAAACCCTAGTGATTACCCATATCATGGATATAATTATCATATGGAGTTCTATGACATCTAAAGATATTGTTAGAACTCCATGTTATAATTATATCCATGATATGGGTAATCACTAGGGTTTTGATTTCGCCGGTCGGACCAGACTAGCCCCCCAAATTTAGGTCTGTCGAAGGGTCTGTCGCACGCAAAGAACATAATATTATTATACATGTCGGCCGTCGTGGCTCAGTTAGTAAGATATCTGACACCTAAGCGGAAAGCTCCGGGTTCGATTTCCAGTGGAGTCATAGTATTTAATTGTATTTTCAGTCTGTATCTGTGATACCATAAATATTGTAAGTCTCTATAATGTGGTATTTTGTTATTGATTACATGTTAAATTAATATTTTACATAGTATCTACCTCTTAGTTGCCCGAGAAGCAATGAAAATAAAAATATCGACCTAATTTTCCCAAAATAAGGTCTATATGTTTCTTTTTAAATTATTAAAAAAAACTCAAAATACAACAAAACCATTTTTGACTTGTACAAAAATTGATGTCTGCACAAATTATCTAGAATTGGTTCAAATTGTAATATGTGTATTTGATCGGAAGGTTTGTTTCGATAGGCATAGTATCAATATTTCGTTAGTGATGTTAGGTCAGTGAAGATAACACTTCAATTTCCATCATACAATATCCGGTTCGTTACCTATCGCATTGTAAAATCAGGAAATTGCATTCTTTTTGTGTACAGTGTACCCACTGCAGAGTTAAGTACATACACAGCTCGTTCAAGTGGAAACAATTCCATTCGCGTTGGACCATCGGTTTCATTTTTTTCTGTTTCAAATAAATGAAACAATCATAAAATGAAATCGATAAAAAAGTAATAATGACAATATGAAATAAATTGCTTTGGGTTTGGTGGTTTTTGCTGGTTTGCCATGGATCCTTACACCTGTCATGAGTTCAATTATACTAATAGGTATTTGAGTTCATTAATTTTATTATTTATTTTATATTGTATTGGATACATTGTACCCAACAACATATGCTTCACCGAAAGACCTGCAAGGGGATGGAAGGTCAGTTGGACCTCCTCTTTTCGGGATTGTCCACCCTCACAAACAGGTCAAATGAAGATACAGATGAAGAAGACACATATTGTTTTAAATATTGGTAATTTCATATAGAAATCAGTGGTACGATAATTCAGCATGAGTCTTGACTTCCAAGCAATCGTCACCAATCAGTTGTCTGCTGATATAGCAGGTCCTTCTCTACACAGTCGAGCCATCTTAATATTGGTCTTCCAATGCTCTTTCATCCATTATTTGGTATACTAGTAAAATTGGTTATTTTTCTGTCAAATTATTGAGGACCTATCTTTACGATCTGCTGAATGTTTGTATAATTATCGTAAAACAACTTGAGTCAGACTCCAGGTGCGCAGAGCGCAATTTTTTTTCCAACTGTCGATTTGTTCAGGAGAACTTTGTTCTCTTAACATATCGACAATGTATCAAGCCAGAATACGCGAGAATTGTATGGAGAGGTCTACTTTTTTCACGGCTTTTCCAACTTTGAAGTCAAAAAACACCAACTTAGAGGCTTCGCAGCATATATGTTCCCTACACGGATTTACTCAGAATTCGGAGTAGAACATTTCGTGTGTCTGTGTGTGTGTGTGTGTCTGTGTGTCTGTGTGTGTGTCTGTGTGTGTGTGTGTGTGTCCCCCTTATAACTTTTGATCCGCTCAATTTACAGAGCCTAAAATTTCAGAATATATAAACAGTTACAGGCCTACAAAACTTTTATACTCGGAATTTTGAATTTTTGTTTCAGTCAGGGGTTATCAACTTTTGAATTTTTATTTTATTTTTCCATATATCTCAGAAACCATAAACGCTAGAACGCTGAAAATTGGTACAAACATAGACAAATACAAAATCTCAAATGAGTTTTTTCAAAAAAATTCCAGGGTTTCTCAAACATTTTTTATTAAGAAAAATATTTTTTTTATGATAAATTTATGAGTTTAACTGCCTATATTTCCAAAACTTTTACAATTATCGAAAAAAGCCGAAACACCCCAACTAAATAATTTAATTTTCTATAAAAAATATTAACATTGTAGTAGAAGATCTCAATTTTTTTTAAACAATTTTTTTAAAAATTGAATTTAGTGACGACATCGCTTCATACATTTTGTATGGCAGTCGCCTATACACAATATGTAAGAAGACTTAATAGTTTGATACTTCATCTCCAAACATACATACATACCATCATGCTATTTGCATATTCTGGGTAGGAAAAAGGATCTTCCTCCATACTATCCTATCTTGACATACATACCTACATATGTTGTATAGAAAACAAAATATCTGAAAATATTCAATAATTTGTATCTATGGGTTTATAGTTTGGTACATATTCTTCAACTATACATACTATCGCTATCGACAGTTGGATCTCATGTGTTACATGCAACTAGTTGTATATATCCATTTTGATTCCGCTCCTTATTCCCACCCTTGAGCATAGATACTGTATGCCTACCCGCCTAGCCTATCTTCAGTATAGACAGTAACATACATATCTTCGAGAGATGACACAGTGCATTTCACATACATTCGTTATAAGTTTATCTTCGTTTCGTTTTTATACATAGTTTAAACAACGTTAAGTGCATACATAGTTCTTCGTGTTGTATATTGTGTCCTGTGCTCCAAATTTTAGAAACATTTCAAATTAAGAAACTTTATATATAGGTACATAGGTTCGTCGCGGCTGTACAATTTACCTCCTTTATTCTATGATTCCTTTCGAAACATTGCCTAACTTCTATTCCTGATTTTAAAGCATTCCATACAGTCCATTTGCTCCGAAATCCAAAAACCATACCACACTTGTTTTTCTCATTCATTCTTCTGAAGTTTAAGCTTTTCATTTTAAGTAAAATCAGCTAGACTTTGGAATAACTGAAGTGATGATATAACGCCATTTAAGCCAAGCCATCTTAATCTGTAGTATTTAAGATCAAAATAAAGAAATTATATTGATATTATATATATTTAATTCGTGTTTCAATTATTACTAATTAATTCATGAATTAACTAGTATTAATTAAATTATTACGAGTATAAACACAGTTTAAATCCACAAACAATGAGTTGTAATTTTTAGCCTGAGCGCATTCGATGTTTACACCATCATCCTCAAATCCTCAGAGACAACAATCAAAACTCAGGCTAAAAAACTCGTTTTTTTTTTTTATTTAAACTGTGTTTACATTCGTAATAATTTCATTTTGAACTTCCACTCTGTGAACGAAACAACATTAAACTTAAATAGTATTAATTATTCAATTGTATTCAGTTACTAAGATCTAGTTGCTTATTGTAGTCGTATTTATATAATATTTAACTATCTCATTTTGGTATACGAGAATTGAATTTTTACGTTTCATTATTATACCGAATTTTGGTACAAGGTTTGTTGGAAGTGATGGCATTTGGTAACAAACCTGTCTTGTTGCAACCAGCAAAAATAAATATAATTTAGTTTTTTTTTTCTAAATCGCAATGACAGATTTCTCAGCGTGAAATATTTATTTCTGTGTTTTGCGTTAGTACATAAAACTTGTTTAGTAAAAATATATTATTTTTTTATGTATACAAACATACTTATAAGTCTAGAGTGACCCTGAAGATTTAATTTCCGTGGAATCAAATATACGATAAGTAGACAGTTGTCGTATAAGTAGTTTTTATATGTAGGAAACCCAATCTTATTTTGAAAATTTCTATTCCTGTCACGTAGCATGTTCAAGACTAGCTCACATCCGAAAACATATAATTATCAAACATAATGACATACAAGATAAAACAGACAAAATATATATGTGAGAACGTAAGTAAATATTAGAAGAATTAACAATAGTACTTACCATTAAATGTTTGATCCAAGACGTGCCTGCAAGAAGAATATGTTCAGGACTTTAATTTGTACTTACGAATGTTACTGTAATTGAAAAACTAAAATTTTCTGACCTTTCTTTGAAAAATCACCGCCAGTTTAGCAACCTTTTCGTTTTTCCTACCAGTACCTATCTAAAATAGAATTGTAATGCAATGATATTTATAGATATAGATGCATAGCAGTGAGTATGGTTTTAATTTTTAATCTAACATAATTTATCTCAGTGTAATGTGTATTTTCATTGTTTTTTTTTTTCGTTTTCATTATTTTGTTGATGTACATGTACAATTTTGTTATGCTTTGTAGTCTGGTTCGTTGGAAGAAATTGCCCAATGGCAATAAGCCCACCAGTGTGCATTATATTTGTTTATATTGTGAATAAGAATATAAATAAATCCTTTGAGACTAATAAGTTTTGGGTAAATTTTGTGGGTTAACATTTTGGTTAGATTAAAAATTGTTCTCCATGTAAGACGGTCTTGGAGATATCGAAGGGCGTCGATGAGGTCTAACATTGAATCTTTCACCCTAATTTAATAAATTATCCATGCTCACACAGCAAAAAATACTCTAATCGTCTGTGTCTAATACTTTCTAGTGCAAGTATGTATGTAGGTACTTCCAAAAAAATGTTTATTAAGCGTATTTTTTTAATTTAGATAAAATAACTGGCATATTTTAAGGTAGTAATTACATAAAATTATTAACAACTTATTATAAATTATTAATAAAAAACATTATTTGTGTAACACTGTATTTAATCTCTGTTTTAGTAGTCTCAAATGGCGTAGGGTTCACACTTTATCTGACAATAAAAACAGAATCTGTATGATTGATATTGACAAGATAAACAGTATTACAGTGAGATCATCATAAAATACCATCTTACAAATGGTCTGTGCGTGATGCCACAGCAGTAAGTCGAGTCGGTTCATTGACACCCAGGCAAGAAGTTCTGCTGTGAACTAAAGAACAAAAAAGAACAATGGTTCAAACTTGTGTGAGGCGAAACACATGTAACATCGTGTGACAGTATGCGGTCCCGTCCGTTCCCATTGCTTCCTGTATATAATATGTCTCGTTTAATGAAATTTATGCTGCCACAAAGGAAACATAAAACATTTATTTCGATTCGGCAATCGAAAAAAAAGAGGACATCGAAACGTTGACGAGTAAGTTTAAGTTCGAGTAAGCGGCACTTGTTGATGCGTATAAATTTCGGACATCGAATATCCGCTGGAGGGTCCATAAAAACTATTACTGAGAATGCAGAACAAAAAAGTCAACAATGTATTTGATGGTCGGTGGAAGAACGGCAGTGGATTTGATTGTGAAAAATCTCCAAGACATTCCATCATTTGTAAAACATGATAGCCCCCCTCGAGGTGAGATGTTCATACAAAAACGCGCTATGGAAATAAACATATAATATTTTAAAATCAGGTATTGTTAGAATTGGAGGGGAGACTAGGTGTGGGGAGAACCAAGCTGAGGTGGATGGACTGTATACAGGAGGATTTGAAGAGGATTGGTGTTGCAAACTGGAGAGTGCAGGCGATGGACCGGTCTAAATGGCAAAAATCCAGATCTGGAGGAGGCCAAGGCTCACAATGGGCTGTAGCGCCAAAGATGATGATATGATTGTTAAAATTGGAGAACGAGGTACATATTGATTAAAAATAGTTAATTGTCATATTCTTCTTCTTCATCGTGTATTAGGTCATTTGTACTGTTTGTGAGGGTGACCTTTCCTGGGAGGAAGAGGTCCAACTGTCTTTCCATCTATTCGCTTGTCTTCCGGGTAGTCTTCTGTTGTTGGGTATTTCTGTCTTCACAATTTTGACAATTCTATTGTCTTCCATGCGTTCGACATGGTATCTCCAGAAGCGTGTTCTGCTACTTCCCCATCTTGCTATGTTTATATCCACGACACCACATACCTGCATATAGATAATTGTTCATTCATTCATTCATACCATAACGGCATATCCCACAATGTGGGGTAACCAGCGAAAGGTGTGCGGGTGTGCATTGCATATCCCACAATGTGGGGTAACCAGCGAAAGGTGTGCGGGTGTGCATTGCCTTACAAAAGGGAGCACAACATATCTGTGTATACCCACACACCAGTCTCGTCTCACCTAAAAAGGCACTATATTCAGAATGGGTGGTTAACCTCATTGCTGAACTATGTGAGATGTTATTGTTGCCTGTTGTATTTTCGATTACCCGGCTCTTACGGGACACTCGAAAACAATAATAGAAAAGAGTGGAAGCACTATTCTAAGCCGGTGCCTCACAGCTAATTGAGAATTAGATAGTAAATAAAGGGACTTGCCTTGATTATGGATTCATTGTAAATGAACAAGTGGTTTAGATGACCCGATATACGTGTTGCAAATTTCCATATTAACGAAAAATTTAATCATCTATAGCAAATTTCAATTAGGAATATCAGAATGCATCGAGGTAATCTATTTGGCAGTCACGAAGATAATATTTAATATCTATATAATAGTAAATATTACATAAAGAAAGTCATTGTCTGGGTGGGTCCTTGAAAAATGCTGCAGTATAGATATATGCTGAAGGAGAGCAAGGTAAGGATCTATAAGACCTATGTAAGACCGATCATGACATACGGCATAGAAACAAGAGCTGACACCGCCAGAACAAAAAACCTCCTAAGAACCACTGATTTAAAGACTCTACGACCCATCGCAGGCGTAACACTACGTGACAGAGTAAGGAACTCGGAGATAAGAATAATCTGTGATGTCGAAGATATTTTGCGATGGGGAAGAACACGAAGACGATTCTGGAGAGATAATGTGGGGAGAGCGGGTTCGGATCGAGCAGTGAGGATGGCAGCGGATGGGGAGATAATAAATGGCAGACCCCCTGGAAGACCACCCAAGCGATGGAAGGATAGCTGAACGTCCACCTCACAAGAGCAGGCTCCGAGAATAACAGGACACAGTCCTAACTAAAGCAGAAGAAGAAAATCATTGAATAATTTTGCTACAATTACAAATATTAAACTTACCTATACCATTTATAGAAACATGGTGGGCGTATATTAACAAACTTGTCTACATTATGTACCTGCTGACAAACTGTATTGAAATATTTCTTGAAACGAAATATTTATTGCATTTAAATAGTACATTACACAAAAAGACTTATTATTATCCTGAATTTTGGTATGTAATAAAGCCTAATATTTATTATGAGGATTTTTCGATATTTAGTCAATATTGTTAACTAGTTTTAAATTTATATTCTTATTGATAATTGTCATCTGATATAATATAATACACACACAACACATCTCCAGACAAACCTTAAATATATCACCCTTCAAAAAATATTTCAAAGCGCAACTTTTTCGCAAATCTTATCAGAGCCAAAATTTTAAGCGCGCTTGAGGTGAGATATTTAAGAAAACGGCGCTATTATCAAGATTATTACTATTCCTCCTTGGCCTCATGACTATACTCGATCATGGCCTTGGGCATGACGAAGGACATCTGTGATAAAAGATCCTGTAGCGAATTTGCTCCATCGGGTCATTGAGCGACCTCTGGATCTTCTACGTTCAACGCCTTCCATTACGACGAGCTTCTCGAGGTTGTCTGGGGTCCTTCTAGCAATGTGTCCAAAATACTGAAGGATTCGCTGTAGACAGCTTGGTGACAGTCGATCCGGTATCTGGAGTTCAATTAGTATGGATACATTGGTTCGTCTAGCAGTTCATGTAGTGATGAGCGAAAATCTTCCAAGTCTTGAAAACCAAGACCTTCCTTATATCGACATTATACTATTGATAGGTGTAGTTTGTTATATTTCATTGTAATTACTGAATTTTAACAGACCAAAACCTGGAAGACTTGCAATATCTTTTGCTCATCACTAAGTCCATGGTATTCTCAGTATTCCTTTTCTCTGACTTTTATCTCTTATATGCATTAAATTTATTCCTGAGACTAAGTCTTTGGATATAATATAACATTATTTGTTAACTAAATGATAACATTTGTTTCTAATCGGTCTTCAAAATATTCAGTCTTCACCTTCACTATCCAATCCAACAGACTTGATAATCTCTACACACGAGACATGCTTTAGTTGATAAGTTATGTAATTCAATTAATAAAAAATAATATGACGTTAAAGTCATATCTAAAATTCCACCCAAATAATCTCAGAATCTACGGTAAACTTGTAGGTAGGTATATACTATGAATCTATGCCATTACCAATGACAATTTGATGTGAATTTTGAGCAGAGAATGGTCACATACATAGTATAATAAATATTAATGGCATTATTTATAAATGAAATAATATGTTATTCAAGATGCGAACCAACATATTTACGAGGTGACCTAGATGTGACTTTGTGCCTTTTACTGTATGGAATGAATGCTAAATGCCATAAAACTTATTACAAAAACCACGTTTCGTCATTTTAATGAATATACCACATAAACAAAAATACGTATAAATAACACCACATGAATTATAAAAAAATAAAGCCTTTTGTTTATGACATTTATTAGAAATGAAAAGATAACCTATATCTTTTATTTGGGCACAATTAAATACTAAATTAATTATTTTTTAGCCTTGATACGTTAAAGAAAACTTATTGTAAAAAAATGTATTTCTTTTGGTGATGTATTAGGGTAAGTATAGGTAGATACTAGAGCGGACCTGTGATATTCATTATTACATTAAATAATCATTCATGTAAAAAAAAAGACTTCGAAATGAATGTATGTCAAGATAGAAATATGTGGTGTTCGGTTTTCTCTGCCTACCCTATGAGGGACATGGCGTGATGGTGTGTATGTAGTAATATTATCTTTCATTCAATTCGCATTTACAATAATACCCAAATTTTTCGCAAATCATGATTTCTCATTGTTTCGAGTTTCATGATTTCTCATTATTCCTATCATTAAACCTCTAGGCTTAGTTCAGATGGAAACACCTCAGAAGTAGTCCCTTTCTAATGAAAAAGGAATCATAGAATTCAGACGACGTGGTAAATAATTATTATAATTGCTGACCACTTTGCAAATTGAAGAGTTTGATTTTTTTTCACAGATATTCAATACATTCTGATTTCAGGAGACATTATCCATCAATCTCTGCCTTGGTCTTCCCAGTAGTCTTTTGCCCACAAGATTATTTCGCAAGTTGCATAATATCAACGCCCAGAAGACTAATAGATACCTCTACCGATCCAAATTAAATCACTTTAGGGAACCACCCTATAATAGTGGTTGCCAGTGGCGATAGGATAGAAGAAGTGGATAAGTTCAAGTATCTGGTAGCATTCTAAATAACACCAATTATATGAGTTTTGAGATAATACTGGAAACATTCCTGTCTCCAAAGTCCATATCGCGAAGAGTGAAACTCTGGGTTCTGAAAGCCTTATTTAACCGGTAATGCTGTTTGGTTCTGAGTCCTGGTGCATGACACTAAAGGACTAGCAAACGTTGTTGACATTCGAAAACAGGATATTGCGGAAAATATGAGGCCCAAGATCGGGAATTGCGGCAGGTACCTGAAGACCAAGAAGCCATGAAGAAATTAGCGCATTGACAGGACAACCCTCAATCACTAATGAGATTAGGTCTAGAAGAATAGCCTGGATTCGTCATGTGGACAAGTCGTCAGATCGGGAATAGAGTTCATAATTTGGAAATAGACATCTATAAATTCTCTCTACTTAGCCCGAAAGATTCAAGACATGATGACGGAGACATTGATTTTGGTATGCACATTTCTAATTCTTCTTCTTTTTTTGTAGACCTTAGAGCCTGTTTTAAGAGGTCTGTGTGGTGTACACATTTGCATGTGATATATTTTCTTTATTAGTGCAGCGTAAAAATGACTGCACGTAAAGACACCAATTTTGATTACAATTTAAAGTTTACATATTCATAAATCATTCTATACAAGTGCATATTTGGAGCAATATTATGAATGTGCGACAGATGAAAAAATAATGAATGTATTCCCATGTTGTGAATGTGTAAAAAAACGATGAGTTTCGTAATATGAATGTGTATCGTGATATGGAAGGGCCTAGGGGCAAATACCTACTTGTAATGTATGGCAAAGCAGATGATGTTGATGGATAAATGGTATGAAAGAAAAATAAATCTGTTGCAGGGATCAACTACAATCAGTCGACGTACTTATAAGTACTATATAATATAATATAAATTATAAATCTAAAGTAATAAAGCAATCAAAATGTTAGTGTATGTGTGTGTGTGTGTGTGTTTGTCTCACGCCTTCTGAAAAACCAAGAGCATCTAAAAATCTAATTTATGTGCGAACGTGTACCTGTATACCTGATGCAGTGTCACGCTAAAAATAATGCGATAAAAATGCTGAATTTTAAAAATATTTCAATAATTATTTTTTTCATACAAAATTTTCCAAGTCGTATCTGTCAAAAAAGTGTACATTTTGCACGCATATATCTGTTAGTTTAAAAGTTAGAAGTACGTATTTACACGAAAAAAAATTACTTTCAAGTATAACTTAGCGTTTAAGTGAAAAACATGGTGAATATTTTGTATAATTATAATATTTAACTTATTTTTAAAGTAAGCGTTTTGTACATAAATGCCGCCATTTTAATATCTTTTCATACAATATTTCATTTTCCTACCGAATGAATATGTTCTTGAAAATAATAAACCTTTGAAATAAATATAAATATGAAATAATAAAATGAAACACAAGACATTACAGCAAGTTTTAAGACGTATATTGTAAAAGTCTGTTAATTATTAGTAAAGATATGGGCATAATAAAATTGCATAATTTGTATATAATATTTGATATTTCGGACAATTTTCATTTTTATGGCATCGAACAAACCAATGTAGGTACCTACATATTCAAAAAATGTATCCGAACCATTCGATATTACTTACGTGTTCGAATCGTTTCCATGGCTACAGAAAGAATGTGATATTCAAATAAAATTTGTTAGGAATCGAATTTATTTAGAAGGTTGTTGTAGGTAGGTACCTACCTAATACTATTTACTTACAAATCAACAATAATATACCTATACTGATTTCCTATAGGAAAATTATTTTATTTATTTATTTATCAACCGTTTGTCCGATTATAATGAAACTTTGGTGAATTGTCGAGCGTATGCCCAGGATGGTTTTTGGATTTAAACTTTTTTCTTATTCTTCTTCTTCTTCGTGTATTTGGTCGTTTTACCTATGAAGGGGGAGTATCCTGGGAAAAGAAGGTCCGACTGTCCCTCCATCTCTTCACAGGTCTTCCAGGACGGGTTCTGCATATAAACTTTTTTCTTCTTTTTCTTCAACGTGTACTTGGTCATCTTACTTATGAAGATGAACTATCCTGGGAGATGAAGGTCCAATTTTCCTTCCATCTCTTCGCAGGTTTCTGGATTTAAACTTTTTTCTTCTTCTTCTTCATCGTCTATTTGGTCATTTTACCTTTGAAGGTGGACTAACCTGGGAGAAGAATGTCCAATTTTCCTTCCATCTCTTCGCAGGTATCTGGATTTAAACTTATTTCTTCTTCTTCTTCTTCATCGTGTATTTTTGGTCATTTTGCCTATGAAGTTGGAGAATCCTGGGAGAAGAAGGTCCAACTGTCCTTCCATCTCTTCGCAGGTATCTGGGTTTAAAATTTTTTCTTCTTCTTCGTGTATTTAGTCATTTTACCTATTAAGTAGAGCATCCTGGGAAAAGAATGTTCTTTCATCTCTTCGCGGTTCTTCCAGGATGGTTTCTGGATTTAAACTTTTCTTAACCGACTGATGGGACGGGATGTAATGAAGGGAAGGGATGCACTAAAGGGCCTGAAGGGACGGGAGGTATAAAACTGCCTGAAGGGACGGAAGGTAGTGAAGGGTCTGATGGGAAGGGACGTAATGAGGGATTAAAGGGACGGGAGGTACTGAAGGGCCTGAAGCGGCGGGTCCTGGAGTCTAATTCTGTTTCTTCTTAATTTTATGTAGACCTTTAGGGCAGTTTTTATACAAACTATTTCCTATTGTCTAATTCATCTTCTTCTTCTTTTATGTATACATTTGGGTCATTTTTTTATAAAAATTATTTCCTTTAGTCTAATTATTATTCTTCTTCATTTAAGTACGTAGACTTTTGGGAGAGTTTTAATACAAACTATTTCCAATAGTCTTATTCATTTTCTTTTATGTAGACCTTTTGGTCAGTATTTATACAAACTATTTCCAATAGTCTAAATATTCTTCTTCTTCTTTTTTGTAGACCTTTGGGTGAGCTTTTATACAATCTATTTCCAATAGTCTAATTCTTCTATTAGGTATATGTATTTTTACTTATTTTATGTAGACCATTGGAATAGTTTTTTTTACAAACTATTTCTTATAGTCTTATACTTATTTTTCTCTTTTTTATTTAGTCTTTTGGGTTAGTTTTAAGTCTAATAGTCTATTGTGCAGAAATATTATTAACAATATGCACACTTGATGAAAATACATATGAAATGAATGGGATATGGGATGTGACGATATAACCTGCACTAGAATCTTTTCAATACTTTTGTTTAATTAAATTTAAACCATTTATATCATCCTATTTTGAATAATTTTCAACACCTAATATTTAAAGAATGGGGGTTGTGGCCATTACTGAACTCTTCACAACATTTATATTCAAATTAAAAACTATTTACTATAGTTCAAGTCTTCTTCTTCTTCGTTAATGAAGACTTTCAGTCAAATTGAGCAAAAATATAATGCACACTTGATGAAAAAATATAAAAACGAATGGGATGTGACCAATACTAGATCTTTTCAGTACCTACGTTTGTTTAATCAAATTTTAACCACATCCCAACATCCAAAATTACTAAATTTTCAATAGGTACACATTACAATTTGTTTTCGATGATAATATTTAAAAATGGGGGTTGTGGCCAAACCAATCTCTTTACAACGTTGATAAACAGTCATATTTAAAACCATTACGCATAGTCCATGCGAGCAGAAATTGTATAAATATTATACTTCATTCACACTTTATAGCAATATATAAAAAAGAATGGGTTGTGGCCATCACTTGAACATTTTACAATACTTAAACTCAATCAAATTTCAAACCACTTTTCATAGTCTGATATTGCAAAATAATTGGGTGACAATATTATAAAAACGATTGCTTTTTCTTTCACAATTTTACATTCTTGGCCAACGGCGGGACATAAAAGCTAGTAATTTAATAAAATTCGAAAAGAGTGTTAATCTCGCGTACAAATCAGATAATAGTATAATATATGCAGTAACAAGCAATTTTTTAAAAATAACTAGGTACCTATCAGTAAAAATTGACGAATTGTTTCATAAAACTAATCTGCGTTAGGGATGGGACAAAAATAATAACACTGTTGTTGTCCATTTCTAATGTGGATAAGTTTCATCACCCCACTCGTCAATTCATATTGATACTATTATAGCATTCAGTGAGACGCCTCAGAATTGTCCGCCCGAGAATCGTTCAGAATTGTCAAAGTGTTCACCATTTTCATAAAACCTCATCACGTGTCACGTGTTAAATAAGTTCCTATCCACTACACACAACAGTGAATCCAGTGAAAAAAATAGTGAAACTTTAGTGAATTTGTCGAGCGTATACCCGGGACGGTTCCTGGATTTAAACTTTTTCATTCTTATTCTTCTTCATCGTAAATTAGGTCATTTTATTTGTGAAAGTGGACTATATCCACGATCCTCGGGTGAGGGGGTATAACTGTCTTTTCTTCTCTTCGTAGGTGTTACAGGTAGTCTTCTGTTATTGGATATTTCTACCTTTACAATCTTAACAATTCAACTGTCGTCCATGCGTTCGACGAGGTCCCTTTAGAAGCAAACACTGAACTGAATTTTTTTATTAATTTATAACACGACTTATTTTCTGAAGGGATGGAAGAGACGATAAGAACTGAAGTGACGAAAGCCACTGAAGTGACAGTAGGTAATAAAGGGACTGAAGGGATGGAAGGTACCGATTGGACGGAAAGGATTGAAGGAAGGAATTATAATATGACACTCTAGAAAGGTACTGAAGGGACGAGAGTCACTGAAGGTACGCAATTATAATCAGAAATTTCAGATTACACGAAGATCAACCATTTTTAATTATACACAGGAAGCACAAGGAGTGCTGGGTTTTGCAAGTTCTTTATATTTTTAGATTAGGTACCTACTTAATATTTTATTTTATTCACAGTTGTCCTGGGGGGCAAGTCTGGTGCAATCGGCGAAATCAAAACCCTCGTGATTACCCATATCATGGATATAATTATTATATGGAGTTCTACAATATCTTTAGATGTCATAGAACTCCATACGATAATTATATCCATGATATGGGTAATCACTAGGGTTTTGATTTCGCCGGTCGAACCTGACTTGCCCACCTGAATTCGTGATACTTTAAAAGTAATATAATGTATGATCAAATACAAAAAATAGTCAAAGTCACAAGTCGAGCACGAACAACCAGGCAATTCTTGTCTACAATAAATGTCCGCAAGATCGGATATCTAGATTAAATAATCAGGGAGAAAAATAACACTTTCTTCAATTAATACTGGAGGGCATGACAGAAGGTCGCCGAGGGTCTGGAAGGAGACAAATGTCCTGGCTGCGTAATATAAGGGAATGGAAGAGCCTCAGAACTGAGGAGTAGATATTCCGGGCAGCACAGGATAGAGAGGGATTCGCTGAGTGATCGCCAACGTCGGGGGTTCCTCACAGTAGAAGAATTATCGGTCGTAAACCCTGTATATGTCTGATTTTCCTGTTACTGTTAAATACACTACTACATATTTCATCTCTTTCGAGATTTAATAAATGAACGAGAAATATTAAATTACATAAACGATTTGTTATACCTGTCAATTCATCAGATTTGATTCATTGAACTGTAGAAAGATTATGGTTGAAGATATATATCTTATAACTAAATTGATTTTTTACTATATGTACTGAAAATATAATAGTGGCTATTTCCGTCAAAATCCAAGCAATATAAGAACCGACCTCCTTTATGTAGTGAGATATAGAATTATTTTAATATCGTCTTATATGGTTTGGGAATATATTGAAATTTTTTATGCACAGTTTTTTCAAATGCCAAATTATCTAATCTCAATGGCGTAAATGTACAATTTTAAACTGCAAAAATAAATTACCTTATGAAATCATGAAAATTGAATGATCTCCTAAAAGATGAGAAGACATGGATATCCAACTTACATGAGGAGCAATTATCTGGAGAATAGAACAAAAAGTATAACAAAAGAATGAATAATTAGAAGATGTAAATTGGAATAAGAACAAATAATAAATTAAATATTATAGAAGAAATATACTGCATAGTATAATGTAATGAATGACTATAACTTATTGAACATTGCAAATGAAAGAATCTTGAATATTAGACGAGCATATATGATAAATATTACCCACCTACGCATTCATGCTGGCTCTATGTCAAATGACCTCCTGAATTACTCCCCAGTTAGATAAAATAGATGTAGAACTGAACAAAACCATAAAAATAATAGTTAGAATTTATAAAGCGCCGTTTAGTGATACAAGATTTGTCGGTTCTGCGAAACAAGACAGTCTTAAGAAGTCTACCGAAGATGTCAATATCCAAAGCTCCACGTATGTCAAGGGGCAATTTGTTCCATTTTAAAGGTCAGTACACACTGAAACCGCAATCATAGTAAACCGCCTTATCGAATCTGTCCAATTCTTTGAAAGGTTGGTACTCTGTCATCCAGATTATCGAGAACTGTAATGAGTACATTGAGATCCACTCCAGCACAGTGGTTACCAGTGTTGTCAAAAAACATCGAATATAGAATACATGCTACTGTCAGAGAGAAAAATAATATAAAAAATCAATCCTCAATTACCGGCTTTTGATGACATCATTCACCGAACCCTAAAAAGGCTAAGATCCTGTAAGAACACAATTTGGTCTGTCGAAGCAGAGGATTTCACTATTGAATCAACTTGGAAAGAAAAATGAGCCAACGCAAACATAATAAAAATCTCCTAATAGTAGACCCAACAACCCGAGTACCAGGGTTTGACCTTCCACGGAAAACATGGGTGCAGCAAAACAGGGTAAGAACGGAGCAAGGCTGTTGTAATTATTTTCTTTGGAGATGGGGGAAAGAGAGAGTACCAGATTGTGAATGTAGGACCGAGCAGATAGTAAAGCATATTATGGTGCAGGACTGCCAGTTCAGGATATTTACAGTTACCTTTCGGGATAAACATGAGGCGAGATCGGAGTCGGTGGACTGTCTGACAAAACTGAAACCATGGCTATAAATCTTGGACGCTGCTCATATGGGTGATGAGGATGCCTGTACCGGGACCACACGAAAAGTAAAGTAAGTACATCCTGAATTCGAATATACATCTTCCACAGTCACAAATCTCAACTTTTCATGAGCGTAAAAATCTCTCGGGAAAACGAGGTTTCTATTCGTATTCAGGAAATCATTTTACGTAAGAATCAGCAAGTATCACTACCTACTGGGAACAAAAAGTCCTAAAGTTGCATGCCTAATTTCACCGCTTTTATATTATTAGCATGGTGTAGAACATGGTTGATATTATGGTTTATATTACATTTTTATATTATAGAACATGGTTGACTTTTAAGAGTATTGACTGCGATTAGCAAAAAAAAAATACCGCTAGTATTTACATAATAACACTGTGAATGAATGAGGGTTCGTTTATCGTTGTTGACGCACGTGATTCTCATGAAACTTAATGGGGTGACTTATCACCATGGGGTCTTTATTCTTTTAGATTTTGCGGAACCGAGTGTTTGAAATGACGACAAAAGCAAGAGGATATCCTGGGGATGAGAACACATAATATCTCCCTTGTTTTTTTTGTACGAACTTCTCGGAAATATTGTCGTTCTCGAAAAGTCAAGGTGCCGAAATAACTTGATCCCATGTTCAAATGTACATGTCCTTTCGAGTTTTTTAATCATCATAATATCAACTGAGACAAAAAAGTACTAAAGATGATAGGGGAGGCATACGCAAACACATTTATACTAAATAAACACACGGAAAAATTGAAGTAAGAACGACTGATAATGAATTTATAAAAAATAATGCTAGAGATTGCAAAACTATGTTGGCAATACTTTACCATAAAAACAGTATATAATTATGCTTCCAACTCTAGTTTATAAATAATATAAACTAATATATATCCTGGTGAAATAGTAGCCAAAGACTTCAGAGAGGTCCAAACGTCACACTTTCTTTCTTGGAAAAGTCTAATACATAAAAAAGCGTTGAAAAAAATATCACTATCCGGTTATAAACTAAAAAGGATCATTTGTTATATAGTTTGCGTTTGTATATGTCAAATTCGAATGTTAAGTTTGTGATGCTGTATCCAGTCTTTGTTCTTTATCTTATTAATAAAAAAAAATATTATCCAGTTATTTTTCTCCAATCCAATTCAAAAACCACTGATCACTTTTTCTTCTTCTTCATCATCTTCTTCTTTATCATCTTCTTCTTATTATTCTTCTTCTTATACTCTGGTCCTCGTTCCTTCTCTTCTGGATGTAGATCTCTTCCATATACTTCCACTCGTCTCTGTTCTGTCCCATCCGCATCCAAGATACAACGGCATCTTGGACAATGTCGTCACTATCCAGTTATAAACAAAAATTTTATCGAAATTATTGTGTCGTGAAGACAAAAGTGTTGGCCACATTTTATTTCCATATTCTGAGCGACAACGTAGTGGAAGCAGAATCAATAAAAATAATACTTAATGTTGACAACGAGTCAAAATATTAATGTTTGAAAGATGAGATGATATCCCATAGTATCAAATAGTTTGTGGTCTGTAAGTACCTAATCAAATTAAGATTGATATGACATGAATACTTTCATCGCTGTCTCAAACATTCTGTACATTTGATTATAGATATGTAGGTATGCCATAAATTCGTGAAACCGATGCGGGACGCTTTAATATTATCGGTGTCTAAAACGCACTTAAATACTCAGCGCACAAATGCTGCATTTCAATTGCGCCTGCTGCTTACATTTATCGTGTATACATAATGAAAGACTCCTAAGTCTAAAGGTTTGTTTCCCGGTGGAGATACAGATTTTCACTGGATTTCCAGACTTAATTAGCTAGACAACTTGTTAAATTAAACTTCCATATTAAGAGGGTGACTGCTGCCAACGTACCTATTTTTTCAAATTGATATACCATCATTATTACTAAACGAATAATTTTGAAAAAAATAACCTAGTTAGTTTGGATATTAATAAAGAGAAATATACCTTAACTTTTTGATTATGTTCTGTATATATTCTTGTAGGAAAATAATAAGCATACCCCGATTTTAGACATTTATCTTAAATTTCTAAAAAAATATAAGGTATAGAGCAATATTTTTTTTTATAAATTAAAAAAGAACAAAATACCTGGATAAATATGATATGACGTTGCATTAACGCATCAGGTTAACCAAAAAAAAACTTTTATTACGTAATGGCGCTGAATGGAAAATAAATGTTTTTTTAGGTTTATATACTAAACCTGAAGCATTAATGCAACGTCACATCATATTTTTCTAGATATTTTTGTCTTCTTTAATTTAAAAAACAATATATTACTCGACGCCTTATATTTTATCAAAAATATATGATAAACGTTGAAAATCGGGGTATGCCATTATTTTTCTACAAGAATTTATACAGAACATTATAAAAAAGTTAAGGTATATTTTTCTTTATTAATACCCAAACTATCTAAATTATTTTTTTCAAAACGATTTGATAAGAAATAATTATGGTATATCAAATTGAAAAATAGGTACGTTGGCTGCAGTCCCCCCCTTAAACTAATGCATAATATAGTTCCTTTTGGCTGGGTGGTAAGCAAAAGGAGTCGATAAATGCACAACTGAAAAAAAAACGATGGTGCAAGATAGAAAGGCACGCAGGAGAAATATATGGAAAGCTGACCCCCAAAAAAATATGGGAAAAGGTTGGGAAATATGGGAAACGAAGAATTTCCTGTTATTTGGCCGATTAGCAAAAAAAAAAATAGAAAATGAAAAATTACATTAAAGCAAGAAATTTTATTTGTTACAATTTATTTAGTAAACTCAGAGATTATGTAATTCTAAAAAAAAATATTAATTATAATGAAAATAATGCACATTTACTTAATATCTAATATATCTATACTCTATGGTCATCTCAACCGTAGTGTTAATTAAAATAATCAAATAAATTACTTAAATAAAAAAAAATAGTGATAAAAAAAAATATTAAGAGTAACAATTTTTAGCTTGAATATTAGTTTTTTTTTTACATATTTAGGGGCTAATTTTGCGTTTGCGATTTTATTGTGTTTTTTATTATTTAAAAAGAATATAATTACTATTATATTTTCCCGCCAAACTACAAAACAGTTTTTTGGCACGGCCAATCAATCAATATAGTCTCTATCGAGAGCATTTAAACCTGTGAGCCGTAATTACATAAATAAAATATTCTTTATACCTTTGTGTTGCGGTCTATTTTCGTATTTTGTCGAAATTATCGAAAAACGGAACGAATACGGGACATGCAGCAAATAAGGCACGCGATGGTAGAACATGGTGACAGGTCACGGTCCCGTTTAAACGGGACATATGGTTACCCTACAGACATGTAGGATGTAAGTGATATTGTTTTGTTGACACACTGAAGAGATGCGTTTCGTCTGTAGGAATTGTACCTATTTGCTGTCTTCGGTCTGGACTTTGACAAAAAATCTGGCGCCATGCTTTGCATACCACACAAATATACATATCTTGAACGATGCGATGCTTGCACCCTGATAACGGACAACCTTCATGAGTTTTCAAGATCCAAATCTATGTACACACACACTTATCTATGTGTAATATTATCGAAATATTATTGGATAGACATGAATAATGAATATATCTATGCTATTTCACTTTGTCTTAAACTACGAATGAGTTCGATTATATTTTTTAATTGCATATACCCGATATACGCAAACATTGGATTTTTTTCCCTGTTTTAATATCTTAATAGAGACGAAGTTAGGATATTATAGAAGTACCAGGAACTCAAGGCACCTACAGGGCTTACAACCTGTCATCGGCTGGTTGAAGTGATCACTTTATGCGCTTGCGCAACGTTCACCGTATTATGCCTTTATTGAGTTCCCTTATCAATGTAATTTTTGAAAGCTCTATATATTTGAATAATGTGTAACAATTCATCTGAATAATTCTGAATTATACTACTGCCATCTATGAAGTAACGAAGAAACCTTTTTTGTAACGCCATCTATTGAGAAATTAGTTTATTTGTAAACAATGAAAGCAACAGTCCTTATAAATGAGGTGACGGTGTCTCGCACAGATGTCACCCCTGCCCCCCTAGACAACGTGTCATTTAGCTCAAGAAAAGATAACTCAATGTATGGAAGTGACAGTTGCCAGTTATGTGACAACTGTCACTTCCATACATTGAGTTTTTTTGAGATCTCTGGGGCCTGAACTGCGCCAGAAATATTATTTAATTTTTGGTTCGTTTACCTACTTGTAACTTTTCTAATTTTTCTTTACCTAAAAATTTCGTTTGGACTTGCCATACGAACCTTTATAAACGAGTAGGTTGTGGTCAACGCTATACTCCTCAAGAATTCAAATTTTGTATGGAATTTTTAAGCATTTTCATGAAATGAGTTTGTTAAATTATTTTCGCTTTATATATTTTGTTATGAAAACAGAAAACTTGATAATTCGTCAATGCTGTTTTATGAAAGTGATATGTGCCTTTTTACCAATTTGAAAATGCAAATATCAATTTTTAAGTTTCCTGAGATAAGGGTCACTTTGAAATATTTGATAGTTAAAAAAATTGAGAAGCACTCATCAGATTTCCTCCAAAATCTCATAGGGTCTAAGCAAGTATAAGATATACAAATTTGTAAAATTTGATATGAATTGAATGAGTAATCTATAGAATAAACACTCTGTACATAGTACAGAGCACACACACACACACATCTATGTGTGCTGAAACTTTCAGAATACAATCCTAGCATGATACTAGTTGATAACTTGCAATATAAAAACTTAACTTAAAAATTACGAATTCATTACTCTCCCTTGGGGTAATGAGGTTTTAAAAATAAATTTCTTCCACTCACACAGATATATCATAGTACACCTCACGTGACTTTCGTTCGTAATCTTTTGTATAACTTCAATTTGTGTTTTGCGTAAACCTATTGACTTGAATATACTGTATCTACCTATACACTTATGCACACCAAATATCTTATTTGGAGACGGCTGGCATATCTTCACATGGTTGCATCTCAAGTATGTAGTATTCATCTTAAACTTCTGTCTAACTTCAGAACATAGATACCGACATTAATTTCATACAATAATCAACTGATTCAAATCTACACTATATATGTACAGGGTGTCTCAAAATAAAGTTTATATTTAATGGATCGATTAAAAAAAAGTAAGCCATGTATCGAAAAAATGTTTATTAATTGTTAAAGTACACAATTTGGGAATTTTTTTCTTAAAAATAATATCGTCCAAATGTCACCCTCGGGTTCGCAGCACTCGTTTAATCGAACAGTAAAATTACTTAATGACGGCTCGACAGGTGGACTCAGTGATGGCTACCATTTCGTGACAGATATTTTCTTTCAAATGCGCTAGGGAAGTCGGTTTATCGACGTAAACTTTAGATTTAAGATAACCCCATTGGAAAAAGTCCATAGAGGTTAAATCAGGACTGCGTGGAGGCCAATTTATGCCACCTCTCCTGGAGATCAATTTAACTGGGAAAATTTCACGAACTCGTGGCTGAGATGTGTATTGGACGCGAGGCCATACGGTAATCTCGTTGGCCTCGATTGGACGTGTGTGACGTTGTTCCGTCCTGCTGGAACCATGTTCTTTGGCTAGAGCCAGGAAAGTTTTGCAGTTCAGGCACCAAGAAGTCGTCTAACATCTCCACATAACGCTCTGAATACAAATATAAAATTTCTTTTGAGACACATTGTAGGTACTTCAAAATTCAAATGAAAATACTGATTGTTAAATAAAATTTAAATTTTTGATGGTAATGTTTTGCACAAATATAAAAAAAATGACACTACGATTTCGAACCGATTTTAAAATTTTCAAATTTTATACAAGGCAAATACAAAACAATCACATTTATTTGGGAATAACATATTTCAATTGCTTCCCAAATTAATTAAAAAGATTTTAAAAAAGATAAAACAAAAACTAAAACTACATTTATGTAACTGAATTTGGTGTATGCACTTAGGTAAATGATCTCGCAAGCATCTAATAACAAGTTGCCACATTCTGGAGACTTACGTCTTACGATATTAAACTGTGTCCATTTAAACTATGACTAGGACATATTGTCCTAGGGCCCCGAAAATAAATTATGATTATTTATATATTCGCAAGAGCAATCCTAGAATCAACTGTGGTCCTTGAATTTATCCCCTTTTTCTCCTCCTACCACCTTATCATAGGTATTTTAATATAACATGCTGCAGGCACTCGTAATTGGAGAGTTGACCTTACATGTTATTTTGTATTTATATATTTTGTATTTTTTAATGTCAATTTCTCTGTGAGTGTTTCTTAAATAAAAAATAAAAAATAAATCAATAAAAAATATACCCGTTTTTGTGATAACCTCACCCCAAGAGCGCTTACAAGGGGCGTAATGGGAAGATTGGAGAGAAAAATATCACAAGGTCGCTTACTGACCTGATATAGAGTGAACATGATAAGTTCGCTATACAGGATCTTCAATCACCTGAACGCTACAATCTGCCCGAGATGGAAGTCGACCATTCGGCGATTGATAAAGCATAGGTGCCATCCTCAGTCATGGAATATAAAAATGAGTGGGTTGTGGCCAATGCTAAACTCCTCATACAGTCATCTGCAAAGTATTCAAATTTGGATGGAAAATTTTTTGCATTTTCATGACATGATTTTTTTAGCAATTTGATAATGAAAATATCAAATTTTTTATATAATTTATTTTTATAAGTTTCCTGAGCTTGGGGTCTGAGGGAGGACGAAGTTAGGAGGGATGCTGTCGAACTGCTCCAGGCAACAAATTGGAAGGCCGAGGCGGGAGACAGGAGAGGTTGGAGGCGAAAACTCATGGAGGCCGTGGCTTGAAGAAGAAGAAGACCTTGGGGTCACTTTGAAATATTTGAGTTAAAAAAAATTGAGAAGCACTGATTCTTCAAAATCTAATGGGTTCTAAGCGAGTATTAGATATACAAATTTGCAAGACTTCGAATGAGTACTTTAGTCTTAAATCGATAAATTAGAATAAACACCCTGTATATAGTACACAGCACACACAGATACATTGTGAGGAAAGTTTCAAAATACAATCTCAGCATGATACTAGTTGATAATCTGCAATAATAAAATAATATCGAATGAATCGAAAAAATCGAATGAGTACTTTAGTCTTTAATCGATAAATTAGAATAAACACCCTGTATATTATAGTACACAGCACATATGTAGTACACAGCACACACATACAAATAAACACACAGATACATTGTGAGGAAACTTTCAAAATACAATATCAGCATGATACTAGTTGATAATCTGCAATAAAAAAATAATATATAGATATTTATAGAAAATAAAAATATACCTTAAATTCACTATACCTAAATAATATCTATAAAAACTAAAAAATAACATCGAATATCAAAATAGTAACTGGATAAAATGATAAATAGATGTTATATCTATAATAAAAAGTAAAGACTTTTTGATTCTACATTAATTTAATTGAGCGCGATAGGCCTATTTCGCCTTGTTAGGGCATTAACTAGTTAATGCCCTAACAAGGCGAAATAGGCCTATCGCGCTCAATTAAATTAATGTAGAATCAAAAAGTCTTTACTTTTTATTATAGATATAACTTATAATGGAATTCTACCAAATAAAAACTTCATCGATAATTAAGATAAATAGATGGATTGGAAAGGAAGCTGGAATCAAGATTTAACAAATAAATATTTTTATTTTGTGTTTTTTCTTGTATAAAAAGTATGATGACGTTCAAATGGAGAGTATTCATTCGCTTACACAGCATTTTGTTGGAAAATTTTATTAATTCTTATGTAATCTTGACTTCAGTATCAAAATTTCTTATCTCCCAAAAGCCAAGCACTTGCATGCAATGTTTTGAATTTTGACATCGGCGTGTATCATGCGTTTGTGTATATACAGCAGGAATAACATAATATATGTAATATATCAATATATGTGAATTCCCCCCCACCTAGAAGACTCAACTGACTACAGTTGTATTATTGCTATTGCGTGTAACTTTACCACTGTTATGCGACGATAGTGATTCTAATGGCGTCAATAAGCTATTTCATTCAGTCATTCGGCGCGGCTCACAGCCGGGCGGTTGTGTCCATACGTACCACACGTTATGTTGATCGTCAATACGCCCCTTTATCGTATTGTTTACGTTTTTAAATTTCGAACATCGCGTAACTAATCATCATCAAGGAGTCGCATTGTTTTTGAAAAGTAAACTACAGATACAACAGGAATCTATTCCATGTTCCAGTTTTAAATAAGTGTTCCTTTTCAGTTTTGAAATAATTGGTTCGTTTTACTGTCAATTTGACGTTTGTGTGTCAATATTATTTTGTGTTGGATACGCAGCATATGCGTGATTTAACTAATATCTGGGCATTTAAATAGTAAGATAGATCACAAATACATTATAATGTTGTTTTAAATTAATGTTTTTAATTTTCGAGTGATATTCTGTGTACATCAGCACAAGTAGTTGTGAGTTTGACGTTTGTGAGTCGATTTCGAAACAGTGTTTTGAATTTTAAATCTCTCGATAGCTGTGCGCAAGCGTGATGTAATAATCATTTCTAAAGATTCGTGTTTTGTGAAACAATATTTTGTTCTCTTTGAATATTTTTATTTTTGAAGACTCGTTTGACAGCATCGATTGAATTAAATCGGTCGAGAAAGAAATGTGATAGATTTTTTATTTATTTATGGTTATATTATCTGGTTGTTTTGTGTTGTAACTTGTAACTACAATTTAATCTCGTGTTATTCTGTTAAGTGTAAAAAAGTTAGCATAAAAAACCTTTTAATCGAATAAGAATTACAGAAGGTTACATCGCGTGACGAAAATTTTCGTTTAACAAGTTTTGTGACTGTGATTTTATGCTGTCATGTTTATCATCCTACGATGATGTCATGTTGTGTTAGAAACGTGTCGGCTAAGTAATAAATAATTATTATTATTATTGTGTGCTATTGTGTCCGAACAACAGACGGAAAGAAGTAATTTTGTTTTATGCATTCATCTAAAGCATCGT
This sequence comes from Molanna angustata, assembly GCA_963576475.1. Taxonomy (NCBI): domain Eukaryota; kingdom Metazoa; phylum Arthropoda; class Insecta; order Trichoptera; family Molannidae; genus Molanna; species Molanna angustata. Next base: position 19,762,206 of record OY754981.1, read on the forward strand.
AGTTGGGATCATTAACTGCCCATAGAAGTATGTTAAAATGTAAGTAGGTATCTGTACATTATTATTTTTTTGTGTAGTTACTCATGTGTCCGGCAATTAGCTGTAATGACCGGTTTCGTGTATTATGCTTCAACGACAAAAACTATTTTCGTACATTATTTTCTTGTCATTGATTTCAATTACAATATGTCATAGTGTACAGTTTACACGGACATTAAACTAATTACTTGTTTGCCGTCATTTGGTACACAAACTTTAGAAAATATTTGAATATTAAACTTTATTAATAGCCATATTTAATTATACAGTGTTGATTGTCAAATTTTTCATGACTTTAAAAATAGTCATGCATATTTATAATGTGTTGATTATCAATTTTTTTATGACTTTAAAAATAGTCATGCATATTTATAATGTGTTGATTGTCAATTTTTACATGACTTTAAAAATAGTCATGCATATTTATACTGAGTTGATTGTCATATTTTTACATGACTTTAAAACTAGTCATGCATATAGATACTGTGTTGATTGTAATTTTTTTACAAGACTTTAAAAATAATCATGCATATATATGTATACTGTGTTGACTGTCAAATTTTTTCACTACTTTACAAATAGTTCTGTATAATTGGTTGGTGGTAGAGCGGTTACGTAACGCAAATTATGTTAGAGCTGGTAAGTAGTACTGTGGTCGCGAGTTCGAATCCTGCCACGATCGATTTCGTTCACCTATATCGCAAGCATTACTGCTTAATTTAGGGAATATATGAGGATGTATTATGTAGGTAATTGTTCTTTTAAAAATATATACCTATATACAGTGTAGATTGTCAAGTTTTTTCATGGCTTAACAAATAGTCATGCATTCTTATACTGTGTTGATTTATCAAATTTTTACATAACTTTACAAAAAGTCGTGCATAATTTATTATACCTATTGTGTATATTGTCAATTTTGTACATGACTTTACAAATAGTCATGGAGGTATGTGGTGTTTCTACTGCGTTATTGTCAAACTTTTATGTTGAATTTACCTATTTTTGAATTTGAATAAGGAACATTTTTCTTATCATATTTCTTATTCTTATTTTCTGGAGGAGTCCAGGGCCTACACAGGGCTGTAGCGCCAATGATGAAGATGATTTTCATCTATGATGATGATGATTTTCATCATCATCAGAGATTCAATCTTTTCGGGAACTTTAAGACATTGCAGATTGCAAAGATAGTGAGAGATGTGAGAAAACCTGGAAGCTATAGTGGCGACCCTTCTTGCAGCATTGAAAACTAACCTAATTTTGGTAATTTATTTTAATTTTAAATAAATTATAACATTATCACTCGTTATCACTTGAACGTAAGCTTAAAATGTTTTCTACAATTAAAAGTATGTAAAGTTGGTTGGTATGCATTTAAATTTAATAAGCTACCTACATACAGTGTGCAGAGTAAAATGAAAAAAATTGTTTCTAACAGCCAGAGTGATTTCTCAAGTTATTTGCCGCTTGATAATAATAGTAATAATAATTTTATTTATTTTCTCCACTTGAAAATACATACAGGAACATAAATTATTGTTGAACTTGTAATGAAGTTGTTGGGAAGTACCATGTTTTGAGTTCCTCCAATAATTAATTCAGGTGTGTTCCTATAATTTTTGTTTTTTCTCATTTTTCATAAATTGTATGTTAAGCTTTTAAAATTATTTGATATGATGTCCTATTATTATGTACTGTAGTCTACATTTACTTGTTTTTTTTTCATTGTTTTTAATATCATTATGCTCTACTGTACTGTTGGATATCCAAAATAAATAAATAAATAAATAAATAAATAAATAAATAAATAAATAAATAAATAAATAAATAAATAAATAAATAAATAAATAAATAAATAAATAAATAAATAAATAAATAAATAAATAAATAAATAAATAAATAAATAAATAAATAAATAAATAAATAAATAAATAAATAAATAAATAAATAAATAAATAAATAAATAAATAAATAAATAAATAAATAAATAAATAAATAAATAAATAAATAAATAAATAAATAAATAAATAAATAAATAAATAAATAAATAAATAAATAAATAAATAAATAAATAAATAAATAAATAAATAAATAAATAAATAAATAAATAAATAAATAAATAAATAACTAAATAAATAAATAAATAAATAAATAAATAAATCTTTCTCTATCTAACTAGGAATAATTCCTGTTTTAAGTGAGAGCAATTTTATCACAAATTTACTAACACATCAACTACAAGCTACATGCTTGTTATATTGATAAATAGAAATAATAAAAAAATAAACAAGATTAAAAGAATGTAATGAAAAAAAAAATCAAATTAGAAAGCAATGAATAAACAAATAAACATTAACAGCAATGAAGAAAGAACTAAAAAAATCTTTTATATAATTAAATAAGAATAAAAAAATAATGCTATAAAGAAAGAAGAAAAATTAATCTAAATATTCAGCAAAAAACTGTAACTGACAGAAAAAATGCGATCCATAAGTATATAAACAAAGAAAGCAACAAAAATGAAGTGAAATTATTCATAGTAATGAAATGAATAAAAAATAAGGCAACCCAAATTATAGGCCAATAAACAAATTATTTTACCAAAGATATAATCTTTAAGCATTTTACCATAAGTCTAAACTATACCCACAAATGGAAAATGTACTTTAGTTTTCAAAAATGAGAATTAAATTAATTTAGAATTTTCTTGAACATCTTCAAGAAAAGGCTGAAGCAAAAATATTTATCTGACAACACCTAATTACATCTTCCTCTCCTCTCCCTTTCCTTATCCTTTGGTTCTCCTATCATCGCTATGAATTGTTCTTGTATGCTGTCTTCTTTGTTTTTTTTTACTTTTCTTCTGATATCTTTGTTTATTTTTGTAATGTGATTAACTTATTGCCATAGTACACACTGTTTTGTATATATTCAATATTAACTATGGTTGGTTGGAAGAAATTGCCATTAGGCAATACGACCGCCAGTGCACAAATTATATGTACAGAAAGATTCAAACAAATTAATTAATTAAAAAGAGTGTGGCATTCGGATTTGTCTGCCTACCACAAATTGAGAATCGGTACCTATGTTAATTTGATTCTTTGAATCAATACTTCAAATCAAAACTTGAAATTACCTTCGTCATAAATATTAGTGATGTAAGAATTACGAAATCGTATAAATCGAATTGATATTAAAAATAGGAACCAATTGAGTTTTTATGTATCTATCTTATGAGCAATAAAAACCGAAAATCAATCAATATGATTCGATGCATGCATTGTACTTCTGATTTCAGATGTTTTATTCCAGCCTAACTCGTGATTGCGTAGATCTTGTTAAGTTCAATTTTTAATTTAAGATTCTGATGCTGTAACATTTTAAGATAAATGTTATAATATTATGACGGGAAAAATTATCTACAGTGACGTCAAATTATCTATATAAGAATGATGAGTCGATGGCAGACCAGCTAAAACGCTGGATTAGAATTCAGAGGACGAGTGTTCGAATCTTGCCTTGTTTATTTTGCATTCGTTATAAAATTGAACGTGTTCTTGTCATAAAGTAACATTCATTATAAAATTAAGCGTGTTCTTGTCACAAGGTAACATTTATTATAAAATAAAACGTGTTCTTGTCACAAGTTAACATTCACTATAAAATTAAACGTGTTTTATCACCAGGACACATTCGTTAAAAAATATACGTGTTCTTGTCACAAGGAAACATTCATTATAAAATTAAAACTATTTTATCACTAGGACACATTCATTAAAAAATTAAACGTTTTCTTGTCACAAGGACTCATTTATGATAAAATTAAACGTATTTTATCACCAGGACACATTCGTTAAAAAATTAAAAGGTGTTCTTGTTACAAGTACACATTCATTATAAAATTATACGTGTTGTATCAACGACACATTCGTTAAAAAAATTAAACTTGTTCTTGTGACAAGGACACATTCATTATAAAATTAAACGTGTTCCTTTCACAAGAACACATTCGTTATAAAAATTAATTTATTTGAACTTTTTTTTTTAATTGATTTATAAAGCTTTTCTTGACTATCATTGTTAAATGAATAATGGTATATCTAAGAATCTTTGATCCATTCTATAATGATTTTGAAGATTATAAACAAAAACCATTTTGTAACATTGTACTTTTTTTTTTTTTTTTTTTATTTTATTAATAAAGAATATAATTACAATTATCATGTTATTTTGCCTAATCCCTTAAGGGGATTTTTGGCTGTGATCTTAATTGTAACAATTTTATAATATGCAAAAATATAAAAATATGTATATACGTATATATACACATACATACATATATACATATAAACTTCAATTAAAAACTAATATTGTACATGTATTTATATACTACATTTTTCCTACAAAGTCCGGAACAACCCGCGCTCACCCCTTAGATCAACCATCGAGGATTTTTGTGTAATATATATCCTTTGGCTTTCTTTTTGAATTCCTCGATGGATCCACACTGCTTCAAGCTGGCAGGCATGGGGTTCCAGACCTTGGGCAGCAGCACATCTTCGGTCCTACGTCCATAGTCATTGTTGAATTTGTTTGTACGTAAAAGTTTGTTGGTCACTGATCTAGTTTGTCTGTCGTGTGTTATTAGTAGTCTGTCTTTAGGTCTCAAAAAATGCTCAACCAGAATGCTATACTCCACTCTCCTCTGAAGAGACAATACTTTAGATCGGTCGAAAAGGCATTTATTTTTCCTTTTTAACTTTTTAGCTATTTTTTTAGAAATAATAATTTTTAGTAGTCTTCTTTGTATCTTTTCAATCTTATTTAGAGTAGTTTTATATGCCAATCCATATGAGGATATTCCATATGATATTACTGAATCACAGAGGGCCATATACAGCAATCTGGCCGGGCAGAAGGTTAATCTAGGTCTTATTATGTTGAAAATTGCTGTCATAGTTCTTAGTTTACTGCAAACATAGTCAACGTGTTCTTTGTAGTTTAAGTGTTTGTCAATGATAAGTCCTAAATACCTATATGATGTGACTTCTGTCAATGATGGGCAGTTACAATTATTCTGAGAGTTACTATGCAAACATTGATGATCATGTGATAGAATTTGTAATTTGTGCGTGGTCTTGTTGTTACAGGAATGGATATGCATTGATCTATTATTCATATAATTTTACTAACAACTTCTTTAGTTTGTAAGTCTTAATATTAGCATGTCTTTGTACTCTTCTTGTCTTTGTTTGTGTCCTGTCGGCCCCCACCCCGACGTAGACGACCACTTGGGAGAAACTCTCTCTCTGTCCTGTGCGTTGCGGTCCTTCACATTGCCTCTCCTGCTCCATTATTGAATGTTTCGGAGCCAAAGTTGCTTTATATCTTCCCCTTTATTTTTTTTTATTATGCTTCTCGCTCAACTAACCTACTACTCAAACTATATCTCAAACATTAATTTAACATGCACCCAATAATAAGTTACCATATTCTCGAGACTTATTATATGAATCGTGTCACAGATCCAGACTGAGGACAACTGTGTCTTCACCGGGAATCGAACCCGGGACCATCGAATCAGTAGTCAGATACCTATCCAACTGAGCCACGAAGGTTAGTTGATCGAGTATTGAGTACTCTCCACCGCTATGAAAATAATAGTTGAACAATTTTTCAGCATATTTTTAGCACCAATATATGAACAGTTATCTTTTATAGATATCGGCAAACGCCTTGACAATTTTCGGCGTAGTGGAGGAATGCTTGCACGTCTCATACCAAGCGTACCTTATCATTAAATTTTGTGTTCTGCGCAGCGATGCCGTTGTTAAAGATGTTTGATGGTCACTCTACCTAAATAGTAGGTATTTATTATTATTCCTTTCGTCGCGATATTTTGTGCGTATGACGTATGGCTTACCTACTATGAAAATGCTGTCATCTGTCATGGGTTTCATAAAAATGCATTCACAGATTGCATACATTTACCAACATTATAAGGAACAAAATATGAGGCACCTAGCTACTCTGTGTAGTGAAGTGTTTATATTTGGCCATAGCTAGTCGTTTTAGAATTATCTCAATATTGTACTTATAAATCTCAAACTAAACGCGTATTACAGCGTTGAAAATTATAATTACTCGTCGTGTGTATGTATTTCTGTTTCAGACTTCCGAATATTATTATATTTGATTTGACAACATCCGTTCCACTCGGATCTTGGATTCTCTTTGTGCTCCGTGGTTTAAATTAGAATTAGGTATAAACAGACGTTGGTCACAACACAACACCCAGCATCACTTTATACTAATGAGAATGTTATACACATTTCTCTTATATGTATACCATTGAAATAATTACCTCTTTCTTTTACTGCTCTCCTGTCTTGAATGACGCATTGTTTGAGGTTTTTACTTTTTGAAATGATAATGTACAACTTTGATCTTAAGACTACGCCATTGTTTGATGTAACGAATGATATATCGTAAAATTTGAAGTCCATTTTAATGTGTTTTCTTGAACATTCTAATGAAAACCTTTCATATTAATTATATTTGTAAATTTTAACCAATAGTTTCAATACATAAATATATACTAACTGACGTGATTCATATTAACTTCACCAACGTAGTGAACTAGTCCCTTTTCTATGGTTCTCAAAAGAGATAGATAGCTTTCTAAGCCCATAGAAAGCTATCTATCTCTTTTCTTCATACACAAAAATGTGAAATTCTACGCCATCGACCTTAAGTTTGGCGTAGTATTAAGTATTGAGTTAGGAATGTCTCTGCAACGCAATTGCTAACTTAAGAATACTAAATACTCCAGTGAGGTTAGGAGTAAGTATTTAGGTACCTAGGACTGTGCATTCGGGTATCCGTAGGTATTATATACTCTTTGCATTCGGGTCTAAGACCTGGTTGATTAATCAATTTTGTGTGAGCCCATATGTTTGTTGAGGTGGTGGTTGTGAGTAAAGAATGTTGAGATTGTGTGCCTATTTAATGTGGAACGGGAACATTCACAATCATAATTGCTTATAATATTGTCCAACTGTCGATTCGTTCATGAGAATTAAATTCTCTGAATGAATCGACATAATTAAGTTCCGGGTAGGAAATGAGGACTGACCTCCATACTGTCCTATCTTGACATACATACCAACATGTGTTAAAATTTTCAATAATTTGGACTTATGGGTTTACAGTTTGATTCTTATTCTTCGACTATACATACTATCGCTATCGACAGTTGGATCTCATGTGTTACATGCAACTAGTTAAGCCAAGATGCGTGTACGAAGGAAAATTTTGTATGGCGTAGTGGACTTTTTGCATGCTAATAACACCAACTAGAGGCCTCGCAGCATAGGTATATGTTCCAATACATGGATTGACTCAAAATTCAGAGTAGAACATTTTATGTGAGTTTTGTGTGTGTGTCTGTCCCCCCCTTATAACTTTTGATCTGCTGAATATACAGAGCCCAAATTTTCAGAATATATAGAAAGTTATAGGCCTACAAAACTTTTATACTCAGAATCGTGAATTTTTGTTTCAATCAGGGGTTATCAACTTTTGAATTTTTACTTTATTTTTCCATATATTTCAGAAACCATAGAACACCAAGCTAGAACGCTGAAAATTGGTATGAACATAGAAAAATATTAAGTCTCAAATTTTTTTTTAAAAAAAATTCCAGGATTTCTCAAACATTTTTTATTAAGAAAAATATTTTTTTTATGATAAATTTATGAGTTTAACTGCCTATATTTCCATTTTTTTTAAAACATCGAAAAAAGCCGAAATATCCCAACTAGAAAATTTAATTTTCTATAAAAAACATTAACATTGTATTAGCACATCTCAATTTTTTTTAACAATTTTTATAAAAATTGAATTAAGTGACGACATTGCTTCATACAATTTGTATGGCAGTAGCCTACACACAATATCTAAGAAGACTTAATAGTTTGATACTAATCTCCAAACATACATACATACCATCATGCTGTTTTCATATTCTGGGTAGGATCAAAGGACTGACCTCCATACTATCCAACTTGACATACATACCTAGGTGTTGTATAGAAAACCAAATATCTTAAAATATTAAATAATTTGTATTTATGGGTTTATAGTTTGGTACTTATTCTTCAACTATACGTACTATCGCTATCGACAGTTGGATCTCATGTGTTACATGCAACTAGTCACTAAAATTTGTAATCAGGATTTCCTAGTTGGGTAGCAGTAATCTACTTATTGTTGTCATTGTAAATATGGTGTGATTAAAAATAAATAAATAAATACATACATACCATCACCCCATATCCCTTACGGGTTAAGCAGAGAGAACCGAGCGCCATACTTCTCTATGTATGCACACATTCCTATCTTCCTTTACATCCATGAATCGTATATTTCCTTCTTTCAAAATATCATTCACATGGTCAAGCCATCACTTTCTGGGGCGGCCCCTGCTATTGACTCCATCTCTTACACCCATGTATGTTTATTTAATCAGTCGTTCATCATTCATTCTTTCAATATTTAAGCGGATCAAAAATTATAAGGGACACACATATAAAGTGTTCTCTTAATTCTGAATTCATCCATATATAGAATAATATACCTAAGTTGTTGTTTTTTGCATGCAAAAGTCCACTACGCCATACAAAATGTTCCTTCCTAGTACCCGCATCTTTAAACTGTCGATATGCTAAAAGAAATAATTTATCTTGAAGATATCTGGGTGTCGACTTATGTGGTAACAGTAACCTTCCAGAAGAAATTGTGGGTCAAATTAACAAGGCTGCTTCTGTCTCAGGGTGCTTAAGGAATTCAATATGGAAAAACCCCGACATGAGACTTAAAAGTAAAGTTAGAATTTATAAGACCTGTGTACGACCCATAATGATGTATGGAATCGAATGAAGGGCTGACACATCCATGACGAAGAGTACACTAAGAGTGTCAGAAATGAGAACTCTTCGAGCAATAGCCCGTCTCACGCTTAGAGACAGAATAAGAAACACGAGAGTCAGAGAGATCTGCGAGGTTGAGGATGTCGTCAGATGGGATCGGCAAAGAAGGAGATTCTGGTATGCCCATGTAAATAGGATGGAGGCATCCAGGATCCCTTACATAGCACTACACAGCCGACCCGAAGGAAGACGACCACCAGGCAGACCACCAAAGAGGTGGAAGGACAGCTGGGACACAACCTCGCAGGAGAACAACGTCTCTGCAAATAACAAGCCCTGAGGCCTAACATAAGAAAAAGAAGAAAAAAAAGAAAAAATCAACAGATGGAATATTAGGTAGGTATATGTATATTTTTTCAATAGTTCTAAATGTCATGTATAGCTCTAAAACCTATTTAGGTATTCCTGCAAATTTAATGCATATTAATTGTTAAAATAAATAAGTAAATTAATTATTTTTTATATACATATCACCTTTTTTCATGTTAACCATAATATAGGTACTCGTGCTTACTTATTTATATGTTGAAATAGCCCACAAACTAATGTATACATTCTCATTTTTTGTTTTAAATTGTTTAAATAGCACACTTTTGTATATTTTAATTGTGAATTCCTTACAAATTGAACTTGGTCCCAAAACGTCATGTATGTATTTGGGCTAATACTAACTAACCAAGGTAAATATCAATTTACCACATCTCCGTTGTGTGTGCATGATTTATTTAAATAGTTACGTGAGATTATGCAAATTGTACACTTTTATTATTGCGATAGTCAACTAAATACATTTTAGCTCAAATTACGCCAATCATCAATCGTTAGACTTGCTATTATACAAACGTGCAAGTCAACCGCAACCGTCTCGTTCTGCCAACCCATGTATATATCTACCGACTACCTGTTTCGTCAACCGCAACCATTCAATGAGATGGCCGGATCGATAGCTATTTCGATTGTAATAGCTCACGGTTCGAATACCGTATTCGACGACACATCTGTCAATATAATTGTTTCCTGATCGATTATGACAATGTAGGTACATGTTGTTTGCAATATTGAATTGAATTTATTTAAGATTTTTCCGTTTTTACAATATTAAGTAAAAAATATACAAGATGTGGACAACTTTTGCAAATACGTATATCTAATACTCGCTTAGACTCCATTAGATTTCTGAATATAAGTATATCTGAATAGTGCTTCTCATTTTTTTTAACTGTCAAATATTTCAACGTGACCCCGAGCTCAGAATTCGAAACTTAGAATTTGAAAATTTTCTTTTCTAATTAGTAAAAAGGCACATCACTTTCATAAAAAGGCATTGATTAATTACTTATCAAGTTTTCCAACTGTCGATTCGATCATTAGAATTCAATTCTCTGAAAGAATCGACATTATTAAGCCAAGATGCGTGTACGAAGGAATATTTTGTATGACGTAGTGGACTTTTTGCATGCTAATAGCACCAACTAGAGGCCTCGCAGCATATATGTTCCCGTACATGGATTTACTCATAATTCGGTGTAGAACATTTTATGTGAGTTTTGTGTGTTTGTGTGTCTGTCCGTCCCCCCTTATGACTTTTGATCCGCTCAATTTACAGAGCCCAAAATTTCAAAATATATAAACAGTTATAGGCCTACAAAACTTTTATACTCAGAATGGTGAATTTTTGTTTCAGTCAGGGGTTATTAATTTTTGAATTTTTGGTTTATTTTTCCATATATCTCAAAAACCATAAAAGCTAGAACGCTAAAAATTGGTACAAACATAAACAAAAACAATATCTCAAATTATTTTTTTCATAAAAATTCCAGGGTTTCTCAAACATTTTTTATTAATTTTTTATTGAGATCCCTATCAATTCAATTTTGAAAGTTCTATATATTGCAATACTGAAATTCTTTGCGCTTGAAAAATTCCTTATTTTCTCTCATTAAAAAGGCATAATTGGTGAACGTTGCGCAAGCGCATAAAGTGATCACGTAAACCAGCCGATGACAGGTCGTAAGCCCTGTAGGTGCCTTGATTTCCCGGTTCTCCTACAGTAAATATTCCAACTTCGTCTCTATTGAGATAATTAAAAATCAATTACCTATTTATTTTTTTAACGATTTACTTGTTAAAACAACTCGTTTTAACAACATTTTCGTTTAATATATGTACAATTACAAAGCTTTGTTTGTTTTATTTATGTACCTACCTATGGCAAGGATGCGAATCGGCATATTCTAGTATCGATTTTCAGATAATGTTACCTACGATGTATGAAAAAGATGCGTAAGAAACTAAAAATTATGTTCTCATATCAATACATGGAAAGCTGTCACTAGAGATGGACAAGGCCAGTCTTGATTATGACAAAGACTGTCTCAATTATTGCAACATCAATATTTAAAACTCGAACTTCATAAATATAAAACGAGTGGGTTGTGGTCAACAATATACTCTCCGCTGCATTAGAAACAATACTTTTTTCGTTCTTTACAAAGGATGGCCATTTCTGAATGCACTTTTACGAGTAAAAGAATTTTTTGTTTATAATTCTCAATAAAAAAAAACTTGATATATACACGAGATCACGAGACCGAGAACAAGATAAACAATTAAAAAATCTCGATGCGAAGACTTTTTGTAGAACATTTTTTAATGCAAAACCAAAATTGATCTTAACTCATGATCTTGTAAGCTCATAATGGTCACGACTTGTTACTATGGTTGTCTTAATTTTTTGAATTCATCTACTAAATCCAATTTTATCTACATAAAAGACTTCTATAATCACACTCTTCCGCAACAATAACTTGTCAGTGGGTTTGATCATCTTTGATTGATATTAGTTTACGTTTAGCAGGCACTGATGTACGCCGGATTGTTGATTGTATTTCTTGTAGGTATAGGATTTTACAAAATAAGTCAACAGTCCTATACATAAAAAACACTACCGGGAGTTTGTCTCGAGAAAAAAGAAAAGATACGACAAATTCGATGCGAACGCATGACTTTTAGTGAATTTTAAACTGAGAATGACCTTAATTCGCGACCTTGCAAACACGCGATTAATACAGATCACGACAAGTCTCTTCGTTGGGTGGTCTTGATAATATCTCTCATTTGCCCAACACTAATCGATATAAGTTTACGTTTAGCGCAGGTATGTACCTATCGGTATAGGATTATTAACCGGTATCAGTTTTCATGATTAATAATTGCGGGTCACGTGATACAAACAGGTGTAGGTATATTGTTTCATAGCTGTGATATAAAATAAGGATACTGTTTGTTTTATTTGTTCCGTATTCATGACCTTCTCATATTTCGCATTATCGGAATATCATACATAGGTACATGTCATATCGATACATCGGTATCATAGACAAAGTTATTATTATCATTATGATATTGTCGATCAAACGATGCCGCTGATTTTATTTATTTATTTATTTATGTATTTATTTATTTATTTATTTATTTATTTATTTATTTATTTATTAATTAATTAATTAATTAATTTATTTATTTATTTATTTATTTATTTATTTATTTATTTATTTATTTATTTATTTATTTATTTATTTATTTATTTATTTATTTATTTATTTATTTATTTATTTATTTATTTATTTATTTATTTATTTATTTATTTATTTATTTATTTATTTATTTATTTATTTATTTATTTATTTATTTGTTTGTTTATCTGTTTATTTATTTATTTATTCATGTATTTATTTATTTGTTTTATTTATTTGTTTGTTTGTTTATTTATTTGTTTGTTTGTTTATTTATTTATTTATTTCTTCTCGGGCAACTAACAGGTACTATGTCAAATATTAATTTAACACGCACCCAATAACAATTTGCAACATTCTGGAGACTTACGATATTAATCGTCACACAGATCCAGACTGAAAACACAACTAAAAACTGTGTCTCCACCGGGAATCGAACGCGGGACCCTTGGATCAGCATTCAGATACCCAACCAAATTTATTTAGTTACGATACATAATGACGTTATACACCTATAACAACAACAACATACATTTCAAAATTACAGTGATAATTATATGTCTGGTTCTTTAACTTTTTAAGAAAGTTCCGGCTATAATAGGTGCGTTTTTTATAACTAGTTGCATGTAACACATGAGATCCAACTGTCGATAGCGATAGTATGTATAGTTGAAGAATATGTACCAAACTATAAACCCATAAATACAAATTATTTATTATTTTATGATATTTAGTTTTCTATACAACACATGTACCTAGGTAGTCAAGATAGGATAGTATGGAGGTCAGTCTTTTTTTCCTACCCGGAATATGAAAACAGCATGATGGTATATGTATATTGTATGTTTAGAGATGAAGTATCAAACTATTAAGTCTTCTTTGATATTGTGTATAGGTGACTACCATACAAAATGTATGAAGCGATGTCGTCACTAAATTCAATTTTTAAAAAAATTGTTAAAAAAAAATTGAGATCTTCTACTACAATGTTAATATTTTTTATAGAAAATTAAATTATCTAGTTAGGGTGTTTCGGCTTTTTTCGATAATTGTAAAAGTTTTGGAAATATAGGCAGTTAAACTCATAAATTTATCATAAAAAAAAATATTTTTCTTAATAAAAAATGTTTGAGAAACCCAGGAATTTTTTTGAAAAAACTAATTTGAGATTTTGTATTTGTCTATGTTTGTACCAATTTTCAGCGTTCTAGCGTTTATGGTTTCTGAGATATATGGAAAAATAAAATAAAAATTCAAAAGTTGATAACTCCTGACTGAAACAAAAATTCAAAATTCCGAGTATAAAAGTTTTGTAGGCCTGTAACTATTTATATATTCTGAAATTTTAGGCTCTGTAAATTGAGCGGATCAAAAGTTATAAGGGGGGGACGGACACACAGACACACAGACACACACACACACACACACACACACACACACACACACAGACACACGAAATGTTCTACTCCGAATTCTGAGTAAATCCGTGTATGGAACATATATGCTGCGAAGCCTCTAAGTTGGTGTTTTTTGACTTCAAAGTTGGAAAAGCCGTGAAAAAAGTAGACCTCTCCATACAATTCTCGCGTATTCTGGCTTGATACATTGTCGATATGTTAAGAGAACAAAGTTCTCCTGAACAAATCGACAGTTGGAAAAAAAATAAATAGGTAGGTACCTACATTTTTTCATAATACTAGTTGCATGTAACACATGAGATCCAACTGTCGATAGCGATAGTATGTATAGTTGAAGAATATGTACCAAACTATAAACCCATAGATACAAACTAGTTGCATGTAACACATGAGATCCAACTGTCGATAGCGATAGTATGTATAGTTGAAGAATATGTACCAAACTATAAACCCATAGATACAAATTATTGAATATTTTCAGATATTTTGTTTTCTATACAACATATGTAGGTATGTATGTCAAGATAGGATAGTATGGAGGAAGATCCTTTTTCCTACCCAGAATATGCAAATTGCATGATGGTATGTATGTATGTTTGGAGATGAAGTAACAAACTATTAAGTCTTCTTACATATTGTGTATAGGCGACTGCCATACAAAATGTATGAAGCGATGTCGTCACTAAATTCAATTTTTAAAAAAATTGTTAAAAAAAAATTGAGATTTTCTACTACAATGTTAATATTTTTTATAGAAAATTAAATTATCTAGTTGGGGTGTTTCGGCTTTTTTCGATAATTGTAAAAGTTTTGGAAATATAGGCAGTTAAACTCATAAATTTATCATAAAAAAAATATTTTTCTTAATAAAAAATGTTTGAGAAACCCTGGAATTTTTTTGAAAAAACTAATTTGAGATTTTATATTTGTCTATGTTTATACCAATTTTCAGCGTTCTAGCGTTTATGGTTTCTGAGATATATGGAAAAATAAAATAAAAATTCAAAAGTTGATAACCCCTGACTGAAACAAAAATTCAAAATTCCGAGTATAAAAGTTTTGTAGGCCTGTAACTGTTTATATATTCTCAAATTTAAGGCTCTGTAAATTGAGCGGATCAAAAGTTATAAGGGGGGGACGGACACACAGACACACACACACACACACACAGACACACACACACACAGACACACACACACACACACACAGACACACGAAATGTTCTACTCCGAATTCTGAGTAAATCCGTGTATGGAACATATATGCTGCGAAGCCTCTAAGTTGGTGTTTTTTGACTTCAAAGTTGGAAAAGCCATGAAAAAAGTAGACCTCTCCATACAATTCTCGCGTATTCTGGCTTGATACATTGTCGATATGTTAAGAGAACAAAGTTCTCCTGAACAAATCGACAGTTGGATTATTGACTAGTTGCATGTAACACATGAGATCCAACTGTCGATAGCGATAGTATGTATAGTTGAAGAATATGTACCAAACTATAAACCCATAGATACAAATTATTGAATATTTTCAGATATTTTGTTTTCTATACAACATATGTAGGTATGTATGTCAAGATAGGATAGTATGGAAGAAGATCCTTTTTCCTACCCAGAATATGCAAATTGCATGATGGTATGTATGTATGTTTGGAGATGAAGTAACAAACTATTAAGTCTTCTTACATATTGTGTATAGGCGACTGCCATACAAAATGTATGAAGCGATGTCGTCACTAAATTCAATTTTTAAAAAAATTGTTAAAAAAAAATTGAGATCTTCTACTACAATGTTAATATTTTTTATAGAAAATTAAATTATCTAGTTGGGGTGTTTCGGCTTTTTTCGATAATTGTAAAAGTTTTGGAAATATAGGCAGTTAAACTCATAAATTTATCATAAAAAAAATATTTTTCTTAATAAAAAATGTTTGAGAAACCCTGGAATTTTTTTGAAAAAATTAATTTGAGATTTTGTATTTGTCTATGTTTGTACCAATTTTCAGCGTTCTACCGTTTATGGTTTCTGAGATATATGGAAAAATAAAATAAAAATTCAAAAGTTGATAACCCCTGACTGAAACAAAAATTCAAAATTCCGAGTATAAAAGTTTTGTAGGCCTGTAACTGTTTATATATTCTGAAATTTTAGGCTCTGTAAATTGAGCGGATCAAAAGTTATAAGGGGGGGACGGACACACAGACACACACACACACAGACACACACACAGACACACACACAGACACACACACACACAGACACACGAAATGTTCTACTCCGAATTCTGAGTAAATCCGTGTATGGAACATATATGCTGCGAAGCCTCTAAGTTGGTGTTTTTTGACTTCAAAGTTGGAAAATCCATGAAAAAAGTAGACCTCTCCATACAATTCTCGCGTATTCTGGCTTGATACATTGTCGATATGTTAAGAGAACAAAGTTCTCCTGAACAAATCGACAGTTGGAATATTTTCAGATATTTTGTTTTCTATACAACATTTGTAGGTATGTATGTCAAGATAGGATAGTATGGAGGAAGATCCTTTTTCCTACCCAGAATATGCAAATAGCATGATGGTATGTATGTATGTTTGGAGATGAAGTATCAGACTATTAAGTCTTCTTACATATTGTGTATAGGCGACTGCCATACAAAATGTATGAAGCGATGTCGTCACTAAATTCAATTTTTAAAAAAATTGTTAAAAAAAAATTGAGATCTTCTACTACAATGTTAATATTTTTTATAGAAAATTAAATTATCTAGTTGGGGTGTTTCGGCTTTTTTCGATAATTGTAAAAGTTTTGGAAATATAGGCAGTTAAACTCATAAATTTATCATAAAAAAAATATTTTTCTTAATAAAAAATGTTTGAGAAACCCTGGAATTTTTTTGAAAAAACTAATTTGAGATTTTGTATTTGTCTATGTTTGTACCAATTTTCAGCGTTCTAGCGTTTATGGTTTCTGAGATATATGGAAAAATAAAATAAAAATTCAAAAGTTGATAACCCCTGACTGAAACAAAAATTCAAAATTCCGAGTATAAAAGTTTTGTAGGCCTGTAACTGTTTATATATTCTGAAATTTTAGGCTCTGTAAATTGAGCGGATCAAAAGTTATAAGGGGGGGACGGACACACACACACACAGACACACAGACACACACACACACACACAGACACACGAAATGTTCTACTCCGAATTCTGAGTAAATCCGTGTATGGAACATATATGCTGCGAAGCCTCTAAGTTGGTGTTTTTTGACTTCAAAGTTGGAAAAGCCGTGAAAAAAGTAGACCTCTCCATACAATTCTCGCGTATTCTGGCTTGATACATTGTCGATATGTTAAGAGAACAAAGTTCTCCTGAACAAATCGACAGTTGGACTAAGTGTGACGAACACTGATCTAACACTGATCTAACACTGACACTTTTTAGTCGAACAAACACTGAACAATGATCTCATCCAACTGTCGATTTGTTCAGGAGAACTTTGGTCTCTTAACATATCGACAATGTATCAAGCCAGAATACGCGAGAATTGTATGGAGAGGTCTACTTTTTTCACGGCTTTTCCAACTTTGAAGTCAAAAAACACCAACTTAGAGGCTTCGCAGCATATATGTTCCAAACACGGATTTACTCAGAATTCGGAGTAGAACATTTCGTGTGTCTGTGTGTGTGTGTGTGTGTGTGTGTGTGTGTGTGTGTCTGTGTGTCTGTGTGTCTGTGTGTCTGTGTGTCCGTCCCCCCCTTATAACTTTTGATCCGCTCAATTTACAGAGCCTTAAATTTCAGAATATATAAACAGTTACAGGCCTACAAAACTTTTATACTCGGAATTTTGAATTTTTGTTTCAGTCAGGGGTTATCAACTTTTGAATTTTTATTTTATTTTTCCATATATCTCAGAAACCATAAACGCTAGAACGCTGAAAATTGGTACAAACATAGACAAATACAAAATCTCAAATTAATTTTTTCAAAAAAATTCCAGGGTTTCTCAAACATTTTTATTAAGAAAAGTATTTTTTTTATGATAAATTTATGAGTTTAACTGCCTATATTTCCAAAACTTTTACAATTATCGAAAAAAGCCGAAACACCCCAACTAGATAATTTAATTTTCTATAAAAAATATTACCATTGTAGTAGAAGATCTCAATTTTTTTTTAAGAATTTTTTTAAAAATTGAATTTAGTGACGACATCGCTTCATACATTTTGTATGGTAGTCACCTATACACAATATCAAAGAAGACTTAATAGTTTGATACTTCATCTCTAAACATACAATATACATATACCATCATGCTGTTTTCATATTCCGGGTAGGAAAAAAGACTGACCTCCATACTATCCTATCTTGACTACCTAGGTACATGTGTTGTATAGAAAACTAAATATCATAAAATAATAAATAATTTGTATTTATGGGTTTGGTACTTATTCTTCAACTATACATACTATCGCTATCGACAGTTGGATCTCATGTGTTACATGCAACTAGTGATATGTATTCCAACTGTCGATTTGTTCAGGAGAACTTTGTTCTCTTAACATATCGACAATGTATCAAGCCAGAATACGCGAGAATTGTATGGAGAGGTCTACTTTTTTCACGGCTTTTCCAACTTTGAAGTCAAAAAACACCAACTTAGAGGCTTCGCAGCATATATGTTCCATACACGGATTTACTCAGAATTAGGAGTAGAACATTTCGTGTGTCTGTGTGTGTGTGTGTCTGTGTGTGTGTCTGTGTGTGTGTCTGTGTGTGTGTCTGTGTGTCTGTGTGTCCGTCCCCCCCTTATAACTTTTGATCCGCTCAATTTACAGAGCCTAAAATTTCAGAATATATAAACAGTTACAGGCCTACAAAACTTTTATACTCGGAATTTTGAATTTTTGTTTCAGTCAGGGGTTATCAACTTTTGAATTTTTATTTTATTTTTCCATATATCTCTGAAACCATAAACGGTAGAACGCTGAAAATTGGTACAAACATAGACAAATACAAAATCTCAAATTAGTTTTTTCAAAAAAATTCCAGGGTTTCTCAAACATTTTTTATTAAGAAAAATATTTTTTTTATGATAAATTTATGAGTTTAACTGCCTATATTTCCAAAACTTTTACAATTATCGAAAAAAGCCGAAACACCCCAACTAGATAATTTAATTTTCTATAAAAAATATCAGCATTGTTGTAGAAGATCTCAATTTTTTTTTAACAATTTTTTTAAAAATTGAATTTAGTGACGACATCGCTTCATACATTTTGTATGGCAGTCGCCTATACACAATATGTAAGAAGACTTAATAGTTTGATACTTCATCTCCAAACATACATACATACCATCATGCTATTTGCATATTCTGGGTAGGAAAAAGGATCTTCCTCCATACTATCCTATCTTGACATACATACCTACATATGTTGTATAGAAAACAAAATATCTGAAAATATTCAATAATTTGTATCTATGGGTTTATAGTTTGGTACATATTCTTCAACTATACATACTATCGCTATCGACAGTTGGATCTCATGTGTTACATGCAACTAGTAATATTATTGTTGATTGAAGTTTATTTCTTTATGGTATTTTTTTTTTATTTCTATTTTTGTGATATAAGTTAAGTAAATATGTGAAATAGACAATCTGCATTGTCAAAATAACTGCTATGCAGTTTGGTGGGAAAATATACAGTTAATATTTTTTAACAGATTTTTAATTATCTCAATAGAGACGAAGTTGTAATATTTATTGTAGGAGAACCGGGAAATCAAGGCACCTACAGGGCTTACGACCTGTCATCGGCTGGTTTACGTGATCACTTTATGCGCTTGCGCAACGTTCACCAATTATGCCTTTTAATGAGATCCCTATCAATTCAATTTTGAAAGTTCTATATATTGTAATACTGAAATTCTTTTCGCTTGAAAATAAGAAATTTTTACTACAGCCATCTATGGGTGTTCCAAAACCAATTCTCTCAATAGATGGCGTTCCAACAAAATAAATAAAAATAATAAGATTGTTGTTCATAATTTCACCCATAGATGGCTGTAGTAAAAATTCCTTATTTTCAAGCGAAAAGAATTTCAGTATTACAATATATAGAACTTTCAAAATTGAATTGATAGGGATCTCATTAAAAGGCATAATTGGTGAACGTTGCGCAAGCGCATAAAGTGATCACGTAAACCAGCCGATGACAGGTCGTAAGCCCTGTAGGTGCCTTGATTTCCCGGTTCTCCTACAATAAATATTCCAACTTCGTTCTCTATTGAGATAATTAAAAATCTGTTAAAAAATATCTTTGACTCCCGACAGGGAAAAAAATCCAATGTTTGCGCATATGCAATAATAAAAATATTCGATTAATATTTTTTATTAAAAAAATGTAATGTTTTGATAGATGAACTCGTACATAAGAATTGAACGAATTTCTATTGAATACTAATCAGCTAAGCTAATGCACTTTATATAGGTACCTACTTACATAGTATGTTGCACTCTCTACAAGACACCCGTTGAGAATCTATTGTAAAAGGATGAGTTTTACATTAATGTCGAGTATCTAAATATCACATCTGTAACAGTTATTTCTCGATTTATTCTAGCTGTCAATTTAATCACCTATTGCAACACAAAATTTATAATAATATTGTAGCATATTTTTTCTAATATACTTGTCCAATTATTTGAATATATTGCATAATTAAAAAAATAAATACATAAGTAGGTATGTATATTCAAATAATATATTTATATTAATTATTATTTATTTATTGTAGGTACCTATGTATATTTTCCAATAATATAATTAAGTAAATACCTACATTTGTTGAGTTAATAATATACAATATTACGTAAATAGGGAGGAAAAATACTTAAGGTCGAATACCATCGCACTTTATTGTTATACAAAAACTATATCTGTTTACTTGATCAATACATTTCTTGGCAAGACGGTAATGTGTGAAGTGTGACTATCCAATACAATGTGTTTATTTATTTAACGAACTATGTATTAGCTTGATGTATGTTTAATGTACATTACAATACATTTGATTATTTAATCTTTATATATATTTTTTAATTTTAAATGATCATACATCATTTTATCAGTTGTGGTAGATTTGTTGATAGAATTGAAGACATTTTTTCAGGCAATTCGCTCAGGAGACTTATACCTGTGCAAGTCATTTAGAAGTGGTGTTATGTGACAGCAAAGTATGTTTTCCTCACTATGGTGATAACATTTTTCCGAACCATAAAATTATCGTGTGCCTTACTATTTGCAACTCGACTATAATTCGACGCTTATCCAGTTTTTTTTTTGATTGCCGAAACTGTCTAAGTGTAGAACTATAGTCAATTTGTAAATAGTATGTTAGGTAACTTATGTATTTCGAGGGCATATGACGATAAATCTAGTGACTGAAAATACGATATATTAAAACTGTCTAATGCTCTAGTAGTGTTAGTAAGTGCAATACCGCGCACGTCAAAAGGGTTTATACGTGTTTTTATTGACAATCTTTTTAACATCTCAATAGAGACGAAGTTGGGATATTATAGAAGAACCAGGAACTCAAGGCATCAAGAGGGCTTACGACCTGTCACCGGCTGGTTTACGTGATCAGTTTATGCGCTTGCGCAACGTTCACCAATTATGCCTTCTTGTTGAGATGTTAAAAAGTTTGTCAATAAAAATATCATT
The DNA here is from genome assembly GCA_963576475.1 of Molanna angustata. NCBI lineage: Eukaryota > Metazoa > Arthropoda > Insecta > Trichoptera > Molannidae > Molanna > Molanna angustata. The sequence goes on from OY754981.1 coordinate 19,783,905, forward strand.
TGACTCCCGACAGGGAAAGAAATCCAATGTTTGCGTATATGCAATTAAAAAAAAATATTCAGTTTATACGTGATTTAATTTATTGGACACCCAAAATTTGTTGGGTCTCCAAATTTGTTGCAATTTCTTTCAACTAAACAGTGTTCCTAGCCCAGAGAAATGAGAAATTAATTTAAATAAATAACTGCTGGGGATCATAACCAGGAAGTCCGCATAGAAGCTGAGCTGTTTACCAACTGTGCTACGGTGGTCAGCAATGTATATGTAAGTCGATTGAGGTAGTATTAAAAGATTTTGAAACACCATAATGTAATATCGTATTGTTTAAATACCCTTCACATCAAACCACTCACAGAATAAACATAGTAATTCCTACAAAGTGGTCCGAGGAACTGAGTCGAACGATAAATCAAAATAATTTTAATATATAGGTAATCATTTGGAAGCTGCCAATATTTCTTGACTTGCTTTTATACAACCCAAAGATTTGGACGTCAAAGATTAACGAAAACATTGCAATGTACCTATTTCAAAACCCTTTACAATTTCCTTGACATTGATTTGTAAACAAAAGACTTATCTCCAGATCATTTTTCCAGGAATGAAGATAAATAATCAAGTATACAATTGATAGAAAATAGAAACTAAAGCACGCTACCATCTTCCTTTTCTTCTCGTGGTACAAAAAAAATATATGTATATGCGTTTTATGAAAAAATTTAATTCGTTGTCGGACGAGGTAGATATTTTCCATTGGAATAATCTGCAGTTAAAATCGTAACTTAAACAGAGAAAGCCGTCATCGAACCGCATTGGAATTGGCAACATGTGATTATAAACAATAAAAAATAAATACAAAAACTCCAAAAACAACTAGACTACTTTAAATAATTTTGAACGTAGCAATGTATGATTGAAAGAGATATCGTAAGTTAGATGAAAATAAATGCCCTAAGGTGGTTTGGCCACATAGAAAAAATGAGTGATGATCGACTGACTAAACAAAAGTACCTATATAAGGCTGATAAGAGGAACGCGGGCAAGGAAAAGTTGGCACGATCACATAAATGGAATTTTCAAAGATGGAGTTGATTGAAGAAAGAATAACAGAAGAGCGTGTATGAGATGATGTATGAACGTGAATGAAGCGAGAAATGTCAAAATAAAGGAGTCTGACGTTCGGTTATCTCTGCCTACCACAAATAGGAAAATGGTATGGGGGTATGGCTTTGATAAATAAAAAGAAAATGCAACTATCCAAACCTAGTAGGTACCTACTTATAAAATGATTGAGAAAAAAAAAAATAGCCTCAAGAAGACTATATTGAATTTAGTAAACGTTTAAGATTCTATTGAGCCTTCAATGAGCCAATTTAAAAAAAAATATAAAAATGATGATTATACTGAGGTAAGATTGAATTGAATATATTGTAAGAATGCAGCGTCCGTGCATACATACATATGAGGGCCCAAAGACGGATATTTGCGAGCTGACGCCTGCATTTGTGGACTGGCTCGGAGCCTGAGTGTGTGATCGTATTTTGATTATGTTTAACTGTGTGTTTGTTTGTTTGATTTTTGATGTATTCACTATGTCATACGACAAATTAATAAATAAATGTTGAAAATTCAAACAAATTTTTCATACTTACTCATAACTTCGTATAACGTATACACATAGGTATTGATTAAGAGACAAATTGTTTCGATCAGTCGGAAAGTTTGGGACCGGGACACCAACTACCCTACCTGACATGGAAGACACTTAATAGATTACGCGTCGGTGTGACAAAATGCAAAGAGAACATGCGAAGGTGGGGTATTAGGGTGGAAGAGGATGTTTCCTGCAATTGCGGCGAGATACAAACTGACGAACACCCCCTCATCTGTCAAGATATGCCAATGACATGCGACGCAGAGGACTTGAAGATGGTTAATGACAATGCCGTTGCGGTTGCTGTATTCTGGAGTGGGAAGGCCTAGTGAGAAGCACTCGGACTCGTTAAGTAAGTAAGTAAGTTTCGATCAGTATTACATTTTGATGAAACATAAACGTCACGTATTAAAGATGAAGCTTTCAATTAATGAATAATGTGAATGATTCAATCTATGTCAAAATCATGACACATCACTTTTATTGGTTCAAATTATTATGTATAGACCAGGGGTTTTTGAAGATACGACTGATTTTAAAAGTTCTATATAACATTAAAACAGTATTAAAGTTACGAATTTGAATGAATTATATTTTCGCACGTAAATAAGTTTTTTTACATAACTTATATAAAATTATAGATTTCATTATTTTTACTCCCCCCAAACCCTATAGGACACAGTGGGAAGTTATGAAATAGCAATTTAAGGTTATTTTTTATTGCAGATTATCAACTAGTACAATTGTGAGATTGCAAATTTGTATATCTTATAGGAAATTTTGAAGGATATCTGTGCCCCGTTCCACCATTGTACTTTTCAACTTTTCACTTTTCGCTTTGAGAATTTCGCAAAGTGCAAAGCGTTCGCGTTCCACGAAAAAAAATGGTCACTTTGCGGCGTCGCCAAACATTTACAAAGTCTTTTCAATTGACTCTAGCGACACCTAGTGATAACTTAGTAGTACCGAGTGTTTCGCGCATAGCGTACACGATCATTTGACACCGTTCGTTCTTGTCTGTGATTTCGTTGTTGTTGTTAGAAAATGAGCCGGAAAGACAATATTAAGAAAAAATAGCCGTGTTGGAGATAATTAATGAAAAGAAAGGAGTTATTTTTGGAGTAATTAGTGACACTATCACTAATACAGTGAAACAACGGGTGCTTCACTGAATTATTTGCTGTTGAGGAGACAATCATTTGCTTCTCTTAGTGCTGTTCTCTACGTTAAAATATGTGTAAATGAGTAGTGAAGTAATCATATAAACTAAGAGAAAGCGGACATAATAATCACATAAACATAGTTTAAATTACCTAAAAAAATCAGAATAAATCGTGTACTTAATCGAGACATATTCACACTGAGTGCTATTTATGCGAAAATATTCGAGGAACTGCGTGGGTAAAATATTTTCGAAATTAATCCTTTCTCTATAATTTCTTACAACCCCGTCTTCCTCATCCCTTTCTAACAATAATTTATGCAAAATTTTTTAATAAATTTACTCAAAAATTCTAAACAAACAACTTCTACTTTCACAACTCGACGAATGGCAAATTTGAAATGTCAAAATATTCTTTTCAATTCATTCGCAAGGTTTGCAAAGTTTTTTATGAAAAGTAGCGATGGTGGAACAGAACGGCTTATTTGCTTTGCAATAGGCGTCTACTTTTCGCTTTGCACATTGCAACTTTTACTTTGCGAAAAAATGTAATGGTGGAACGAAAACAAGCCGACGAATTGCAAAGTGCAAAGCGCAAAGTTGAAAAGTACGATGGTGGAACGGGGCACTGATCAGTGCTTCTCATTTTTTTATTTGTCTAATATTTAAAACTGACCCCAACTTCAGAAAAAAATAAAATTTGAAATTTGGCACATCCTTTTCATAAAATGGCATCGTACAGTTATCATACATACATACATACATACCATCACGCCATGTCCCTTGCGGGGTAGGCAGAGAGAACCGAACGCCACATTTTTCTATCCTGGCATGCATCCCTCGCTTCGTCCACATTCATGCATCGTCTCATACATGCTCGTCTATTGCTCACACTTCTAACATTTCCGTCTTTCAAAATTTCGTTCACATGGTCGTGCCATCCCTTTCTTGGGCGTCCCCGACCTCTCATTCCATTCCTTTCCGCTCTGTATATTTTCTTCGTCAGGCGCTCCTCATTCATTCTCCCCATGTGACCAAACCATCTCAATGTGTTCACTTTCATTCTAGTAATGACATCTTTCTTCATCTTACATTCTTTCCTTATGTCCTCATTTCTTACCCGGTCATACATCGTTCTATTACAAATCCTTCTTAACGATCTCATTTCAACTGCATTTATTCTACTTTCATGCGTCTTCTGCCATGTCCAGGTTTCACTTGCATACGTCAAGGTTGGCACTTCGACTGGCAAAGTTGGCTTATGAATGGCAACTTTGGCATCCTTTGATATGTTGCGATCATTCATAATTGGTCTTAGTGCTCCATTCACTCTGTTTCCTGCCATAACTCTTCTTTCGATCTCTTTATCGAGTCGTCCATTCCGTTGAAATATGCTTCCCAAGTACACATATTCGTCGACTTGCTCGAGCCATTCGTTCTCTACTCTTATTTTACACGCTGTTATGCTTTCACTCTTTTCAAAGACCATTGTCTTTGATTTGCTGGCATTCATCCTAAGTCCATTCTCTATACATCCTTCATATACCTGACTTACAAGATACTGTAACTCTTCCATTCTTTCTGCTAATAGAACTTTATCGTCTGCATACATCAAATCTCGAATACAGTTATCATGTTTACATATTGAAATATTTATATAAAAAATAATTCATGAAAAAGCTGAAAATTTTCCATACGAAATTTGAATATATTTTGGGGTGAATTGGTAGTGAAGAGTGTATCGTTGGCCTCAACCCACTCGTTTCAATTTAAGAAAACTTAAACTTCCATTAACTCAATCACTAAAAATTTACCTAATTTTTTTTTGTTCTATTTATTTTTTTAAAACCTTTTAGTCCCCATAAGCAGAACGGGGACTAAAACGGCCCCTTGCAAAACTCTGAAAGAACACATAAAGAACATACGAAGAGTCCGGAGAACTCTAAAACCTTGCAGACACTGCACTTAATGTGCCAAAGAGAGCTAATAATGTGGAAACAACTGGTGTTGGATTTGGTGTCTTCTGAAGAAAATTTATTTTTTTGTTTTAACAAAGAATTTTTTAAACAGTTTTCTCATCATGACTGTAGTCTTAATTTATGAGACATTGAAACTTTAAGAAGCCCTGGAAATGAAGTAACCAATACCACTTATGTTACATAATTTAAAAATATTTATCAACCATAAATCAACTGGTGTAATCTATTATTTTTAACTTTTCAGTGTGCAAGGTACTATCTTTGACAGATGATCTTTCAATCACGATTGATTTTAGGAATATTCTTACCACTGATAAATATTAAATTATTACATTTCTGAGAGTAAAAGACATAAATCAATGCCCGTATAACTAAACGATGTTCCGAGTGAAAAATAATCACGTCGCGCGTCGCTTCAAACATTACAGACTCCCACAGAATCGAATGCGATCACTACAAAAATTATCTCAATCAGATAAATAAATAAACAGTGAAAAATTAAACAGAGCATCTGTCTGACTTGTTAATCCACGTGTACGAGTTATTTAGTAAGATATATCTTATTTAGATGAGTTGGTGACAAAGTGGTGACCAAGAAGACACATTTATTTATTATTTTCATCAACGGCTAAATAGCCTTTTACAAGTACATACAAAATAAACTAGTATAAACACGTTTAATACATACATATAATAATATTATAAAATAAAACAAAAAGAGATGTATAAATGTACGAAATATCTACCAGAACATTTTTTGCATATTATATCTAAACATTTTTTAAGAAACAAATATCAAAAACAAAAAGAAACAAAAATAGCATATATAAATTATATACCTAGGTATAAAGTTAATTCAAAAGTGTCATTAAAAAAGAATGAAACATAAAAACAGTTGAAAAATAAGCCATGAAACTAAATATAAATTATAGGGAAATAAAATTGACATTTTGCATCAAGAAATATTGATGCAATAAGTTTCTATATTTTGTCAATAACAAGTAATAAATATCGCCTAGACCAGAGTATGCATTACCCAAATAATGAAGCCGTGCTATTGGCGAGTAATATTGTTGCAGTGTACGTGTGTTAGAATAGTAAAATGTCATGTTTTGAATATTCATCAAAATATCATTGTTTTTACATAGTTACATACATACATACTATAACGCCATGTCCCTCACGGGGTAGGCAGAGAGAACCGAGCGCCACTTACTTCTATCTTGACATACATTCATCGCCTCGACATTTTATATGTTTATTAATTTCCTGAGCATCCAGTTTTCGTCCTTTCGTCTCCAGATGTATTTCCTCAACAGGTTTAGTTCAAGTAAGGTTCGATTTTGTCTCTTTTACCATGATTTTTTACTTTTCTATTAATAAGAGAGGAATGTATATCAAAATGAAAATGAACGTGAAGATTTATAAAATAGACGGTTGAAATACAAATTTGTAACTAATAAAAACATTTTTATTATCTGTATTATCACAGATATCTACAAATTAAATGAAATTTACATAAAAAATAGGCTATTAATGCTTTTCATGTCTCATGCTACCCATCCAGATGACATGCTTCATATGGATAGAATACCAACAGTATTTCTATGGAGGCAGTATTAGCTTATTGTTATATAACTGTATAATGATACTATTATAATGGACATGGCAGAAGTCGCACGATAGTAGAATAAATGCAGTTGAAATGAGATCGTTAAGAAGAATCTGTAATAGTACGATGTATGACCCGGAAAGAAATGAGAACACAAGGAAAGAATGTAAGACGAATAAAGATGTCATTAAAAGAATTAAAGTGAAAACATTGAGATGGTTTGGCCACATGGGGAGAATGAATGAGAAACGCCTGACGAAGAAAATATACATTGCGGAAAGAAATGGAATGAGAGGTCGGGGCCGCTCAAGAAAGGGATCGTACTACCCTGACATGTGAACGATATTCTGAAAGATGGAAATGTACAAAGCAAAATAACAGACGAACATGTATGAGACGATGCATAAATGTTGACGAGAATAAGTGCCAGGATAGAAAAAAATGGCGTTCGATTCTCTTGAGGGACATAGCGTGATTTTATGTATATATTTGTAACTATAATACATCTTCATTCTTTGTAAATAAAATAACATTATAAAATGACGTGCTGTATTAGAAAACGCAAATTCGTGACTTCATTACAGGACGCGTATTGGATACATCAAAATAAAAACGCAACCTATAATTTTATGACAAAAGAAATGGACATAGACATATTAATTACGTGTTTAGAAACATAATTGGACAGTATAATGATGAAGTTATTTATTTGTTTATGGCTATACCTAATGATTGCATTTGGCCATGTACAAGTTGTAAAATTAATAGTGATGGAGAATTGCTTAACCGGTCTGAGATTGCCTCGGTTACAATTTTAAGTCAATATTTTATTTAAAACTGTTATTTTTGTGGCATTTTCAAAGCGATTTTTTTCAATATTTTTTTAACGATACCCGAGCTATAAGTTTAGTCGACTTCATATTGAGGCCTATTTATTTTATATGATTTCATCTGTTCAAACTTCCATCAAAACGTTCCCTTTCTGGAAAATACCCTTTTTAAATTTGCGTAGGTATGTCAAAATAATGTCCCTGTACAATTGCAAAGGAATCCATAAAATTTCATTTAGGGGCTTTAAATCTTCGAAGAAGAAATTTTTTGATATTTTTCGTAAGACGGCATTTTTATTTTTTATAATTCACTCGGTTTTTATATAACCAGTTTTTTTTATTTTTTTTATTCATCCTCGGTTCGTATAACAACTGATATTTATTTTCATATTTATATTCTAATTTGTTAAATACTTTATTATACTTCTTGTTCTTTTTGTTACTGTTTATTCTTTACAAATTTAATATTGAGAGTGCAATGCTTATATATGTTGGATGTTGGTTGGAAGAGAGTGCAATGCATACATTGGATTATTATAGAACTTTTACGATTAGGAAACTCAATAAAAAGTCATAATTTATGAATATTGGGCAAGATATGATCACGTAAACCAGCCAGTGACAGGTCGTAAGCCCCGCAAGTGCCTCGATATACCGGTTCTCCTATAATATTCCAACTTCGAATCGAGTTATTATTTTGTCAAGAATTATATTATTAATAATAATAATAATAGCCTTCATGGCTCAGTTGGTTAGGTATCTGACTGCTGCTCCAAAGGTCCCGGGTTCGATTCCCGGTGGAGACACAGTTATTAATTGTGTTTTCAGTCTAGATCTGTGAGACGATTAATATCGTAAGTCTCCAGAATGTGGCAACTTGTTATTGGGTGCGTGTTTAATCAATATTTGACATAGTACCTGTTAGTTGCCCGAGAAGTAGAATAGAAAAATAATGAACACTTCCTTGCACCCTGCGCAAGTGGCGAGTTTATTGCCGTATGGCAATTTCTTCCAACTAACCAGTGTTTCCAGCCCAGAGAAGCAATATTTGCGTGAGAAATAAATTTAAATAAATTTCTCCTCTGCTGGGAATCGAACCCAGGACGCCCGCACAGAAACCGAACGGCTATTTACTTGTGTGGTTGACTGGCATAAAATGCTTACGAGCAATGAAGTCTGCCACATTATGAGAAATATATTTTATTTATTTATTTATTTAATATTGCTTCTCGGGCAACTAACATGTACTACGTCAAAAATGAATTTAACACGCACCCAATAACAAGTTGCCACATTCTGGAGACTTGTGATATTTATCGTCTCACAGATCCAGACTTGTAACACAATTAAAAACTGTTTCTCTATCGGCAATCGAACCTGGGATCTTTGGGTCAGCAGTCAGATAACCAACCAACCGAGCCAAGAATGCCGACAAAATATTTTGTTTGCATAAAAAAAGGATTTTATATTTATTATTATAATCGACTCATGCTAGTCATATTAAATACATCTACACACCTGATGACATTGAACTATGACCTCTTTTCTATGGTTTTAAAATGTCAAATCTCGTCGGGAATTGTTTTGTTGGCATATATTATGACGGATCTGTTTTATTGAGCTATATATGTCTGTTTTAGTGTATTTTGAGGTAGGTAATGGTTAATTAGTTATTGTTACGAAGTATCTTGATTGTGTGCCTACCTAATGTATGTAGAGCGGAAACTATCATCACCTAGTTCATAAGTGTATTGTCACTGAAAATTTGTAAACTGCTAACACTTGAACATAGTTTTCTTGTACATTTTTTTAACATCTCAATAGAGACAAAGTTGGGATATTGTAGAAGAACCAGGAACTCCTACAGGGCTTACGACCTGTCATCGGTAAGCCCTGTAGGTGCCTCGATTTTCTGGTTCTTCTACAATATCCCAACTTCGACTCTATTGAGATGTTAAAAAAATGTTTGTCACTAAAAATATTATTTGACTCCCGAAAGGAAAAAAAATCCAATGCTTGCGTATATGCAATTAAAAAAATATTCGATTTACAATGATTTTTGTGTTAATAATAAATAATAATAAATTGGGATAATTTTTATAGCGCCGTTTTTGTGATAATCTCACCTCAAGAGCGCTTTGGATATAACTAATATTACAGGTTTTTGTAAGACTCGCGGAAGAAGTGAGTTTTCAGGTGTTTCCTGAATAGTGCTAAGTTGTCGATTTGCCTCAGTTCAGGTGGTAGTTTATTCCACGAGGCTGGTCCAGCCACAGCAAAAGCACGATCACCGAAGGATGTGGTGTTGACTCTATTTATTTCAGTTAACTTGCCAATCATGGATGTGGTGGCTGACCGAAGTGTTTGTTGTCGCTCGTTTACGGTGAGAGGGATGCAGAAGTTTGAAACTACGTGGGAGCCATGCCATGGATCGCTTTGAAAGTCAACAAACACAATTTGTACTTGATTCTCTCTGGCACTTTTAGCCAGTGAAGATTTCGAATAAATAAGTTTAAATTTGAATTAATTTTGAGCATACCACGTTTTTTATTTTTTTTATTTTTTTTTAATTTTTGTTCATTACCAGCTTACAAAGACAGGTTTATTGAATTTGTTTTTTCTTACAAGGTACCAACAAGTCATATGTATTTTTTCATCTAAGGTATTCACGATATTCTATCCTGCATTGAATGGTCAGTCTTACGACCAATATCTATCTTTCCCATCACTAAAACTCCACACAATCTGATGTATGACAGATAAACGGGGGCACGTATGGGAATGACTGACCCAAAACGGCCAAAACTCACCGCCTTATCACACGATCGTATAACCCGCATGGCCAATCACATTACTCCTCCGTATATAGTATATAATAATAACATTGTGTTTCTGTGCTAATTGGTTAGCGCCGAATCATGCTGGTAGCGGGATCGAATCTTGAACATGCACTTGAAACCCTTTAATTGTATTGTTTTTTTTTTTCAGTTAATTTTTTTTTATATACCTACCTACCTAATAAGCAATGTGAAATTACTTAACATATATAAATAAATTTGTAGATTTGGTATTTTTTATAAAATGAACTTCACTCGCTGCCAAAAGATTGTATTTATATAACAACTTATTTTTTAATGCATTACCTTCCTTTTTTGCACGCATAAGTTTGATGCATGGTGTAATACTTAATTATATATGTTTTCAATAGGTAGTGTATTCAAACGATTGGGTTGTGGCCAACGCTATACTCTTCAATGCCAAGTCAATACACAAAGTATTCGAATTTTGTATGGAAAATTTTCTGCATCATGAAATGAGTAGGTATGTGAAATTATTTTTGATTTAAATATTTATGAAAACTTGATAATTCCTCAAAATCGAATGAGTACTTAATAATAATAATGAACACTTCCTTGCACCCTGCGCAAGTGGCGAGATTATTGCCGTATGGCAATTTCTTCCAACTAACCAGTTGGTTAATTTAAATAAATTTCTCTTCTGCTGGGAATCGAACCCAGGACTCCCTCACAAAAACCAAACGGCTTACCAACTGCAATAATTCAGTCTATAATTGATAAAGTAGAATTAACACTCCGTACATAGCACATTGTACACAGCACTCACACACACAGATACATTGTGATGAAACTTTCAGAATCTCAGCATGATACTGGTTGATATCCCCTTAGGGTAGTGAGGAGTAAATATAAATGATTATATTCAAGCCTGTAATCTAAGGCCTAAAGTAAATCTTTTCTAAACACTTTAGCTAAGGCTTAAAGCCAAACATTTTAGCTAAGGCTTTAAAGTAAATAAACTAAAAATAAGAAGAAGTATGTGTTCTTCTTCATAACAAAAGCGGGACAATATAAAAAACGATTTTAAAATAATTGGAGTGATCACAGTACCTAATGAGGAAGTAAAAGACAGATTGGAAAAACGCAGAAGTAATGAAGTTTAGTAATATAATTCACTAAGTTTACTTGAATATTTCTATATATTTGAGACCACATAACACACAGTCTAGCTACCACACACGAAATTATAAATCAGTAGCGTACCACACACGTAATTATAAATCAGTAGCGTACCACTGAACTGTAACCGTTAAAAAAACCTTCAAAATGGTAAAGTAATAAAAACTGCAACAACTGTTTATGACAACATTATCATTTATTAATTATTGGAAAAAAATACAATAATCTTAGTGAGAAAAATGGTGCTGCATGTTCGAGAAAAGATAGGAAATATCTGGCTCAGTTGTACTTAATTTTAAGCGACAATTGGGGTCTACGTTAAGCTTATTACGATATTTGTTTTTTTATTGAAACTGGAAACTGTAAGTGACATACATAATTACGACACTAGACAAAGAAACAACCTAAGAAACATTAGCAATAGAACAGACAGACTAAACAAAGGACTATTATCCAACAGCATTAATTTGTACAATCAGCTACCAGATGACATTAAGCACCGCCAAAAACTCCATTTTTTCAAAAAAAAGTTAAAACAACACATACTGCATGATAGTGCTTTCAAATAGATTTTCCTGTACTCCCGGCTAACTGTTTTGGGCTCCACTATGGTTGAATTTTCAATTTTTTTGTAAACTTCATTGTAATGTTATTGTTCACCACATCGTATAACATGTATTAATCTAACAAAATGTCAATATAAACCAAAATGTATGTCAACACTCATACCAGCAAACGCTGTCTGTGTTGAATTTTAAATAAATCTATAAAAATAAATAAATTATCAACATAGCAGAAAATCCGTTCTCACAGAGATACGTGGTTGAAAAGGGAATCAGAAACACTAATGCTTTTCTAATTAATGAAAACAAATCGTGTCAGAGCGCGAAATTTAAAAACGTTTTATCTAATCGAATATTTTTATTATTGCATATGCGCAAACATTGGATTTTTTTCCCTGTCGGGAGTCAAAGATATTTTTTAACAGATTTTTAATTATCTCAATAGAGACGAAGTTGGAATATTTATTGTAGGAGAAACGGGAAATCAAGGCACCTACAGGGCTTACGACCTGTCATCGGCTGGTTTACGTGATCACTTTATGCGCTTGCGCAACGTTCACCAATTATGCCTTTTAATGAGATCCCTATCAATTCAATTTTGAAAGTTCTATATATTGTAATACTGAAATTCTTTTCGCTTGAAAATAAGGAATTTTTACTACAGCCATCTATGGGTGAAATTATGAACAACAATCTTATTATTTTTATTTATTTTGTTGGAACGCCATCTATTGAGAGAATTGGTTTTTTGTAAATAATGAAAGCTACAATTCTTATATCTGAGGTGACAATGCATTTTTCGCATAGAAATCACCCATTATTTATTAATTATTTACTCATTTACTGTGTATGTCCTATGGCCATGGCTGCTTGCGTACCACCTTAATAATTGTCGCGTACCACCAGTGGTACGCGTACCATAGTTAGGGAATCACTGGTCTAGCTGATTGTACTTGAAAAACAAAAAGAGGCTGAATTTTTTATATCAATGTACATTCAATGTAGAATAGTGATTCAAAATTATTAGTAATCAGGTAGGTAGTATTTTTTATTTGCACAAGTAATAGAAGCGTCAGTATAGTCATCAAATGAATAACAGTGCAATGTTATATTTGTTCCCTTCAATTAACTATGTATGCTGTGTGACGTATCGACAATGGCGCCCGCCGACCCCAATATAATGACATCCGCCATAATGTATATCTCATTACGTTGAAGTATTTAGCATACAATGGGATGAGCTGGATCGGTCACGACTTGACTTTGAAGTCATCCAGCTTGCGGCTGTTGAGGTTCAAAGGCGATCGGCGGTGCAAGGTCATTACCATTAACATATCTGCATACGACAGCAAACGAACCACAAAACTCTAATGCAGATGGTCTCCGTCAAACGTTCTCGTTTCGTGCACTTGATGTTCGCTTGTCGTGGTCTGGAGTTCACAGTATATGTGTAATTAATTTGTTGGGGGAAGTATGTCATCTAATATTCTTCGATTATTTCCCATATGATTTAACGTCGCGTCGATTTGCTTCCTTGTCATAAGTTTGTTCACGTATGAGTTTCGTGATCCTAATTTTGTGGTGGTCCTATGACGATCACGAAATCGGTTTAAAGTTTTCTTGAATTGCCTCGATTCTGTGCTAAGCTTTCATGGACGGTTTTTGGTGTGTTAGTTAGATTCTCGTTTACCTCCAGCTGTCCTGATACATAGGTTTTTACAAGTAATCCCCACTATTTAAAAATATCTTCACTGAAAAATTCGATACCTTTCATCCTGCACGTTGTTTATGACTTTTCTGAGTTTGAAATATCGAGACATCTGTCTACAGCCTTCAGAGTTTTCACCACTACAAATTAAAAACTTTGAGGATGCTTCTTTCGTAATTTCCATCTTTAATTAAGATTAATCTATGGAATAGATTGTTATAATGTTTCTGTGTTTTTATTACGTCATTTTAAACTGGAATAGTTTTACTTAATAAAACCTTTCGTTGGCTATAAAACAGCTCTTGACACTAGCTCATGTTCAAAGTGAGTGTAACTGGACTGGAAATATAGCTTGCTAGAACTATTCGCGTTTTCATCTATTTTTTCAAAAGAAAGAAGATGCAATTTGTTTTTGTATTAGGAACTTGTTTCTGACAAATTTGCAGCAGGGAACATACATCATTGCATTTTTAAGCAAAAAACAATTTTAATTTGATCTAGGTAATTGAGTAAAAACTCTAAAATGAAATAATTATTTTTGTACACAAGAAAAAACATTCCAAAGATTATACAAAGTATTAGTATTCTCAATCTTGTCAATAATATCAAAGTAAATATTATGATCATTATTTGCTCCAATAATTATATTGTGTTATGCACAATTTACAAAGAACCTACCTACTTCAGTGTGCCTCTTTGAAGATAATTTGGACCTTAGTAGAACGTACTTTACATATTTACAGGCAGACAACTAGCAAGATAATAGAATCTCTTATAGTAAGGAAGCCAATATGATGAAATCACGTCATTGTCAATATGAACATTTATTTAGAACTTAATGCATTGCGGATCCATTAGCAGCAGTCAACAAATCGCAGTGCAAGAGACAAAATAGGTGCTTTGCAATTTCTGCATGATTTATAGCCACTGATGAATGACAATAAATATTATGCAAAATATACTTGAATTAAATAACATTTTTTCTCAAATTTGAATAAGTATTGATTGCCAAATGGTTTCTTGTTGTAATTTCCAAAGAATGTGACTCCGAAGTTCAGGGTTATTCGCAATAATATAGACATTCCAAAGCCTGCTTTGCATAATACGATTAGATGACGCAGCAACGGTTTTGTTGGAAATGGTGATTATTTTTCTATTTAAAGGCGTGATCGTCCTCACATTGTTGAATAAATTACAAACGACAATGATGTAGTTCGTTTGATGTATCTCTTATAAATACAAGTAAAATGCCAAGAAGTTGAACATGTTTCAACCAATGCGTGAGTCTGGTCAATCTCAATGCAGATAACTGTGTTTATTTGTATTGATGCATCATCAGCTTACTGTGTACATTGTACATAGATATAAGAACCCATGTTTTTTTTTCAGAATTAGTTAATGTTTATATTTAAAGATGAACCACAAATAGTTCAATGATGAGCACCGCATGATTGTGTTATTTATATCATCTTTCTTTGTGAACTTTCAAATGATTTTATTAATCAAATATTACGTTCTTCTATGATAAGAGGTCATAAAAATTAAATTCAAGTACCTATATGCTCATTTATTCATCAATTATTCTTTCGCGAGACTACAATGTTTGTTATTTATTTCTACACGCAAACAGAGGGCTCAGTACCAAAAGTAGGCTCAGCCACTTTTCAACTGTGATTGAAATTCAAATGGTTGAATAAAATAAGAAAAAAATAATAGACTAAGAAGGCAATAAAAGTATAAGTTGAAGATGAAAAAAGATGATAAAGAATATTTTTCAACTTATCAGTTCCATCAACTGTTCACACCGTGACAATCAGCTGATGTTTATAGGTTATACAAACAAAACCTGTTTTGTTCAATGCTAATGTTTGAAATCTGTTATGGTAAATGCAGACATTAAATTTTATCGTTAGTTTGAGTGGAAATCAACAGGTAAATTTTAATGTATTGTGTGCCATTTTTATCTTGGTCATTGCTAATTCCAACTGGTAAATAATTACTTTACACTTTATGATAATAGTGTTGTTATTATGTCCATCAACAAAGCGATTTTCTTCAAGCTTTACGGTTATAACGCTTTACAGCTGGTGATAATCCATGAACATGAAGAAAATATAAAGATAATATAAAATAATCTTACGAATTTGATGATAAATATTTTTTATGTATCATTTATGTCTTTCGCGTGATACAAACAAGTTACTTGAATCATTATGTTTATGTTTTTGCCGATTGATTTCAGTCCTCGTTTGCAAATGGAGTCTCTAAATATCTCATGAATCATGAAGTTACACTGTGCAATTATTATAAAATAATTCTTTTGGATTTTACAGTAAATATATTCTTCTTCTTCTGGGCTTGAATCCTAAGATTGGTTTGAACCAAGCACTCCGTCTCTCCACACATCTCTTTTGTCGCCAGCCTCTTCATCTCTTGGTAGCTGCTACAGCCCACATCACTGATCACCTGATCCATATAACTGTCTCTAGGGCGATCTCAATATTTTTTTTGCCTTCTGTCATTCCTTCGGCGATAGTAACAAGCAGACCCGGATGCCTGATGTTATGACCTATCCATTTGGATCGTTATTAGGCAACCCTCTTTAGGAGTTGCCTTGATTCTCCGGCTCTGCTCAGTACCACGTCGATTGGAATCGTATGACCAATGGATCCTAGTCATGCCCCTCTATACGCATATTATGTTTGAAGAAAATAAGCAAGAATCTCTAAATAAAATCTCGGCGTGCGTATGTATGTATACATGTGTACCATTTAATTTTTTTTTTATTTCTTTTTGATAGGCTTTTGCTAAAAATCATCTGCTGAGGGCTTGTCCTGCAACATAGCTGAGCATTGAGCATGGTCCTCTTGAGTTGAAAAGTTGTTTTATATACAAATATTTTTTTTGGCAATGAACTGTTATTTGTAAACTTCTTGTCTCAAGAAATTTGTTATCATTATTATTATTATTTATTATAATATTTCTTAAATATAAAAAAGATGCTTATGTTGTTTGGAAGATATCGCCTTATAAAATTATATAAAATAGAGTTTAGAGAATGCTTTTCTGACGTTCGCCTCACTGAGAACTAAACTGATATACTTTTATTTATTTATCAATGTCGTCACGGGGTTAGCGGTTTGAAAAACGAATCCAATGGAGGAGTTCTCATTTGACAAATTATTAGAGAGATAATTATGTACCTATATCCAGGAAGACCAAATCCTACGATACTTTCCTTCATAGGTATTTGTTGGAATAACTTTGTTGATGATAGTATGTATAACGTCCCTTTGTTAGGTATAAATAGCATTTGTTTATCTAATAGAAGTATAGACACAAACTTTTTACTAGCTTAAATTATTTTATTTATTTATTGTATTTTATTTTTTATAATCCAATCAACTACAAGAAGATTGGTTTATAAGAAAAGGAAACATTGATTAATTTTGAAAACATGTATATTATTCTTATATTTTGTCTAATGTATATAATAAATTTAATATCTCTAAGATTTTATTAGTTTCCTTGACAATTTTTCGTTTATGTTAATTTGATATTATCGTCATACTCCAAGGATTCATGTGCAGATGAATAATATGTTATTTTTATGGTGTATCATACTTATTAATCCTTAGATCAAAGTCTGGCCACCGCCGCGTATCGCGTAATCAACTCTTTGGAATGTTCCAGTAAAACGCAATCATTGTTCTCTCTCGAGTTTCCTTGAGAAAAATGCATCGTTTGTATCGCACCAATGAATCACCAGTGTTCCTTAGCCGTCCGATGTTTAGTTGATTTCATGAATTTAATTCTACATCGAAATATTTTCTTCATTATCTGAATGATTTTTCGACGTCCACAAAGTAACGTCGAGGGATTTTTTTGCTGAAATTGCGACTTGTGAGAAACTATATCCAATGAAAATGATTTACTGAACAAATAACATTGCAAATGTGCTAAGATCAGGACGTAAGAAACTAAGAGCGGATAGGAACTGCAAAGAATTTGTGGGAGGTAATATTTTATTTTATTTTTTATTTTATTTATTTAGGTAAAATATACAGGATTAAACCTACAATTATTTTACACGATTAATCATAAAAAAATAATTACATCAAATTTGTATAACATTTCAAATTTCAAAGTATAAAAATTAAAACAAACCAAAAGCATACAAGGTAGTAGGTATAAAATCAAAATAAATTAAAGCATACAAGGGTCATTCGCTTGTTTACAAAAATATAATCGAAGTAGGTAGGAAAGAAACAACCAAAAAAATTCGCACCTACATAACATTAACTATCCCGTATTGCATACTATGTGGGCACAGATTGCACAAGCTCCACAAATCAAGGCAAGAAAATACATTTTTTAAATTCATTTAACTCTGAGAAAATATCTACAAGAGGTCTGGACAACGATATAATATTAAAATCGCGAGTAATTCTAGGGAGGGGGGAGAAATATCCTATATTAGTTTTATATGAATTTAAAATAAAAAAGTCCCGAGATCTTGCATACAATTTTTTTACGTTAAAATTTAATATACGCAGTATATTGGGGGCATCTAGTCTGCCATTGACGACATTATACAGGCAAATTAAACCAACCATTCTTCTTCTTTCCTTCAGGGAGTTTATTTTATAAAAGTTCATTTTTTTTTCGTATGTATCTAGATTTGATTTCTTTGAGCGATAAGCCAGAATCCTGAGGAACTTTTTTTGAATTCCCTCAATTCTCTGACTATGCACTTCATAATTCGGTGACCAAATAACCGAATTATATTCTAAAATAGAAACTACGAGACTTTTGTATAGACTCAATGCTACTGTTTGGTCCGAAAAGTCCTTTGTCTGCCTGCATATAAACCCTTGTAGTTTAGAAGCTTTTTTGGCTATTTCATCTATATGCGCGTCATATTTAAGTTTAAAATCGAATAGGACTCCTAAATCTCTCACAGTATCACATCTTGCTAAATAATTGTTGTTTATGTTGTACTGGAAAGATATTTTAGATTTATTATTTGTGAAGGAAATATATTGGCACTTGCTGTAGTTAAAATAAAGGTCATTAAGTTTACACCAAGTATATAGGGAGGCAAGGTCCTTCTGCAGTAGATTACAGTCTGCGATAGATTCTATTTTACGGTACAGTTTTAGATCGTCGGCAAAATGCAAAAATTCAGAGTATTTAATTGACGAGGCTATGTCGTTTATGAATAATAAAAATAGAAGCGGTCCAAGTAGTGATCCTTGTGCGATTCCCGATGTTGTTTTATATGGTGGCGCTTTATGCCCTCCTATTGTTACTGTTTGCGATCGATCAGAAATATAAGACTCAAACCATTTAAGTAATTCTCCATTAATGCCATATATTTTCAGTTTTCTTATTAGAAGACGTTGGTTTACATTATCAAATGCTTTGCAAAAGTCTGTATATATGCTATCAACTTGGATTCTGTTATCCACATTTTCAGCAATGAATTGTGAGTATGTCAATAGATTTGTAGTTACAGATCTCTTAGGATGAAAACCATGTTGTTCATATATTATGTCTTGTTTGACATGACTGAATAAAACCTCATGAACAAGTGATTCAAATATTTTGCTAAAGCAATCTAACTTAGATATTGGTCGATAGTTAGCTATATCATCTCTGGCACCTTTTTTTAAGATCGGTGTCAAATTTGCATTTTTCCATCTGGTGGGGAAGTGCCCATTTGAAATCGATTTGTTAAAAATTATGGTAAGGGGTTTGGCTATACCTGAAAAACATTTAAATATGAAAATAGGCAATATACCATCTGGGCCTGCTCCCTTATTTATGTCTGTCTTTTTTAGTTTATTTATAATGTCACAAACTTTGATTAATATGCGCGATGTCGCTGTATTTTGATTACAGGGGTAAAAATTATTACTTAGTGGATTAAATACTGACTGGAAATATTTGGAGAAAAGTTTACATATATTGTCGCCTTTAATAGCTGATTCGTTTCCTAGGATCATCTGATTTGGTATAGTGGTTGTACATTGCCGTTCATCATTAATCGGTTTCCACAAAGTTCTTGGGTTTGCTTTGAATTCTTTTTGCATATTACTGATATAATTATCATAACACGAGGCCGTAAGTAGTTTGGCTCTTTTTCTCATTATACTGAATGTTAGTTTATCAAGTTCGTTTCCATATTTTTTATATTTTTTGTGGTATTTTTCTTTTTGCTTTAAGACATTTATTAATTCCTTCGAGTACCACTGCGGGAAATTATTTTTTGATTTTTTCTTAGGAATGAATTTGTCAATCAGTGACTCCAAAGTTTTATAGAATTGTTCTACAGTTTCGTCGACAGTTTTGTTATGAAATAAGGTTTCCCAGTTTAGTTCATTAAGCTCATTATTAATTTCTTCATAATTTCCCTTGTAAAAGTTTGGTCTGTTATCATTTTTGAATGCTAGCATTTTAACATCTTCATGTTGAATTTTAATTTTTAATGCCGGATGATGCGCATCTTCCTTAGACAAAGGTTTTTTTGAGCGAGAGATAGATATTTCTGATATGTCCGTTAGAATTAGGTCGAGAATTCTATTATTAGCATTCGCCACATTGTTTCGTTGTGTAAAACTACAAAAGTACATTGTATCGATTAGATTTGATGAGCTTGCATTTGTAGTTAAGAGTATCGGGTTAAAGTATTGGATTCATCAGGGGTCCAAGATATATCAGGCCTATTAAAATCTCCGAGTATGAGATTAAGCGCATTCGGATTTTCTACATATGAAAGTCTAATTTTATCATAAAATTTATAACACGATTCTAAATCATTGTTTGGTGGAATATATACAGTGCAAAGATTAATTTTTTTAACTCTATTTCTTATTTTCAGCTTGAATTGGACCCATACGTCTTCAATTTGCTTATCGTAATCCGTTTTAATAATTTTGGATTCAAGGTATTTTAAACATGCAATGAGAACACCGCCTCCATCTTTTTTTGTGTCATGTTGTCTATCGACCCTAAAAATTTCATAACGGTTGTCGACAAGTTCTCCACTGAATATAGATTCATTTA
The DNA here is from genome assembly GCA_963576475.1 of Molanna angustata. NCBI lineage: Eukaryota > Metazoa > Arthropoda > Insecta > Trichoptera > Molannidae > Molanna > Molanna angustata. The sequence continues at coordinate 19,804,458 of OY754981.1, forward strand.
GCCACGTCTCAGTTAAGCAGATTATATCGTAGTTCGATATTAGTATATTCCTAAACACCTCACTTACTTTAGTTCTTTTGCCACGCACATTCATATAATAAAGAGTTAAATTCATTTAGAGCAAGTTACTAGAGACTGCTTAAAGAGAAAAACAAAGAAAATAAAAACAGAATAAACATTTAGATGACATTAGTCATCAGTACCTTTTGCGAGCCTGTGCAATTTTGCCTCACTATCAATAATTATACGGGGTGATATGTCGTTTCTACGCAAAAATATTCTGCCATCTCGTGTCCATGAATATTTAAAATTATGCTCCTTTGCAAATTTTTTAGTGTGAGCCAAGAGTTTCTGGGTTTTTTGGGTCAAATGTTCCTGAAGGAATATTGGAGTTGGGCTTCCTTCGAATCCAATGTGGCTCGTATTCAGTTTAGTTTGAGATGGTTTGTTTGAGACATGTTCAGGAGAAGTTAAATGAGATACCGACTCCGATGATATGGACTTTGGACATACTAAATATTAATATACAGCATTTACTCAAAATATTGGCTTTTCGTCCGTAACGAAAGTCTTTTCACATATAACTGTTATGTGCCTATAACTCTGAGGCATTGAAACATGATAAATATGTTTGTTTTGTTAATTTTCCTCCTGAATCATTTTATTAACGTTCGCTGATAAAATGTTATAAAAGAATACTATTTACTAAATATCATAAACATACATATACCATTATTGCGGTTTTTTGCTATCTGAAAAGTGTATGTATAGGTATACCAACATATTCTATATCATCATACATTTAAATTCCCACTCTTTGAATTAATGTTCTAAAATTGGCTTTGATTTCATTTTTATCATTTATGATTTCATACCTGAAACGGAGAAAAATACATTCAGAAACTGCATCATAACAATTGTCACCATCAATAAAATCGAAGAATGCTCCCAATATAACACAAGGATTTTCCCTAGCATATTGGTGAGCAAAAAACACATTACTGACAACAAATACGTAAGATAGTGTCGATGGTATGGATGTGTGCTGTGTATGTATATCCTTCTATTATCTCGGTTTTAAATGTGTTATTATGTACTTTTATTATTGTTGTTAAATCTCTCTTTCCGTAAAAAAAAAGCATGACTAGGTATTATAAATTTAAAATAACGTTGAGATCGTTTGAAAAACAGAATTCTATTTTTTGGACAGAATCAATAAATCATAGGTAATCAATGTCTCACTAAATTTGATTGCTTTCAATACGGAATAAATTCTTTTCACTCTATATTATACGTTGAGATCAGAGTGTTGACACCATCAGGAATTGACTTAAGACTACTTTGTTCCCTTGATTCAAGAGCTATGCTATGGTGCCATTAGAATGATATGATGTTAAGTTAACTTTCTTCTACTTCCTTGTAGCTCTGCGATCTCTTTCTATAGGAATATACTACTGGTTCTGGGACGAGGATTCCAAGCTGTCGTTCCATATCTTTTGCGGTCTTTCCGGTGTTCTCCGACTCTCCAGTATCTCATTCGTCACAGTTTTGTGCAGGCTTTCGTCGTACTTTAAAATAGATTTCACACAATCAAAAGAAATAACAAAATGAATTCTCAATTTTAATTCAAGTTGATTACTATCAAATTCTGTCAGCAGATAAAACATTTGTAATTCACTTACAAAATTACATAAACGAAATTTAAGGCCCATTGATCTATGTTTATTGAGTTTGTGTGTGATTGGAGAGGGTCAATAAATGTTCTGGACATGTTTTTCCTTACATACACGTCATGTGGGTTTTATTACTGTAATGCGGTATGATGATCTCAATTATGTCGATCCAATATCTTATTTTATGTAGATATTTCTAGTTTGATCTGTAATAAAACAACAATATACCTCTAATTTACTACGTCATACCTACGCAACACGATGGCCTCGTACGCAACATAATTTATGATGTAATTTAGTATAAAATGTATCAATATTTGAGAAAATTTGTTTGTACGAGATTGTGTGCAATTTTCAGCACGAATGTTTTATTTGCCGTTATTTAGGACCAATCTGTCAATTGTATTTCCTCATGGCAGAGCAATAATTATGCTGAATCATTTTGCATAATGTTCTTTAATAAAACTGAGTCATTTTTAAAGTGACTTTCTCAGGTGAGGTGTGTTTACATATTTGATTTTTATGTCTGTTATTTTGTGTTCATGTAAAAATTATGCTTAAACTATGGATAAATGCCTGTTGTTTCAACTTACATTTTAAAGGTACCTATTCCATTTTTCTTTGTATATAGTTTGTATAGCTTTAAGATTGTAATATAAAAAATATTTTGTAACGTTTTTTAGATTCCGTCTTTTTATGAATTAATCATCAAAAACCAACCACTTGTTGAGATGAATTCAAATTTAAAATAAATTTGCGTTTAAAAAATATTAAATATTTTTGTTCTTGAGGGTAATTCATTGCCTATTACTTTCTTACATAATATTTAATGTGCGTTTGTTTAAAGAGATTATAGAATTATACACCATTTACCTACATAATATGAAATGAACATAGCTACGGACTATTCTTATCGTTTTAACCTTGAAATTGTAAATTTACTCGGTATACAAGATAAGCGTTTGTTAATGCATACAAAATGGTGTATAAATAGTTTGTGTACATTGTACGTTTGTACACGAACCTTCATAAATACACAATCCATCTTTGTAAATACTAAACAATCAAATATCACGCATCATTTTCGATAAAAAAAAACTTCTTGTAAAACTACCTCGATTCAGACCTACGACAACAAAGTCTGAAACTTTCTTTTTGTTATCAAAAAATGTTATCATAAACAAATGTTCCTTCTACCAAAACTCTGCATATCAGTTACGAGCTGTGATAATATGCAGGTAGCGTATGTTTATTAAAATGTTTAGAGCAGGGGTCTCTTAACTTTAACACTGCACAGTTTCCTTCAATAAGATCCAAGGGGCAAAACTGATTTAGCTCAGCATACCAACATACTACGTCCGATTCTATAACTTTTTAAGAACGTTCCGGCTTAAATAGATGCGTTTCTATTCCATTTAGTCCAAGTTGATATTCTATGACGCTGAAATAGGAACGTTCCTATTTAGGAACATTCTTACTCCAAGTAAGTCACGAATTAGTCCAATTCCCTATTCTATAACTACAGTCGAATCAACTGTCTACACGCTCTAATTTTAGTTCACACCTTATAGGAAGCATACTAGTTATTTTCACAGCATACAGTCCGGGATATTTTAGTTAAGTAGAAAACATCAGTTGTGTGCGGAAAAAATAAAAATTGATAATTTACACGTGTTGCGTTATGTTGAAAATAAAAACCTAAGAATATTAGTGCAGATCAATTGAAATGTTAGGCTAGACGACATTATGGCGAGATGACATAAGTGCGCAGTACGTACGCTTAGAATGCGCCATAGACAATTTGAGTTAAAATTATTATCTACGGTGCACTAATTGTGTAGATTTTAGTTTTAGGAACGACATCAGTTACAAAATTTTCTGAATATGACGTACTGTATTTGAGTTAAAATTATTATCTACGGTGCACTAATTGTGTAGATTTTAGTTTTAGGAACGACATCAGTTACAAAATTTACTGAATATGACGTAGGTACTGTATTTGTGAATAAAACGCATTTTCGCGTGATTTAAAGTTCGATCATTTTATTCATGATACATACCATATCATACTGACTGTGTACGTGTACCTACCCTTCCATTGTTTCCTGTTTTAAATGCTTTATTTTAATGTGCCTTTCTTGTTGTTGTCAAACCATTTCTGATAAAAAAAATCATGTCTATTATAAACTCATAAATAAAATATTAATAAGTGTAAAATGTATTAACTATGAGCTGATTAGTTTTCCATAGAAATCCTTCTATGTCTTCTAGTATAGTCTCTTAATATATTCAAAATTATCTCATGTTCTGAAAAAATAAGGTTTTTTAATAATCTATTTTTTGAAAAAAAAAACCTATCCTTTTTTCCTTGACTTTATTTGCTTTGATAATATTGTTTTAATTTCTTTAATGTCTTCCTTACAATTCGTTTGATTCTATTCACATTTCAACATAATATATGTGTACCTATTTAACTGATTTTAGAAACACTAAGTTGAGCAAAAATATAACTGTAGTTGTTTACCAAAGTTCCAGTGACAACCCAGATAGTGTCGCATTCTTTAATTTGACAGCTATTATTGGGTAATGGTGTTAATTTCGCAATTGCGAGATGTTTTTATACCATTTGTTACTCGTTATAACGATAGAGCTAGGTGGGTTTCTGTTGATTTGAACAGGTGCACGTACTCATTTGGCAAACATCGAAAGTGTGAGCTATGCCTCTATGTTCTTTTATTGCTCCATGACAAAATCATCAGATACATAATATTTACTTTACACATCGTGTGGTTTCTTAATAGATTATTGACTCGACTAAACACCTCTGTTTATAGAAAAAGCAATGTCAAAATGATTTGTTTTCGAAACATGGTGTGAAATATTTTCTTGTTTTATGACAAGAAAGTTTTGCTTTATTGTTGACATTTAGAAATAGTTTGAAGTGCCAAATCACAACGAAATTGGATTGTAAAACGATATACATAGATCTTCCACACTACCACCTGCAAGTCGATTTTGTCTAAAAATCAAAAGATCTTTGGGAGATATTTGGTATTGAGTACTATTTTGTTTGCGCTATAGAGAAGCAATATTTTTTAAAGGTGTTTTCAGACAGGCACCTATGCTGCTATATCTGATCTCACAACAGTATTCAGTTTTACAGTCTGTCAAGATAATTTTTAAACACATTAACACTTTGTGCAGTGACGAGTCCACAACTCTATAAGGTCAAGAAATGCCTCCAGGAATTTTGCTTGTATGTAACTGTGTTTGTTAAAAGCTTCAATCCATGATTACTGAAACTGAATTGGATGTAATAATAAGTCCAATTCAGTAACTTTTTGAACTAAGATTTGGAACGGTCAAAAATTTTAGAATTTGGTCATCTGAACTTAATTTCGTTTTTTGTAACTGACGTTGTTATTAAAACTAAAATCTACAAAATAAGTTCTCCGTAGATAATAATTTGAACTCAAATTGCCTATGGCGCAGATAACGCATGCGTACTGCGCACTGCTCGGCCATGTTTATTTTTGTCATGTCGACGTGATGTAGACTAACCTAACATTTAAATTGATTGGGCACTAATATCCTTGGGTTTTTATTTTCAACATAACGCAACACGTGTAAATTATCCATTTTATTTTTTTTCTCCGTACACAACTGATGTTTTCAACTGACAGTTGATTCGTCTAAAATGTGGTTATAGAATAGCGAATCGGACTCATTCTAGACTTATTTGGAGTAAAAATGTTCCTAAATAGGAACGTTCTTATTTCAGCGTTATATAATATCAACTTTTAGTGGTTTAGAACGCACCTATTTTTAACCAGAACGTTTTTAAAAAGCTATAGAATCGGACGTAATGTTTGTATGAAGAGAGCTTGAAGATCCAAAACATTCTCAATGGAGTGAGATTCTTAACAAATTCCTATCAACAGTAATGTTTCCATTATAGAAGTTTTTGATTTTGTATCGACAGTACAAATCTAGATTTGAGTAGGTACGTACGTATTGGTATTCATTTTGCTGTAGATACTTGGGTCACGTTAAAAATTGTTACATTTTTTGCACAATTGAGTCATTAATATCTATCTATCATGCGACGTGTATGAGCCAATAGATGTCAGAATACATTAAGTCTTAATGTAGGTACACATTATAATATGTTGTACCCCGCCATTGGCTATGGTTATTTGAATATATTGTTAATTCTAGCAAGTTTATGGTTCGATGGACTCGATCCATAGACAACGAGCGTTGACAGTGAAGGGTATTGTTGATCTAGTCCTCGGAGATTTAAATTTAATTCGACATTGTACAGGGGCGGTTCAATACGTAGCTTTTTATTATTATTTTTGGACAACTCGTTCCCTTTTTTTGACTTTGCAAACAATTAAGACATGAATTATTAACAAAATATCGTATCATATTACGTATAAATATTTATGAAATGATGTTGCAGAGTGAATTTATTGTACAAATTTCAATAGTAAACAATTTTTTATGTGGGTATGTACAGTTGTCAGAAGTTTCGACGAAAATTAAATTGAAATTTACTAAAATAATTTTTTGAATTGAAAAGTTGTGGAAATCCATAATTAATCTGAATATATAAAAATCTCGTGTCACTGTGTTAGTATACACTTATCTCCGAAACAGCTTTTCTAAATTTGTATGGTTGGTTTCGGATATAAAGATAGGACAGTTTTGGATCAGATAGGTGGCGCTGTTATCGCTGTTATTATAACTAAGCGGCTTTAACAAATTCTCAATAATCTGTAAACTTCAGATTCATTGAATACTATAAAATATAATATAAGATGTTATTAGTTTTTTCTCTATAATTTTTCGTCGCGTTTCTGTTGAAGGCATTAAATACGTAATACGTATTGTTGCCATGATGAGATTGGTCTCGGAGGCAGAAAGGTCATGACATCTTGATGAATAATGGATTTACAGATATGGAAAACTGTGTGATGTTTGAATCATTCCTAGAGATTGTTATCATCTTGTTTATTTCCTGTAAGGCGTGTTTGCTAATGTGTTGAAAATACATTATGTATTGTATTGTTGAAGCCGTCTGGCAGTTTGATATTTCATCTGTTGCTTGTAAAATACACAAGACAAATAACATTTGAATTATCCTTGTATGTAATAAAACTATTTGCTACCACTTTACCCACCCAATATACTTTTGAGTGTCAAACTCTTTTGTATAATATAAGGAGCACTTTATGTTTTACTTTATCAATTGAATAGGCTGAACGATCGTCCTATAAAAAAGGAATAAAATCTTTTAGGACATTAAATCTATTTTAATTTTAAGAAAAGTTTATTGAAATCAAAGTTCATAAAATATGGGCCGATGATATTGTCCCCGTCGCTGGAAGGAGATGGTTTCAAAATGCCCAAAAAAGGCGAATGTAAGTACTTAGAAGAGGCCTACATCCAGCATTTGAGAGTTGGCTGAAGGAATAAGAAGATGAAGTTGTATAGTCTAAACGCCGCATCATCTCAATAGCTAAAACAAAAGTTGAAATTTAGAAACCATGAGTCCGTTTTAAAATACCAAAATAAAGATTTTACTAAAAGGAATTCTGATTTTAATTTTTTTGAGTAGGTACAGGAACGCAGAATTCTTTACAGTTATTCACAGAATATTTTGCTATTGTTACTTAAATGAAACAATTTGATAATTAACTAAGAACTAACATAATTATTCTATATCAAAAAAGATACAAGAAGAACATTAGGTATTATAAATCGGAATCTGCTGAAGTGTTGATTAATAAATAGGTACATCAAGATCTAGAGTTGTAAAGGTGAAATCTCTAGATTATACTTAGGTATATGTTGGGTATTTCGTTCCAAATAAGATCGCGATAAAAGTGTCATGTCTTTGTTGTTATACCAAAGATAATAGAAAATATACTCGACTTGTGCAGTATCCGTTTCTGGAGTACTCAAACGTTTGATGTGTTCCGTGTACGTTTCAAATATGGTGTATGGTATTCATGCAAGATTCGCGGACCTTTCTAAACGCAGCGGATAAATACATACACGCCGTGTCATGTCCTTATTTGGGAAGGCAGAAAGATCGACTTTCCTCGCCTCGCACCAACAAGACACCATGGTCCCTCGTCTTGTGTGTTGTCTTCGACACAAACAATATGCCACAATGTGCTTTCACTTGAACCTACTCATATTTACCTGCCGATATGACAATTGTCCATAACTTTATTATTGTCACTAAACGATACGCCTTTTCAATGTTAATTCCTTATTTAATACGACGATTAAAATCATGCCGCACCGAACATTCACCGATTTCTTGATGTGTAGAAACACAACGTATGACTCTCAAACAATTGCAAGTAATTGATATGTTAAAATATACATAGGAAGAAAGCAGTGAGCAAAGATCGATAACTCCACATGATTATTAGAATAGAATAGAATAAATCCAATAAGGGATCAAAGCAACACTTTAATACAAGTAGTTAAATTAAATAAGCACTGGCAGAAGAGGTTTGAGAACACTTTGGATATAATAAGTTTGTAAGTCTTCAGAGGATGCGCCACACGCATACATACAAAAACACCACGATGAATCTCATAGTGTACACTCTATAATATCGTAATACATTAAAACATGATTTCAGTAAAGGGATTTAATACACAGTAGATAACATTTGATCATATTTACATTTCCACGAATTAATATCATTATTGAATTGGTATACTGAAAAGATAACTCATCGGCCAGCCATTGTCCGCAAATTACCAAGTTTTGGTTGGTAACGTCAAAGAATTAGAAAGAGAAACTAGAAACTTGTTCTTTGCACATCACAACCCGTTCTGCTTATGGGGAGTAATAACGACCCCTTGCAAAACTTTGAACGAACAAAAGAAGTGTTCGAAGAACTCTAAAACCTTGCAGACACTGCAATGAAAGTGCCAAACAGAGCTGATTGCATATACATAAGGAAACAGTGCGCTTATCGTACACTGAGAAGAGTGCATAGTATTTTTGACGAAAACTCTTGAAAGCTCAGATACCTAACTAACTGAAATTCGAAAGCAGACAATGTCTGGTACGCACCTACTGGCATGTCGTTTTCTTTCTGGTTTGTGTCATACATTCAATTAATATCTCTCACGTAATAATGATTGTCTTATGTACTCGTATTATTTATTGTGGTCTTAACTGGATTAATTTAAATTTAATCTCGTAAAGACATATCCATATAAGGGATGTTCACTATGACTTGCTCAGCATCAAGGTTATCCGGATTCCAGCACCCTTCTCAAGGTAACATAACAATTATTCATTGGTTGATTTCCAGAATTGATATGAACAGTAACAACAATTGTATTTACAACCTCGTTGGTATAAATTAACAGTGTTTGCTATACAAAAGTGATGATACAACTTGTTGTTAGTAATGATAGATATCATCTTGAAGCAATGGCTCTGACTACAAACATATGTGTTAAATGAAACCGCTATTTAATGTCCAAAGACTTACCAAAAAAGAACCATTTCCGAATCCATAGTTTGAATCAGAATATCTTTTTAAATCAATCTTATGTATTTGTCAAAATTAGATTGTCCTGATTTGGAGGAAAATAGTTATTGTCATAATTTCACTAGATATTCTTTTCATTGATTAGGTACTCTTTTCTAGAGATCTTGGCTGTCTTCTTAGCCGGCGTCCTAGAAATTAAAATAGATTATTATTAACTTGCATAACTGACGACTGCAGTTGCTTTCCATCAGAGAAGAGGTGTATTTGCAAATATAGCATAAATAATTGCTTCTGCAGGTCGGAAATGCTGAGAAGGTGAAAAAAATGTCTTTAAACAATTTACCTGCACATGATACAAGCAAGTATTTACAGCTATGATTATTTTTTTATTCATTTAATTTTCTTCTTCTTCATTTAGTAGACCTGTTATTCAAAAAGTATGCCTCCTGAGTTGACGAAGTCCAACTATCGTTCCATCTTTTGGGTGGTTTTTTGGATAGACGGTGACTAGAGGATATTTCACTCTCTGCTATATACGCAAGTCTATCACTGTCCATTCTGGCTACGTGGTCCCTCCAATGTCTTCTTATAGATCTACTCTACCGAACGATGTCCTCTATTCCACAAGTTTTCCTTATTTCAACATAAATGGCTACGGCTTTATACGACTGGACCATTGTTGATGATTTTTTTTTCTTTTATCGTTTTCTGATTAGAGCCAGGTACCCAATCGAAAATACAACAGGCACAATTATAATATCTTACATAGTTCAGCACTCATACTGAATGTTGCCTTTTTTAGGTGAGCCGAGACTTATGTGTGGGTATACACGTATGTGTCGTCTCTGGTAGCCCCACATGTGGGATATGACATGATGCTGTGTAGTTATTTATATGTTTGCTGAACCAGCTTATAACAGAAAAAACAACGTTTAGGCAGAACAACGTATTTTGGATTCGCTAGTATACTATATTTTTTACGTTATTTTTTGTACATAAATTTTATGCGAATTCTGCCGTGTATTGTTTAATAAAAATGTTCGACTTGTAATTATTTTTATTAGTAGGTAAAATCAAATTTTATATTCGTAAAGTTTTATTAACGTTAAGTAAGTGTATTTCTCATTGTAAGTTATTACTTAAATGAGTAGTTTATAGCTTGGAGCTGTGGCATAATGGAAACACTACTCTGATAGATCACTAGACTATTGTATCTTTATTAAGTCACTACATACCTACATACTGCACACCTGTTTACCCGTTATTTTATGGGTTTATTTTTATTAGTAGGTATTTATTGAAATAAAATAAGATTACCTACATAGTGGTCGAGTATCGAGAGGGAGCTGGCGGCACAAGGTGTCCCACAGGAGACAACCCAGAGTCGCAGATCATGGCGACTGATGATTAGGAGGCCCGACCCCGGATGAACTGGAATAGAGGGGCAGGAAATGATGATGATGACATAACTATTTCAATGAAAATATAAGTAGGTAAATAAAAAAAAATTTCAATTCATTTTTCAAAGTTTCAAAATCGATACAAAAACGATATAAATCACGGCTAAATTTTATGCAACATGTATGGCAGTCACAATTTAAGTTCAGAAATACAAAATATTTTTTTTTTAAATTATCAAAAAATAATTAACATGCGTTGTCATCGGGAATATAAAAATTCTGAAAGATTAAGAACCCGCAACTGGTCGGGAATTCAGCTAAAAATCGATTACAAAATTCCAGTACAGATAGACAACCTAAATATAACGGTGTAAAAAAGAACTTTATAAAAATAAACAATTATTAATTTTTGTTAGTTGAAAAAAAATACCATGTGGCAATAAACTCGCTACTTGCTCAGGGTGCAAGGAAGTGTTTATTACTAGTTGCATGTAACACGTGAGATCCAACTGTCGATAGCGATAGTATGTATAGTTGAAGAATAAGTACCAAACTATAAACCAATAAATACAAATTATTTAATATTTTAAGATATTTGGTTTTCTATACAACACATGAACCTAGGTATGTATGTCAAGGTAGGATAGTATGGAGGTCAGTCTTTTGATCCTACCCAGAATATTTTATTTATTTTTATTTATTTATTTTTCACACCTTTAGCAATGTCGTCACTAAATTCAATTTTTATAAAAATTGTTTAAAAAATTTTGAGATGTGCTAATACAATGATAATATTTTTTATAAAAAATTAAATTATCTAGTTGGGGTGTTTCGGCTTTTTTGATATTTTAAAAAATTTGGAAATATAGGCAGTTAAACTCATAAATTTATCATAAAAAAATATTTTTCTTAATAAAAAATGTTTGAGAAACCCTGGAATTTTTTTGGAAAAACCAATTTGAGATTTTGAACTTGTCTATGTTTATGCCGATTTTCAGCGTTCTAGCTTTTATGGTTTCTGAGATATATGGAAAAATAAACCAAAATTTCAAAAGTTGATAACCCCTGACTGAAACAAAAATTCACAATTCTGAGTATAAAAGTTTTGTAGGCCTGTAGGTCTTTAACGATTCTACGTGTATTCATTATTACCGATTTTTGCATAGGTATAATGTGGCAGTTTGCATTATTTTCATTTATTACAATTCACTTAGTTTTATACGACGAATGAATTATTTGATGTTCCCTTTTTTTCGAAGTTATTAGATGCGGTCGCTTTGGAACCGAGAGTATCAAATAAATCATTCGCGGTTTGAAACAGACTGACTCGTAATGACTAAAATTGTTTTACATAAATGTGTCACGAAGTTCACTTCGACAATATCAATAGTCTTTAACAAGAGGACTAGTCTGGTAGACAGACTTAAATACAGTTTTGTTAATATATAGATAATACCTCCAGTTGAATGATTGTGAAGGATAATATCAATTGCACTCTGGCCTCTGTAAACTATACCAACTAAAGATTTTATGCAGGAGCGGACTCAAATATCATTCTGTTCAAAAATGGATTTTATTGGTCAAATAATATGACAGATTTTAAGGGTGGTTTTTTTCAACCTTAGTTATAGTTAAAGTTAGAGTTATAGTTATAGTTACCACTGGTCATCACAGAAATGGGTTTTCTTTAGGGCGGGTTTTTTCACAGAATAGTTAAATCGGTAGTTATAGTTAAAATATAACTACAGGTTATACAAGAAATAGCTAAATATCTTAAAACGGTTTTTTCAAGTGTAGTTATGTCATAGTTATAGTTACGGGTGTTGCAGGTATAAAGACCCCAAATATTCCATTCAAATTGTAAACAGTACGTTCCGAGCGTTTCCTATCTCTTTTTTGCTCATACTATATAAAAGATAGAATATATAGTGTGTCTCGTTTTCTATTATTTATGTATATGTGGTTCCGAGTAATGATGGCTGTCATAATTTTACTGTAATATGGTGAACGCATTTGAATTTTGAATGTTTGCGAATGTCATCGGTAATTATATTATATAAAGAGATATCTCACTATTTCTTTATACAAGCGTCATCACGCTGAAAATTCGCAGTCGTCCAAACCTAACTTTTTTTTTTTCAATACGTATTCCATTATATCATCGTATATACATATTACTATCATAATTATATTATACCGTCTGTGTTTAGATATTATGCTAAAAAAAATCGAAATAGACCCGTACAAACGTCAAATGGTCAGTCATGAACAAAAATTACCAGCGATATCTATCATAAATCATAACTATCAAATTTAACTATAACTACTGATTTTCTGCTGGTTATAGTTACGGCTAAAATAACGGGCTAAATGCGTAGGTAGATATATTTTGTTATAATGTCCGAATTTGCTTAAATATATTTTTTGGTACGAATACTTTCATACCTCAAGATCGTAAATACCCTATCCTACATAAACTAATAATCAGACAATCTTCGATAAAAATTCAAAGTAATAATTTGTTTTAATAAAACAATTATGTAGGTATTTACATTTAACATAAACATTGTGAATTTTTTCTGAGTTACTTATATTGTAATCACGTGATATTTTTCATTGGCTATCTCTGTAGCAAAATATCATCATCATCAGCTACACATCCCAAGGTGGGACCTGACTTCCAAAAGAAGTCTTCGCCATTCCGATCTGTCAGCGGCTCCTTGTCTCCAATTGACCACGCCCAAAGAGTCCAGGTCCCCCTGGACGCAGTCCATCCATCTCAACTTGGGTCTCCCTCTACGCCTCACATCTACTGGGCTATGGTGAAGGACTCTTCTGGCGGGCAGTTGCTCACTCATCCTCTCCACATGTCCAAGCCATCTGAAGCAAAATATAGTTTTGAAATAATAAACATTATTATTTTTTTACATTTAATTGTCTCAGTACGTTTCTGTCCATATAATAATTTGTCTCAAGCTGAGAAACTTATATACTAGCGGATAGGACACCGACTCCTCTATAAGCTCCTTTTTCTCACAGTAATATTAATTGTATTGGCCTTTCATTCTTGGACGTATTGATGAAAGATTTTCTGGTTCACTTAATGGGTACAATTATAATGCAGAGGTTAATTAAGACATTAAGGAGTAGGTGGCATGGTATGGATTGTTGTTGAAATGAAATAATTCTCAACTGTTGACCTGTCCACTATATTGCAGTGTGACCTTCGTTGAATAGCACCAAGTAGACCTCGTCAAACTAAAGTTTGCGGGTGAAGCAACATGTGCACAAACTATTTTTTGTAGAGGAATGTACTATGATTTGAATCAACCAATATGATCACTTGACGTTCGATGTTTGTGTCGCGAGTTGCGTGTTTTTCTTTTCTTGATTTTTCCAGCAATACAGTAAACCAAACTGAGTGTTTCGGTTGTTATTGTACTATTTATTTACGATGTGTTTCTATAAGTTATTGTACCTACTGTTTATTTAAGACTTAAGTATTATTATAAATTATTGTAATGTTTATTTACGATTTAAGTGTTAATATAATTTTTATACTGTTTAGTTACGATACAGGGATTTGTATAAATAGTCGTGAGTATTGTGATTGTGTTATTACAAATTTTATAACGTGATCTACTTTTTTTACTATGTAAAAGAGTATTTTTCAATTGAGTGATAAATTTCGTAATATATAAAGTATAAATACTTATAAATAATTGTGTACTTAAAATAATTTCATTATTATGGAGACATAATATTTAAACCTTACTTTATAATAAAATATATTATCTTAATTTTCAAAAAAAATATAAGATAACTTTCGATTCTTCACATTGTGGTTGATTGTACGCTTGACTCTCAGCTTCGGGATGTTTACGGAATTAGCCGAATCACGAAATTCGGCGATCTGCGCAATGTAAAACTGTCACACAAATTCTGGCTTGTTGAGGTCTAACTTTAATAACGAGTAATTCAGTATTGTTTTTTTTCTAATTATCGTCATTTACGTCTCAATAATACCAAAGTAGAGTCATGAATAATGGCGTCGGCGTCGCTGCGCAGAATATAAATTTTGGGGATTGATAACGGCCCCCTGTAGAACTTATAGGCACTGCAAAGTGTCAAATAGAATTAACTGCAAGGAAACAGTAGAACTGAAATTACTAACGAATGATTTATTTTGTTACTAACGAGTAGTTGGTAAAAAAGAGAGAAATTATTAAAGTATTTTGTAGTACTTCTCAGGTAACATATTCTTCTTCTTCATCGTGTATTAGGCCATTTGACCTATGTGTGAGGGTGGACTATACTGGGAGGAGGCGGTCCAACTTTGATTATCTTTTTCTTTTCCATTTTGCTGTGATCAATCTGCCTCATCATACTTTATTAAACCCTAGGTAATTGCATTAAGCTTCACGTTTCACGGGTTGGTCGAAAAGATCGCCTTGTTGTTATAAATCCATCTTAATACGGGATTGTACCTCCTACATTAATCAATTTATTAACTCTCTCTCTAGTCTCAATTCTGCGGATCGGTTTGCAGAAGAAGTCTACATATCGATTTCCACTTCGCTCTATCTTCTGCAGTCCTCTTCAGCTCAACATATGTGGCGCAGTTCATGTCTTCGCATAACTGGATCAAATATTCCCGTCGTGGATGCCACCTGTGTTTTGTCCCCTCAACCATTCCCTCCATTAGGTCATGTAGGAGACCCTCGTGGCGCAGGATGTGACCAATCCAGCGAGCACGTCTCTTGGAGATGGTTTTGAGTAGGTGCTTCCCTTCTTCGACTCTGTTGAGAACCTTGGAATTCGTGATGTGATCTCTCCAGGAAATTCTCAGTATTCTTCTGTAATACCACATCTTGAAAGCTTCTAGTCTACTTCTGTCTCTTTCGGTAAGACACCATGTCTCACAGCCATACATCAGTATGCTCCACACATATGTTTTTGTATGTCTCTTACGGAGCTTCAAGTCTAAGTTGTTTGACTCAAGTATCTTCGACTTCTTGTTAAAAGCCAGCCTTGCCTGATGTATTCGGCTGTCAATTTCTTTCCTTGTTCTCCCATCAATTTATTAACTAAAAAAAAAACATATTGGTTTAAAATTTTAATATATAATACATTATGATGGCATGATACAAGATTATAAAAAAATACTTGTATATTATTAATAACGTCTATCAATTCATTTTGCAACGCGTGAGATATTCTTTGAATTATTAATACCTATATTTTTACAGAACGTGCATAAAAATATTTTTCCTGGGATTTAATTATTTTAATTAATCGTGGCACGAAGTTCAATGTGTTGACCGGTTGACCCTATCATATTCTAATGGTTAGATCATCCTTTTGAAAGTCTCCATCACGTTTCATCATGACTCTTAAAGTCGCAATAAAAAATGGCATAAAAAATGACCAGGTTTTCTTTAGCAAAAGGTTCTGCTCACATTAAAAAAACAATATAAACAAAGTTATATTGTTTTCTTAATATTTTTTTATAATAGGACGTCACTGGATATATAAGGAAGTCATCGAAAAATGGTAGGAAAAATTAAAGGACGTCACTGTAGATAATAGAATGTCACCGAAAAATAGTAGGATATATAATAAGACATCACAAGAGATATGAGGAAGTCACCTATAATAATAGGACGTCACTGTAGATAAGAGAACGTCACTGAAAAATATTAGGAAATATAATAAGACATCACAAGAGATATGAGGAAGTCATCTATAATAATAGGACGTCACTGCAGATAAGAGAACGTCACCGAAAAATAGTAGGAAATATAATAAGACGTCATAGGAGATATGACGAAAGCAAACATAAATAGTACGAAACATAATCATATAATGTATTCTCGACCTACTAAAGTCAGTGACACGTCATCTTATATGCCGTTATCATCATAAATCGTTAAATTTTGATGAAATCACTATGCTCCGTACTTATGGTGAATTCACCATACTTTAAGCTGAATTCACGTTATTTATGAATATCAGTTTTCTCAGTGTAACTACCACAAAATATCCGCCGAATCATATTAAGGGAACAATTAGTTTTAAATAGCGATGTTTAAATCTGTTTTTGCTGGTTTGCAGGAAATAAATATGTGCAAAAAGTTTACATCACCGTAATTAATGTAACAGTTCTTTTCCATCAAGTTCAACTCATAAGATGGTACCGTCTTCAATAAATACTGGGAATACCCACATGTCCAAAGATGGATCAAGGTGTTTTTTTTTCTAAGATTTGATCATGGATGTATGCAGGTTCAAACTAGACCAGGTGCAGTCATGGGCGTTCAATAGAGATGTGATAATATTGTGAAGAATGCGGAACACGGATTAACTTGGAAATGTGACAATCTACCTTCCACTGGAGCAGGTCACTCGGTGTCCATGTGAGGTTTGAGGCAGCGCTACTTTAAATAAAATTAAAGAACACGTCAAAAAGAACCTCAGCTGTATTATCGTTGATCTGTCCTGGAGTGCCTGACGAGCATAGTTAAATTATTTCTTACAAAGACTATCTGAAATCGGCTCTAATCTTGAAAAATATCTAGTAGGTAGTTACACCAATAAAAAATTTTGGTTGCAATTTTTGGCGTCAAAAATAAAATCTTCACTACACTATTATGGCTGGTACCTATAACAAAATTCTTAGGAAATTTAAAGGTAATGGTTTACAAGTCCTGTCCCTTTCCGATCGCAATAATTTTTATATCAATAGATAGATAAGCGCGTATATATTATCGTGAGAAAATTAAAAACTTTATGCGGAAAATTTATAAAAAAATAAATAAACTTGAAGGAACCCCTTGTTAGTTTTCTGCTTTCTGACACAATTTGAATTATCAAAATTCACCGCTGGGCGGCAATTCTGCCTCCAAACAAACTGACGTTTTGAAAGCAAATTATGCGAAACACACACATGCATTCGTATATTACTCTGTGCATTCGTAGATATTTACATTGATATACTTGCACTCTCTCAAATGTTAGAAACATGTGGCGCTCGGTTTTCTTTGTCTGCCTCAGTAGTTCAATAGTGCGACGGTACCTATGTAACAAAATAAACTGTCATCGATTGATTATCAAATCTTATATTGGCACTTAAATTTTACCTATAGGATATTTCGAGATGTATAGGTACCTATTAACAAAATCTCCGTGGGACATAAATTTTATACCGAAATTTTCTTATTATTTTTATGTCCCCTTTGGATTTTATTACAAATTAAAATATTCAACGGTCATGTTTCAAGACGGATCGAATTAACATCTCAATACTGATTTTAACCGAATCACAAATCACAATCAAGTCATTGCTCCATGAATCACAATCGAATCATTAGAAGATATAATTTTATATTATTAATGCCAAAGAAAATATATCAGCGGAGCCTAATCGACAATAAATAACGTTTATGGAGCAATTAACCCATCACGAAGATATATCATTAAAAGTAAATTATAATTTCAATAATTTCAAAACACTCTTTGAACCAAGTGGGTACATTTGGATACCTACTTGAACTTTCTCTTTGGTCCAATTTTGTCAAGTGAACATCATATCATAATATATCAAGTTTAAAGTTAGAAGTGTTTCAACAAAGTTTAAAGTAAACGTTTTTAATTTTGCTTCTGTTTATATTTTGATTACTTTATTTTCTTTTTTATTTATTTAATTATATAATAAGAATAATTTCACACCTTTGTTCATTACTGTTATTGTTTACATACTTATTTGTTTTTTCGTTGCTTTCTAATTTGATAACTTTCTTTTTCATTTCTTTCTATAAGTCTTCTTATTGTAATTTTTATTTTATATTTTTCAATATTACAATCATGTAGCTTGAAGTGGACGTGTTACTATAATTGTGATAAAATTGTCTGTCTTAAAACAGGAATTATTTATTTATTTATTTATTTATATAATTTATGTACATGTGTACAAAGGCAGGTTTATTGCCATAAGGCAATTTCTTCCAACCAACCCGAGCAACGTGAAGTCTCTTAGTTAAATTGGTACAGTACTAATTAAGTGAGAAATAAATTGATAAAAAATAACATAAAAGAGTAAGAAATATAAAAAAAAATACAAAGAGAAAAAAATGAAAAGAGAGTTTAAAAATAAAAGAATAATAAAAATAACACTGATCATAGCAATGAGGAAAAGGAGGTTACGGAAGGATATAGAAGGAATTTAGGAACTATTTGACAAATAAAGTTTTTTTAATTTACCTTTAAATATTTGAATGGATTGAGATGACGTTACTTCATCACTTAGGCCATTCCATAGTCTAGCTGATTGTACTTGAAAAGAGGAGCTGAAAACTTCTGTATTGTGAATGGGGATAGCTAGTGTAGTACGTTCAGCAGATCGAAGGGATAGGCCGTGACTTGACAAGAAAACGACGTTATTTTTTAAATATTGTGGTGAATAGGGATCATAAATAGTCTTATAAAGTAATGACAGAATGTGAATGTTACGACGATCTCGTATCTTTGGCCAACGAAGTATATTTCTACAAGTCGAAACATGATCATATTTTTTAAGATTGTAAATGAACCGTATACAGACATTAGATAAAGACATCCTAGTTAGATAGACAAAGATTAATTGGAGGAACTAAAAACATGGTACTTGTTCTTCCCAACAACTTATTTATAAGTTCAACAATAATTTTTGTTCCTTTATGTATTAATATATTATATGAAGTAATAATATTTTTATGTTATTATTTCAAATTTAAATTAAAATATTTTTAAACGCTCTGCCGGAAACGCATTGCTTTGTTTACTTTGAATGAATTACAAAATTGTTCAATTTTATGAATCAAGCTGGAAACAGTTTGAACATGCATTGCCATCGGGGATACACAAATTCTGAAACTTTCAGAACTCTGACAGGTCGAGAAGTTAGTTAAAATCGATTACAAAATTCCAGTACCTACATACAGGTGAAGTAAATAAAAGGATAATAAAATTTAATATGGGTTAATGGTAGAATGTTTTATTTGATCTAAATGACACAGAGTCATTTCTTGCCGCGAAAGATTTATTTCAACAAGTGTGTAGTTAATCCTCAGACCATTTAATTCCATAACTCAGATAATTTATGTTAATATAAACTATTTTTTCATACAAAAAATAATGTGATATAGTGAGATGGGGGTTGTACTCAGTATTATATTTTCTCTGGTAAACCTCTAGATATTATGGGGATAAATTCTTC
This sequence comes from Molanna angustata, assembly GCA_963576475.1. Taxonomy (NCBI): domain Eukaryota; kingdom Metazoa; phylum Arthropoda; class Insecta; order Trichoptera; family Molannidae; genus Molanna; species Molanna angustata. Next base: position 19,824,316 of record OY754981.1, read on the forward strand.
AAATAATAATTGCCGTGTACATATAATAAGAGTATCTATTTACAATGTCAATATAACTAATCTGCTACCTATACCTAGTGCTGCCAACCGAGAGTGCTCGCTCTACCAACTGGAGAGCTATTTATAAACTACATCCATCTCCGCCGGTCGATGGAAGGACAGCGCTTCCGAAACATGTCGCGAAGTGACTCAAAAAACAAGTGGTTTATAGCTAATTTATAATTCAAAAATGGTTTACATCCATCTCTCTCGTACACTGTTTTGTCACTTTCACACGTCATTCATCTAAATAATACAAAAAAATACATTTTTACTCCTCACTAACCCAAAGGGATATAGTGGGGAGTTATGATTTCGCAATTTTTAAGGATATTTTTTATTGCAGATTATCAACTAGTATCATGCTGAGATTGTATTCTGAATGTTTCATCACAATGTATCTGTGTGTGTGTGCTATGTGCTGTGTGCTATGTACGGCGTGTTTATTTTACTTTATCGATTACAGACTAAAGTACTCATTCGACTCTTTTCAAATTTTGCAAATGTGTATATCTAATACTCGCTTAGACCCCATTAGATTTTGAAGAATATCTGAATAGTGCTTCGCAATTTTTTCCATTGTCAAATATTTCAAAGTTACCCCAAGCTAAGGAAACTTAAAATTTGAAATTTTGATATCCAAATTGGTAAAAAGGCAAATCACTTTCATAAAATGGCATTGAAGAGTTATCAAATTTTCATATTGAAATATTTAAATAAAAAATAATTTAACAAACTCATTTCATGAAAATGCTGAATATTTTCCATACAAAATTTGAATACTTTATAGAATGACTTGTTAGTGAGGAGTATAGCGTTGGCCACAGCCCACTCGTTTTATATAGTAAAGAGAGATAAAAAACACACCAAGAAGTACCAAATAAACAAATTTATATGACGAACAAAAAAAAACATTACAAAATAGTATTTAATCCATTAACAGCATTATCTATTTTTGTGTCAATCTCGACATTGGTGCTCGGACAAACTTTATGTTCGAACTTGGATTTAAAAATTAAATCATTTTCCAACTTTTATGCATTTCAGGCTATATTATTTTATTTAAATATAAATATATCCTTCATGGTTTATGTTTATGGCGGAAAGTTAAGATCTTCATGTTGTATCTCGAATCCAGTTGAGATAAAACATTTTCAAATACTGAAGAAGACATCTAATTATAATCTCTCAGAAGTGATAACATTATCTTGTGTAAGATATATTCAATAGATGGAGATACTTGGGATATCTCAGATACTTATAGAAACCTAATCCTTATTAAAATATCCAACAATTTTTCAATTACGTTATCGGCGTTGATTTATCTTCGAGATAAAATAGAGGAAAGCCATGGGACATTTATCGTCTGGAATTCAAAGACAATTAAAAGGAAATATTATTACTTGAATCCTTAGCATTAGGAAAGTACTTACCGATATAATCTTTCATCATCTGTACAGTTGTAGCTATTTATTCAGCATTAATAGTTTTGTTGAATAAAATTACATCATTGTTAGTAATTATGTACTCCGTTACTTTTCAATTAATCGAGTTCCATGCCTGGTATATACCAGTTTAGAGTTTTGTCAAGTAGCAGGTAACAAATGAAGCGGCAAGATATGTAGAATTTCCTTCCCACTCTAATGGGAACGTTTCAGAGTTTGTAGCCCTATTCATCCCTGGAGCGGCTGCTCATGGGACAAAACAAGAAACTACTATCAAGCATATTTCATACCACTACCACTATTGATAGAACATGTAAACTTCCCCCAATAAACTCTCTAAACCAGAGGTTCCTAACCTTTTTGTACTCCAGAGCACATTCTAAAATATCGGTAGGGAGGCGGGCACCACCTATTTTTAATCGACAAACCCCTTCCATAACTTTTCATTTTCCCTTAATTTATTTTCTTACATATATTCATAATTTATTAAGAAGAAGACTGTCAGTTTGGCTGTCTGTGCCATGCTTATTGCTTTCACTGACAGACCACGCATACATACAATATCGCAAGTTTACGAACGTAGGCATTCAAAAAATTAAAACTTTAACAAATAAATAAAAATAATTTATATTTTTAATTAATCTCTGTCGAATAGTGGCGGGCACATTCGGATCGTTCCGCGGGCGCCATGGTGCCCTCTGGCACGGGGTTGGGAACCTCTGCCCTAAACCATCTTGAGATATTACATGACTTCACATATCTGGGTTCCAACATATGTGACACCGGTGGTTGTGAAGCGGAAGTGAAAAGACGCATCGCCATGGCAAAGGGAGCACTGGGAAAGCTCACAAGAGTATGGAAGGACAGGACCATCACAAAAAACACGAAGGCTTGACTCATCAGAACTCTGATATTCTCGATGTTCCTGTATTTTGTGGAAACATGGACACTTAGGGAGTCAGAGCGAAAGAGGATCGATGCTTTCGAAATGTGGTGCTGGAGGCGTATGTTGCGCATCCCATGGACAGCCAGAAGAACGAATGTGTCAATTCTAGACGAGCAAGGATCGTCTATCGACGATATGTTACAGACGTATCCTTAAATTCTTTGGACACATTGCCAGAAGGGAACCAGACTGCCTCGAGAAGCTTGTTGCGCGGAAGGACGGAGATCTCGTGGTCGCTCACCGACCAGATGGAGCGATTTGGTTAAGTCCACAATGAGGTCTTCGGTGACTGGTGCTCTGCGTTCAGCCCAAAACAGATTGGTATGGAGGCGGGCCATACGCGTGGCGACAGACTACAGCCGCTATCCTCAGTAATGAGGAAAAGGACGAATAATCACCACTTAGAGTCCAACCACAAACGTGCAATGGAGGCCCTCCAGTCATGGCGAGGTTTTTCCGTCCCAACAGTGCTCGGTAACACATTGACAGTACTTTTAGTTCTTCGATTACCACAACCAGCGCGATGTCGGCTACAGAGCGGGACATACACCACTAGTCATGGTAGAAGGCTCCCCACTCTTTTGTATACGTGTAAAATATTCACAGGAACCTCATCGCACATTGAATTTGTATGGCAGTATACATACACTGCACAATTTCTACGGGGACTATCAATAGTTTGATACTTAATCGCCAAACATACATACATACCATCATGCTGTTTTCATATTCTGGGTAGGAAAATAGGACTGACCTCCACACTATCTTATCCTTACATACAAAACCTTCATGTTTTGTATAGAAAACAAAATATCTTAAAATATTCAATACCTAATTTGGATTTATGGGTTTATATTTTGGTACGTATCCTTCAACTATACATACTATCGCTATCGACAGTTGGATCTCATGTGTAACATGCAACTAGTATAAAAAAAAATCTCAGTCTATTACTTTAAAAAAATATTGAATTTAATAAAATATTAATTTAGGGCATGTATCAACAACATTATTATGCTGTTGAGGGGGTTGAGGTAATGCCCATGAAAACTACACGAAAGTGTCAGGAGCTTGAATATAACTCTCGGACACCGGGGATCGAACCCGTTGTTCGAGAGAGTATTCGTGTGTCCTGGATGGCCAAACCTCTCCCTTTTACTTATGTGCTGCTGAGAGCAAACACACAAATATAAATAGTATAATCAAGGAATAGAATATAGTCATGAAATTAAATACTCCAAGTCTTGGTACTTACGTTTATTGAAGCACAAACAAAAATTAATAGAAACACTCAAATACAAATTTACAATTAATTAACTAAATAACAATGTTGTAATGAATTTGCGGAGCTAAAATTATAATAACGGTATGAGACCGGAGACGTGACGATCGGGCGCAGAGTGGTACACGCGCCTCGCGCGTGCGCGTTTATATACCGCTCGCCGCGTCACCGGCTCATCGTAGGGATGGTCGTGGCCCAAAACGGCCAACTGCCACACTGTCATGAATCAATTTTGGTAGCTTTGGTTTTTATGTAACATTGAAATATTAAAAATATCAATAAGCAATCATCTATGTACCTATATATGTACCGATACATTAAATTACTGTTTGTTTATTTAAATAATTGACTGTTTTGATTTATTTTGTTAACATACATTACTTATCTTTATAATGCACCAACATAATTTTCAGTGCATACAATCTATTACTCCAATTAAACGATGTACACAGCTCTGAACTATTTGATCCTAAGGCGAAATTCCGTTTTCTGTACACACTATCGTAATATCGTGTCATTACAAATAAATTTTATATGTAAATTCATTATTTACTGATGTAAAAAAAAATATTACCTGTCACTTATAATAGATAACCTGAGTGGCTTCGTTAATAATATTAATTTTTCTTAATTTGGGAGATATCAGAGAGACAGTTGCGTTATAAGGCCACTACATACCTTATTCATATTTTGTCTGTGATAAAACTGTTGTCCGACTGTGCGACGCGTTATAATATCCGTTGCAGATTAACTTGCAGTTGTTGACGAGCAATAATGACGATCAATTATATTTACAAAAAAAACTTTGTAATTTGACATTTTCAACCGATTTCAAGTGTTGAAGAATAATTTTGAAACAACAGCTCGATACATTCAATTCTTATGATTTTGTGTTCCTTTCAAAAGGGCAAAAATACTTTTTTTTTTCCTTTCAACAGAACGATCACTTCGTCTAGTTTGGCTCATTACAAATGATTATGAAAATCTTAAAATATATCAACAAGAATAGAAGCCATTATTATACAATTGCGAAATTACCTTACTAAAAATAAAAAAAAAATCCGGTAAATATTTCAATAGCTTGTTTCACTTTTTAATAAAATTATGTAATATCATTTAATGATTCGGCGGATATTTTGTGGTAGTTAATATAAACCATTTTTGAATTATTAATTAGCTATAAACCACTTGTTTTTTGAGTCACTTCGCGACATGTTTCGGAAGCGCTGTCCTTCCATCGACCGGCGTGTCGAGACTCGAAGTGACTCAAAAAACAAGTGGTTTATAGCTAATTAATAATTCAAAAATGGTTTAAAATTATGTAATTTTATTTATTTATTTATTTATTTATTTAAGTACATATACGGCCTCTAGGCCATTATAAAATAAAAGTTAAAAATAAAACATAAAACTCGTATTAAACAACAATTAAAAAGAAAAACAACAGAATAATTAATTAATACACAATATTCATAACATTATTCCGCATCGACCTGACACTAGTTAGTGTAATCTATGCCTGACAATTTAATTTTACTAATTGCTAAAACAAAAGTGAACTTTTTTGACAAATAATTAACATATTATAGGACCAGGAAATCAAGGCACCTACAGGGCTTACGAACTGTCATCGCCTGATTCACTTGATCACTTTATGCGCTTGCGCTTGACCAATTATGCATTCTTATTGAGTTCCCTTATCCATGTAATTTTTGAGAGTTCTATATATTTGAATAATATGTAACAATTCACCTAAACATAAGATATTATTACTATTGCCATCTATAAAGTAACGAAGAAACCTTTTTGTAACGCCATCTATTAAGAAATTGGTTATGCTTTCTCATTGAGCTCCCTTATCAATGCAATTTTGAAAGATCTATATATTTCAATAAAGGTAAACTGATTCGTTTGAAAATAAGCTGAAAAATATCAGCGTCATCTATGAAGTAACGTAGAAACCTTTTTGTAACGCCATCTATTGAGAAATTGTTTTTTTTGTTAACAACGAAAGCAACAGTTCTTAAACGAGTTGACAATGCTCTCGCACTAAAGTTAACTTGTCGTTCACAATAACGAAATCGGCTGACTGTCGCTCGAATCGGCGACACGGAATCACCACGAGTGTCAATAATTTAAACTCGCCTTATTCTTTATCTGAGGAACGACTATTTAATTGACAATCAAAACACTAACCGCTACAAGCGAGTTACATTGTGTTATCCGAGAGAGTTTCTTTCGTCCCGCTAATTATACCAATATATTCCCATTTCTAACAAATGTTGGCCGGTGAACATCCGCGGTGTGACTATGTATCGAGTATTGAGTAAAGGCTGTTGCCGATAGGACAGGGTCATTAGTTATATTATGTGACTGGCCAGTATCAGGTCCGACCCGTTCAGTTTGTTCATGTGGTTATAGACACAAATAATGAAATAAATACTGAGAATTCTGACGATATTTTCCTATCAACCTTCAATAATACCCACCGTCGGTACATTATTGGACTCTCTGACACTATTAATATTCACCTATTACTTCTTACATACTTTGGCTAGTCTTGTACTTTGTTATTTGCTAGTGCTTCGAGTGTAGCGATGAGCAAGCTTCTTTCAATACCAAGACTGGTTGTGCTTTGCTCGACATAAAGAGTCTTGCAAATTTTATATCTAACTAGCCTTTATGTCCCGCCGTTGGCCAAGAATGTAAAATTGTGAAGGAATAAGCAATCGTTTTTATAATATTGTCACCCAATTATTTTGCAATATCGGACTATGTAAAGTGGTTTGAAATTTGATTGAGTTTAAGCATTGTAAAATGTTCAAGTGATGGCCACAACCCATTCTTTTTTATATATTGCTATAAAGTGTGAATGAAGTATAAGTAATATACCTACAATTTCTGCACGCATGGACTATGCGAAATGGTTTTAAATATGACTGTTTATCAACGTTGTATTGGTTAGGCAACAACCTCCATTTTTAAATATTATCATCGAAAACAAATTGTAATATGTACCTATTGAAAATTTAGTAATTTTGGATGTTGGAATGTGGTTAAAATTTGATAAAATAATGTACTGAAAAGATCTAGTGTTGGTCACATCCCATTCGTTTTTATATTTTTTCATCAAGTGTGCATTATATTTTTGCACAATTAGACTGATAGACTTAAAATTGACACAAAAGTCTACATTAACGAAGAAGAAAAAGACTTAAACTATAGTAAATAGTTTTTAATTTGAATATAAACGTTGTGAAGAGTTCAGTAATGGCCACAACCCCCATTATTTAAATATCGTCAACGAAATCAAATATGACGGTGTTGAAAATTATTCAAAATAGGATGATATTAATGGTTTAAATTTGATTAAACAAAAGTATTGAAAAGATTCAAGTGCAGATTACATCGTCACATCCCACATCCCATTCGTTTTTACATATGTATTTTCATCAAGTGTGCGCATATCGTTAATAATATTCAGGACATTCCTAGTGGGAGAGGCCAACGTTAATATGAAATGTTTTTTGTTTTTTTTTATAATGATGTTATTATTGCTTTCTTTCTGTTATGTTAAATAAATAAATAAATAAATATTTCTGCACAATAGACTATTAGACTTAAAACTAACCCAAAAGTCCAAATAAAAAGAGAAGAATAAGTATAAGACTATAAGAAAAAGTTTGTATAAAAAACTATTCCAATGGTCTACATAAAATAAGAAAAAATACATAAAATAGAAGAATTAGACTATTGGAAATAGATTGTATAAAAACTGACTAAAAGGTCTTCATAAAAGAAGAAGAAGATTAATCCATAGGAAATAGTTTTGTATAAAATTCACCAAAGTTCTACATAAAATAAGAAAACGAAGAAAAAGACTAAAGGAAATAGTTTGTGTAAAAACTGTGAAGTCTACATAAAATTAAGAAGAAAAAGAATTAGACTCCCGTCCCTTCAATCCATCATTACGTCCCTTCCAATCAGGCCCTTCAGTACCTCCCGTCCCTTCAGGCCCTTTTATACCTCCCATCCCTTCAGGCCCTTTAGTGCATCCCTTCCCTTCATTACATCCCGTCCCTTCAGCCGCTTAAGAAAAGTTTAAATCCAGAAACCATCCTGGAAGAACCGCGAAGAGATGAAAGGACCTTGTTTTCCCAGGATACTCCACTTTCAAAGGTAAAATGACTAAATACACGAAGAAGAAGAAGAAAAAAGTTTAAATCCAGACACCTGCGAAGATATGGAAAGAAAATTGGACCTTCTTCTCCCAGGATAGTCCACCTTCATAGGTAAAATGACCAAATGCACGATGAAGAAGAAAAAGAAGAAGAAGAAAAAAGTTTATATCCAAAAACCGTCTTGGAAGACTTGCGAAGAGTTGGAAGAACAGTTCGACCTTCTTCTCCCAGGATTCTCCAACTTCATAGGTAAAATGACCAAAAATACACGAAGAAGAAGAAGAAGAAGAAAAAAGTTTAAATCCAGAAACCTGCGAAGAGATGGAAGGACAGTTGGACCTTCTTCTCCCAGAATACTCCAACTTCATATGTAAAATGACCAAATACACGATGAAGAAGAAGAAGAAAAAAGTTTAAATCCAGAAACATGCGAAGAGATGGAAGGACAGTTGGACCTTCTTCTCCCAGAATACTCCAACTTCATATGTAAAATGACCAAATACACGATGAAGAAGAAGAAGAAAAAAGTTTAAATCCAGAAACCGTCCTGGAAGACCTGCGAAGAGATGGAGGGACAGTCGGACCTTCGTTTCCCAGGATATTCCGCTTTCATTGGTAAAATGACCAAATACACGAAGAAGAAGAAGAAGAATAAGAAAAAATTTAAATCCAGAAACCATCCCGGGCATACGCTCGACAATTCACCAAAGTTTCATTGTAATCGGACAAACGGTTAAGGAGCACATAGCATACATGCATCCATTCATACATACATAAATAAATAAATAAAATAATTTTCCTATAGGAAATCAGTATATTGTTGATTTGTAAGTAAATAGTATTTGGTAGGTACCTACTTACAACAATGTTCTAAATAAATTCGATTCATAACAAATTTTATTTGAATATCAGAATCTTTCCGTAACCATAGTAACCATTCCAATATTAATATCAAATGGGCTCGATACATTTTTTGGATATGTAGGTAGGTACCTACATTGGTTTGTTCGAAGCCACAAAAACGAAAATTGTCCGAAATATCAAATATTATATACAAATTATGCAATTTTATTATGCCTATATCTTTACTAATAATTAACGGACTTTTACAATATATGTCTTAAAACTTGCTATAAAGTCTTGTGTTTCATTTTATTATTTCACTAGCTTTTATGTCCCGCCGTTGGCCAAGAATGTAAAATTGTGAAAGAAAAAGCAATCGTTTTTATAATATTGTCACCCAATTATTTTGCAATATCAGACTATGAAAAGTGGTTTGAAATTTGATTGAGTTTAAGTATTGTAAAATGTTCAAGTGATGGCCACAACCCATTCTTTTTTATATATTGCTATAAAGTGTGAATGAAGTATAATATTTATACAATTTCTGCTCGCATGGACTATGCGTAATGGTTTTAAATATGACTGTTTATCAACGTTGTAAAGAGATTGGTATGGCCACAACCCCCATTTTTAAATATTATCATCGAAAACAAATTGTAATGTGTACCTATTGAAAATTTAGTAATTTTGGATGTTGGGATGTGGTTAAAATTTGATTAAACAAACGTAGGTACTGAAAAGATCTAGTATTGGTCACATCCCATTCGTTTTTATATTTTTTCATCAAGTGTGCATTATATTTTTGCTCAATTTGACTGAAAGTCTTCATTAACGAAGAAGAAGAAGACTTGAACTATAGTAAATAGTTTTTAATTTGAATATAAATGTTGTGGAGAGTTCAGTAATGGCCACGACCCCCATTCTTTAAATATTAGGTGTTGAAAATTATTCAAAATAGGATGATATAAATGGTTTAAATTTAATTAAACAAAAGTATTGAAAAGATTCTAGTGCAGGTTATATCGTCACATCCCATATCCCATTCATTTCATATGTATTTTCATCAAGTGTGCATATCGTTAATAATATTTCTGCACAATAGACTATTAGACTTATAACTAACCCAAAAGACTAAATAAAAAAGAGAAAAATAAGTATAAGACTATAAGAAATAGTTTGTATAAAAAACTATTCCAATGGTCTACATAAAATAAGTAAAAATACATATACCTAATAGAAGATTTAGACTATTGGAAATAGATTGTATAAAAGCTCACCCAAAGGTCTACAAAAAAGAAGAAGAAGAATATTTAGACTATTGGAAATAGTTTGTATAAATACTGACCAAAAGGTCTACATAAAAGAAAATGAATAAGACTATTGGAAATAGTTTGTATTAAAACTCTCCCAAAAGTCTACGTACTTAAATGAAGAAGAATAATAATTAGACTAAAGGAAATAATTTTTATAAAAAAATGACCCAAATGTATACATAAAAGAAGAAGAAGATGAATTAGACAATAGGAAATAGTTTGTATAAAAACTGCCCTAAAGGTCTACATAAAATTAAGAAGAAAAATAATTAGACTCCAGGACCCGCCGCTTCAGGCCCTTCAGTACCTCCCGTCCCTTTAATCCCTCATTACGTCCCTTCCCATCAGGCCCTTCAGTACCTTCCGTCCCTTCAGGCAGTTTTATACCTCCCGTCCCTTCAGGCCCTTTAGTGCCTCCCTTCCCTTCATTACATCCCGTCCCATCAGTCGGTTAAGAAAAGTTTAAATCCATAAACCATCCTGGAAGAACCGCGAAGAGATGAAAGAACCTTCTTTTCCCAGGATGCTCTACTTAATAGGTAAAATGACTAAATACACGAAGAAGAAGAAAAAAGTTTAAACCCAGATACCTGCGAAGAGATGGAAGGACAGTTGGACCTTCTTCTCCCAGGATTCTCCAACTTCATAGGTAAAATGAGCAAAAATACACGATGAAGAAGAAGAAGAAGAAATAAGTTTAAATCCAGATACCTGCGAAGAGATGGAAGGAAAATTGGACATTCTTCTCCCAGGTTAGTCCACCTTCAAAGGTAAAATGACCAAATAGACGATGAAGAAGAAGAAGAAAAAAGTTTAAATCCAGAAACCTGCGAAGAGATGGAAGGAAAATTGGACCTTCATCTCCCAGGATAGTTCATCTTCATAGGTAAGATGACCAAGTACACGTTGAAGAAAAAGAAGAAAAAAGTTTATATGCAGAACCCGTCCTGGAAGACCTGTGAAGAGATGGAGGGACAGTCGGACCTTCTTTTCCCAGGATACTCCCCCTTCATAGGTAAAACGACCAAATACACGAAGAAGAAGAAGAATAAGAAAAAAGTTTAAATCCAAAAACCATCCTGGGCATACGCTCGACAATTCACCAAAGTTTCATTATAATCGGACAAACGGTTGATAAATAAATAAATAAAATAATTTTCCTATAGGAAATCAGTATAGGTATATTATTGTTGATTTGTAAGTAAATAGTATTAGGTAGGTACCTACCTACAACAACCTTCTAAATAAATTCGATTCCTAACAAATTTTATTTGAATATCACATTCTTTCTGTAGCCATGGAAACGATTCGAACACGTAAGTAATATCGAATGGTTCGGATACATTTTTTGAATATGTAGGTACCTACATTGGTTTGTTCGATGCCATAAAAATGAAAATTGTCAGAAAAATCAAATATTATTTACAAATTATGCAATTTTATTATGCCTATATCTTTACTAATAAATAACACATTTTTACAATATATGTCTTAAAACTTGCCGTAATGTCTTGTGTTTCATTTTATTATTTCATAATTACATTTATTTCAAAGGTTTATTATTTTCAAGAACATATTCATTCGGTGGGAAAATGAAATATTGTATGAAAAGATATTAAAATGGCGGCGATTATGTACAAAAGGCTTACTTTAAAAATAAGTTAAACATTATAATTATACCAAATATTCACCATGTTTTTCACTTAAACGCTAAGTTATACTTCAAAATATATTTTTTTTGTGTAAATACCTACTTCTAACTTTTAAACTAACAGATATTTGCGTGCAAAATGTACACTTTTTTGACAGATATGACTTGGAAAATTTTGTATGAAAAAAATAATTATTTAAATATTTTTAAAATTCAGCATTTTTATCGCATTCTTTTTAGCGTGACACTGCATCAGGTATACTGGTACATGTTCGCACTTAAATTAGATTTTTAGATGCTCTTGGTTTTTCAGAAGGCGTGAGACAAACACACACACACACACATACACACACACATACACTAACATTTTGATTGCTTTATTACTTTAGATAATCACATTTATTTCAAAGGTATATTATTTTAAAGAACATATTCATTCGGTAGGAAAATTAAATATCGTATGAAAAGATATTAAAATGGCGGGGTTATATGTACATTTGTACAAAACGCTTACTTTAAAAATAAGTTAAACATTATAATAAAATAAAAATAAAAATAAAATAAAATAAATAATTAGACAAAATATTCACCATGTTTTTCACTTAAAAGCTAAGTTATACATGAAAATATATTTTTTTCGTGTAAATACGTACTTCTAACTTTTAAACTAACAGATATTTGCGTGCAAAATGTACACTTTTTTGACAGATATGACTTGGAAAATTTTGTATAAAAAAAATAATTATTAAAAATCTTTAAAATTCAGCATTTTAATCGCATTATTTTTAGCGTGACACTGCATCAGGTATACTGGTACATGTTCGCACATAAATTAGATTTTTAGATGCTCTTGGTTTTTCAAAAGGCGTGAGACAAACACACACACACAAACACAGACACTAACAAAATCTTTGTTTTATTACTTTAGATATACATTCACATCAGAGCTGCGCCAGGTCTAAATTGTACGGGATCAGTTATGATCATAGATCATTTATGTTTTTGTAACACAAGAAAAGACAACTCATTGTATGGAAGTGACAGTTGCCTGTCATGTGACAACTGTCACATCCATACATCGTTTATTTTCTTGTGCTAAATGACACGTTGTCTAGGGACCCAGGTCATTATATCCAATACAATATTTTATTTTATTTTATGTAACTTAAAATTTTACTATAGCAAAAAAAAATATTTTACTTAATTATTTCTGTATTATTAATAATAATAAGAATAATAATGAATTAGGATGATTTTTTTAGCGCCGTTTTTGTGATAACCTCACCTCAAGGGCGCTTATATTCTCAGAATTCACTTTCTGGTACATTTTAAAACTTTTTCAAAAAACACAAATGACTTTGCTATAGCCATTAATTGAGTTTTTATATTTGACCGGTTTCGTAAAGTTTTTATCTGTCCTGACGAGGAAGCGAAAGGCTTCGAAAGTGGTCAAATATAAAAACTCAATTAGTGGTTTATTTATTTATACCCAATAACAAGTTGTCACACTCTGGAGACACTAGGGATATTAATCGTCTCACAGATTCAGTGGTTAATAAAGTCATTGTCATTTGTGTTTTTTTTAAAGTAATTATGTATGACTTTCTAATTTTTGTTTGATATAATATCTAACTATGACCATTGTCATACTGTGTAAACTTTGCTGAATTATATTTTGTAATTTGTCTAGATATAAGAATGATAAATTTTAATGCTCCATACACAAGTATCTACACTTTGAAAGGGGCAATAACATTGAATTTTTTCCTTTTGTTTCTTAATTTTCCAAATGTACTTTCTTTTTATTTCTGTAAAATAATCTGTGTGATTACTAACTAATACATAAAACAAAATAATAATAAAAATAAGTAGGTATTTTACAAATTTATTATAATTACTGAAATTTCCGAAAAAAATTTTTTTTTTTGTATATTTGTAAGGCCAACATCACGAACCATGACATGGTGCAAGATCATGACTAGACCGATTATGGACAGAGTCAACAAAACGGCTTACTATGGTGTGAGCGTCCAATTAAGTGGAATGCACTGCCTTCAGATGTTCGCAGTGCGCAAAGCAAGAGCACTTTCACTAAAGGACTGAAATCAGTTTTGTTTCGTAGAGCGGCACATAGCTAAACTGTCAGTGCCCTTGAAATGATCTTGAATCATTAAACGGCACTATATAAATAATAATAATTATTATTATGCAAGGCCACCCCAGTCTTGATCTTGTATTTGCTCATCACTATTCGGATGCCTGTGTACATATATTATTTGATTTATTTGAGCCGGTTATGATTTAAATTATAATTAAAGACTTACGCAAGAAATATTTTGCCGTTTTAGAGAGATCATTATATTATATGTCTGTGCAGTACAGTAATAGGTTACTCATAGTATTATTATACACTAAATTAATTAAAGTAGTTATATTTCTAACTGATTAAACGACGATGTCTTTTTGAATCGTGGCATTAATTATATTAGTGAAAAATGATTTCTTACTTTTGAAACAAGTCCTTATATACATCGAGTCGCTGAACATAAATTGAATTGGTAAATACTAAATTAATATACTGATATCATGCTGTGCATGTATTCCTGAATATGTATAAATAAAACAAAGTTGGGTACGGCTGGACCAATTGTAATGATCTCTTATTCGTTGGATTCGTCTCCGCCCGAACAGCAGAATAACTAAACGAGTGGGTTGTGGCCAACGCTAAACTCCTCACTAACAAGTCATTCTATAAAGTATTCAAATATTGTATGGAAAATTTTCAGCAATTTTATGAAATGAGTTTGTTTAAATATTTTTTTATTTAAATATTTTATTATGACAAGTTGATATTTCTTTAATGCCATTTTATGAACGTGATGAGCCTTTTTACCTATTTGAAAATAATAATTTCAAATTTTAAGTTTCCTGAGCTTGGGGTCACTTTGAAATATTTGACAGTTAAAAAAATTGAGGAGCACTATTCATATATCGTTCAAAATCTAATGGGATCTAATCGAGTATTAGATATACATATTTGCAAAATTTGAATAGAATCTAATGAGTACTTCAGTCTATAATCGATAAAGTAAAATGAACACGCCGTACATAGCACATAGCACTTACACACAGATACATTGTGATGAAACTTTCAGAATACAATCTCAGCATGAAGCTAGTTGATAATCTGTAAAAAAAAAATACCCTTGAAAATTGCGAAATCATAACTCCCCACTATATCACCTTGTGTTAGTGAGGAGTAAAAAACATCGGAAAAATTAACGGAAAAAAACATCGGAAAAATTAACGGAAAAAAATATCGGGAAAAATTCACGGAAAAAATATGTGGAATTTATATTTTGAATTGAATTTATATGATACAGAATTTTAATAATAAAACAAAGTCGGGTAAATTTACCCCATTTATTACTCAAGAACGGCTGGACCGATTGTAATGATCTCTTACATATGTGTTGGATTCCTCTCCGCCCCGAATAGCAGAACAACTATATACAGAAGGTTTATTTTTAAATAAATTTAAATACACCGCATTGCGATCGTGAATGTTTAATTAATAATAATATTTTATTTTCCATAACTATTGAACATATATTGTCCTCATAAACTATTGAACTTAATTATTTGTATTCATTTTATTACGTTTTAAAACCTTAATATAAGTTTTATTAAAAGTTAACACGACATTCATTGACTATAAGGCGGTACGAAGTTCGTCGGGTCAGCTAGTATTAAATAAATTTACGGTTAAATCAAAATAATATGTTTAGTAATACAATTTTTAAGAATGCAGTATTCGTATAATATAATTATGTAATTCATAGAATTCTTAAAAATACAGTAATTATAATATCCTTGGTTGGGGTGGAGTAGAGATGATGATAACTCAGATATTCCCTATATACATTTTAATACAATACACATAGATTCGCACGATGATACAATTGCACAGTGTAGGTAAATTAGATGACAGCGGTAAGTCAAAGCCGCCGGGCACACAACACACCTTCTATATATAACATCAGTCACTCATGCCATCTCGCTCGCACCCACACTATCATATATCTAACAGAAATAATATGATACCGATTATTTTCCTTAAAACTTAAAAGTTTCAGTAATAAAATGACACAATCTCAAATATAAGAATAATAATGAAGTATATACTTTTACTTTAAACTCAGCCGTAGTCTTTTACATAAAAAGTAAAAGGCATTAGTGAAGTGAGAGGAATATTTATAGACGTGTGTTTCGAATTGTGATTAGTCTCGGTGAACAGCGGCACCTATGAAGTGATTCAGTTTAAATAATGAACTAAACACTTATATTATTTCGTTTGATATAGAGCCCCATTACGGAGACCGTCTGTGTAGACTAGTTTTATTATCCTATTTAATTTAAAAAGTTAGATATTGACCAACAAATCAATTTTAAAGTTATTACTCGGATTAATGTACGATTTGTCCGCAGTTTTAGTGGCTAAATGATACGAGATTCAATAAAAAGTGTTAATCAGGCTTTGGAGTAGTAACAAAATTAAATGACTCCAATTAGGGCTACACTTTTTCTAGGGCAATGGAGTTTTTACAAAATAAATAGATTTCAATTATGACTCCACTTCACATAAGGTTGTGGAATGTGGAGTCATTACAAAATAAATCATATTTTTACTGACATACTTTTTAACATTTCAACAAAAACGAAGTTGGGAACCATATAGAAGAACCAGGAACTTAAGGCACCTACAGGGCTTACGACCTGTCATTGGCTGGTTTACGTGATCACTTTATGTGCTTGCGCAATTATGCGTTCTTATTGAGTTCCCTTATCAATGTAATTTTTGAAATTTCTATATATTTGAATAATGTGTAACAATTCACCTGAACATAAGACATTATTACTATTGCCATCTATAAAGTAACAAAGTAACCTTTTTGTAACGCCATCTATTGATAAATTGGTTTATTTGTAAACAATGAATGCAAAAGTTCTTATAAATGAGGTGACGGCATCTAGCACAGATGTCACCCCTGAACTGCGCCAGAAATATTATTTAATTTTTGGCTTGTTTACTTACTTGTACCAATGTGTATCTCAATCGAATATTTTTTTAATAGTTATGTCTTTAAAAGAAAAATTTTCCGTGTGTTATAATAATAATAATAATAGTAAATTTTATTTAGATGTAAAAACATATATAAAAATTAATACATCTAGTATGAACAAAAAATATATAAAAATACTTTTTTTAAACAAATCGTATGGTAAGAGTATGACAATTAATTATAAAAACATGTAAAACTATGACAAACAGTAAATTTTTTTTATAGTTTTTAAAACTATTAATGTGTATGTGTGGCTCTGTAGATGACATTGTGGCAATCATTTATACGAATCGATACAATTGACAAATATTAATCTAATGAATACCAAATATATTTTTGAGCATAACTGTTGATTTAATCAGTGGTCATGAATCAGAGAAAGCGACCATGCTGTCGATGGTACTTAGTTCTCGTGAGAAAATTGAATTTTTCTATTCGTATATTGTGCTTGAGGATGTAATTTTATTTTTCTGTTGTTCAAGCCGATATGATCTTGACGCATCTTTATGTTTTATGTGCTGTGTTTAGTTAAATGTTGATGAAATATGGAAGCCTGTTCCGATGTCTAGGCATAGGGTGTTTTTAATCTTCCTCACCGTTTTGATACCCACATCCTTTTTAACTGATCAGTGTTTCTTTCTATACATTTATAACGTGTCACCATAGTACGATTATATTTATTGTATCATAAACATAATTGTTTTATTGCATTTTGGGCCTTTACCAACTGGAAATTAGTCATAAACTTGGTCTCGATGAAATATCGTCTTTATTAAAGCATTTACAGTGATTGTCATAAGAAACGTAGATAATTGTAGACGAATAAGGCGATTAACTGAATTATTATAAATATGTATAATATAATATTTTTTTCTTTCTTTTTCAGGACTTGGACATCAAATCATAATAGGTCCAAAAAATTTGCGAGACAGTTAATTTATGAAGTGTGGTAAGTGTAAAATTATATGAACACATTATTAATTACCTGCTTGTAATATATATTTTTTTAATTAAAAAATAAAACATTATATTTTAGTTTTCTATGTATATTCGTAGTATACGTAGAATCTAAAACATACAGTTTTATTTTTTTATTTGAATTAAAATGGAACTCTACAAAGTTAATTATTCACAATTACATACTTTTAAATACCTTAGATTAAAATTTTTAATTACGAAACATTGTAAATAGGAGTAGGTATTTGTATTTTTTCGAATGACTGACTTAAATTTTTATTAATAATTTATGTTTATTTTTTTATGAATATTGACTCTAGAATTTATCCAGAGAATTTATCATTCACGTTCGTCGATTCAATTTTTTTAATGTATTAACCTTATGAACACACTGTACTTGGTGCAGAAGGCCGGTTTAAGAGGTAGTAAGTACCTACATTGTGAAGTTCTTTGCGTTGGGTGATAAGGAATATCCTAAAATTATTAATATATTTCGTTAGAAAGTTCTTTGTATTTCATTTTAATAGCTTCGGGTAGTCATTAATCTGACTAATATTTATGGACATTACCTTGTTGAGATACCTATACTACCTATCTCTTTATCATTGGTATTGGATTGTATTATTCTGTCATGATGAAAATACAGGAATTATTTTCTTTTATTAGTTAAATACTATTTGGCTAAAATAACTTATTGTACATTTTTTGTACCAATATTTGTTTAATATTATTATTTGTATGCAAGTGAAACATGGACATGGCAGAAGACGCATGAAAGTAAAATATACGCTGTGGAAATGGGGTCCCTAAGACGAATGTGTGGTAGAACGATCTATGATAGGATAAGGAATGTGGACATCAGACGAGAATGCAAGATTGAAAGAGATATTGTGAGTAGAATGAAAATAAATAAATACACTACGATGGTTCGGACTTGTGGAGAGAATGAACGATGAGCGCCTGACAAAGAAAGTATACAAGGCTGAAAAGAGTGGAATGAGAGGTCGTAGCCGCCCGACAAAGAGTTGGCATGATTATATAAATGAGATTTTGAAAGATGCTAATATACGAAGTCATAATAATAGGAGAGCATGTATGACGCGATGCATGGATGTAAATGAGGCAAGACATGTATATCAAGATAGAGGTGTCTGGCGTTCGGTCCTCTCTGCCTACCCCAAGTAGGGATACGGCGTGATGGTATGTATGTATGTATGTATGATGTTGATGTGGTAATTATGAATATTTTTGTGTCAAGTTGACATGTCTACAATTTGGTTATATAAATAGGATGTTATAAATAATCAATTGTAATAATTAAATTTTATAATTAACTATCAAAACTCGGTATAGGATGTCCTTTCTGTGTATAATTATTTACCTCTGTACATATAATAAAATATTCTTTAAGACTTTTCTAGAATCTCTAATATTATATTACCGTCTTTTCAGTCCCTTACATTCCTTCAGTGCCTTTCGTCCGTTCAGTCCCTTTCGTCTGTACCGTCCCCTCTTTCCATTTAACCCTTCTGTCTAATAGGCATTCTCGTAAAAACGCATTTACCATGCCAACGTAAATTCTTGTGTGAGATTCAAATAAATAATATATTTCAAAAACCTTTTCGTGTGTACTCTGAACAAATTACCATAGTTTCATAGCTGTACCAAAAAGATTATTTAAAAAAGATTGTGTGAGATATCGAATAAGTCAATTATAATGCGATGGGCTTCTCCGGTGTGCTCTGAACAAATCCTCAAACTTTGATAGAAATCGGACGGTTGCTATTGGAGTTCATCGGCTACATACATTCATACAAACAAACATACAAATATACCAACATCCATTGTTTAAGTACCTATAGATAAATGTGCCCGAGAAAAAAAAAACGTTGATTTGAATATGTACCGGAGTTTTTTTTAAATCTTAAAATTGAAATTTTTAGCTGAATTTTAGTTTTTAAAATTATTTTCCTTATATTTTCAGTGTTAAAACATTTTCATAAAATATTCTATCATTAAAATTGCTACGGCTTTTCACATGATAAATTATTTCATATAAATCTCTCTTCTGCTGGGAATCAGACGTATATTTAACAAACCCGATGTATTATTTAAAGTTTCATGAAGATAATTTAGCTTTTGATAAAATCTCTCAGCTGCATTTTCTAAATTAATATTTCACACGTATATCCATTCGTCTATTAAGAATCCGACATCTTGATTTCACGCATGTTATTGGGTAAGATCAATTGATCTTCAATAATATGCCTTGTTATTTTTTTTTCTATTTCTGATCAACGTTGGTACCATAATATAACACTACACACTAGGTATTAACTATTCGGCCTCTGGTTTGATACAGACAAATGCACTCACTCGTAAAATAGATTTATTAACAATCTGAACTATTTACGACTTTGGGCAAATGGATGGAGCACGGCAGCATCCCAAGTTCACTATATACCTACACGATGATAGCTTTATTTTACTCTTTCCTGTTTGTATTTGAAATCTTATTTTTTTTCCATTGAAATATTTAATTGAGTGTGAAAAAGATGTTCGTTAATTTAGCAATCAAAATACTTCATATGGCTATGAAGTATTTGTTTTATTTATATGGCTAAGTTTATTTTAGCTAACTAAAACAATATGAATTTTTTTTCTAAATTATGAAGCAAAAAAATAATTATATAGATTTTATCACTGAATTTTCTTAAAAATATCATACGTAGCTGCTGCTCAACTATTTTGAACTCAAAATGCCTTATAATTTGTTATCTTTGGCACTTTGAATGCAGTGTCTGCAATATTTATAGTTCTCCGGACTCTTATTTTGTTCTTCGCGTGTTCTTTCGGAGTTTTGCCAGGGCCTGTTATTAGTCCCCATAAACAGAACAAATAGTAATAATAATAATAAACAGAATTTATAAAGCGCCGTTTAGTGATGCAAGAACACTCCAAGGACGGCTCTAAGAAACAAGCCAGTCTAAAGAAGTCTACCGATGGTGTCAATGCTCTGAGCTCCACGTATGTCAAGGGGCAATTTGAATTCACATTGTAACCGCGATCATAAAAAGCCGCTTAAATGACTCTGTCCAATTCTTTTAAATGGTTCTTGGTACTCTGTGATCCAGATGATATCAGTGTAAGCTATCTTCCTAATTGAACATCCTTTAGATACAGTTCTTCAATGCAGTGTGGAGCCAAGTCGTTCAGAGCCTTAAAGTGGTAGTGAGGGAAGAACGGTTCACTAACTGAATATTGTAACTTGATGGTTGTGTTCAGTCAGTTCAAAAGGAGTGTTGAAACTCGAAAAATGTGACGTACGAGCAATCAGTATCCACTGTTCAATATTCATTTGAAATATTGGTCTGTTATTTCTTATCCTTATTCTTTGTCAGCCATTTCTCCATTGCTTGAAAGGCCTCTTCTATTTTTTCCAATCTTCTCTTTTTAGGGTTTTTATTTTCCATCTGCTAACCGCGACGGAGACAACACCATCGGCCTATATTTTTTGAGGCCAGCCTGATCTTTTTTTTTCATGTTCCATGGTCTCCACTGCAGATCTGTTACCTACTTACGAGGGTTAATATTACATGATAAATACAGAAAAACAGTACGTTGTCAAGTTTTTTTTAGTATTCCTATGTTTAATTATATCCATAATTCGCTACTGGTGATAACCAGCAGTAGTTAGCAATAAAATTGACGGTTTGAATGATCGCGTGCTGCGGCCATGCGAGAAGAATATTATTGACTTAATTGTTTTTATCGCAACATCTGTCAATAGTTGAACAAGTCATTAATAGAATATACATATGATATTATCCAATGACAGTGAGTGTTGCTCCGTGTAGGTACCATCCATCCATCTCACACAATAATTATTTATCACATTTTAATTGCTGTGACCGTTTCTATACTTTTAATTAGACATTACATCGTATGGTCCCAAAGATTTCCATATAATATACTAGATGGAGTACTCCGTGCAATGAGTGAGTCATGGTATATCGCGCGTTTGATTTGTTGGTTGGCAACATATTGCAGTTTTCAATACATTTCAACACTTCTTAGATAACTGTTCTCTAAATCTTAATGAACAAAGTTTTTTTTCGACAAATAAATCCGAAAACAATTCACATAAGTCGTTATTCTCTATACAAAAACGATGTGTTCTGCCAACCTTGTCAAAAGTCCCGCGGAAAATTCATACAAAATTTGCTAACTGCGACATTTAGTATATTATATGAAAATCTATGTAGGATCCTAGTGTCTATTGTAGTGCTCGGATTCAAATGACAAACTATAAGTAGGCAATTTTTGTTGAAAAGTACATAGAACAGTGCAAGTAGTAGAAAAGTATAATTAGAAGAAGAAGTAATATAGCAGACAGAGGAATCACAAGTATGTAAGTGTTAGCAAGTAGGTATGTTTATCGAATATTTTTATTATTGCATATGCGCAAACATTGGATTTTTTTCCCTGTCGGGAGTCAAAGATATTTTTTTTTTTTTTTTAACAGATTTTTAATTATCTCAATAGAGACGAAGTTGGAATATTTATTGTAGGAGAACCGGGAAATCAAGGCACCTACAGGGCTTACGACCTGTCATCGGCTGGTTTACGTGATCACTTTATGCGCTTGCGCAACGTTCACCAATTATGCCTTTTGATGAGATCCCTATCAATTCAATTTTGAAAGTTCTATATATTGTAATACTGAAATTCTTTTCGCTTGAAAATAAGGAATTTTTACTACAGCCATCTATGGGTGAAATTATGAACAACAATCTTATTATTTTTATTTATTTTGTTGGAACGCCATCTATTGAGAGAATTGGTTTTTTACTCTCCAGACTATGGAATAGGGGAGAGTCATGATTTCGCAAAATTTAAGCGTATTTTTTTTACATCAATTTCTCAATGGGTATCATGTAGAGAATGCACACTATGAGTTTCGTCGTGATGTGTTTGTGTGTATGGCGTATACGCCGTACGCCGTACGCCGTACGCCGTAGCATTTATCTTTTTTGTGTCCTCTCTACAGCCCAAACTATAAGTCTGATTGACTTCATATTAACATCATATGTGTAAAGTGCAAAGACCTAGAGCTGATTAGTTTTCCATAGACAACTTTTGATTTCTTCTCTATGAATTCATCATTTACGTTGTTTTTTTTTTGTGTCCTCTCTGCAGCCCAAACTATAAGTCCGATTGACTTCATATTGATATCACATGTGTTAAGTCCATAAACTTAGAGCTGATTAGTTTTCCATAGACAACGGTTCATTTTTTCCCAATGTTTCTTTATGATTTCATCTATTAAAACTGAAAAAATGCTCTCACGACCTGGAAATTAGAGATATTTTAATTTGGTTTCAAATATTTATACAACACCAAGAATCTTCATAAAATTGTATTCAAAGTTGGTCAATGTTAAAAGAAAAATATTCAACGGTTTCAAAAATTATATTTTATTTAATGGATATTTGTATGAAACTTATATGTAACAAGAGAATTTTTTTATATTTGGCAATGTTCAGTTCATTGATTTCATATTGATATAAGAATATTAATAGCTTGAACTTAGAACTGATTAGCTTTTCATAGATATCATAAAATTTCTTCATATGATATCACGTGTCAACATTGTCAAAATGGTCTAACGCTCTTTGAAACAAAATTTATCTGCTTTTTTTAAAATATTTCATACAACATAAGCAGTCTTCACTATACTGCATTAATAGTTTGTTTATCTTAACATAAAAATATACTATCGGAAGAAAATTTATATTCCTGATAGTAACGTTTAGTATGAATAAAAATGTAATTAGATAAATTTCTATGTATGGAAAAGTTCAGTAATTTGATTTCATGTTATAATGTAAAAAGCTTGAACATAGAACTGATTAGCTTTCCATAAACAACAAAAAAAATCTTCATATGATATCACCTGTCAAAATTTGGAAAATGCTCTCGCGTTCTTTAGAACAAAATTTATCTGCTTTTTTTAAAATATTTCATACAACATAAGCATTCTTCCCTATACTGCATTAATAGTTTGTCTATCTTAACATAAAAATATACTATCGGAAGAAAATTTATATTCCTGATAGTAACATTTAGTATGAATAAAAATGTAATTAGATAAATTTCTTTGTATGGAAAAGTTCAGTAATTTGATTTCATGTTATAATGTAAAGAGCTTGAACATAGAACTGATTAGCTTTCCATAAATAACTAAAAATTCTTCATATAATATCACGTGTCAAAATTTTGAAAATGCTCTCGCGTTCTTTAAAACAAAATTTATCTGCTTTTTTTAAAATATTTCATACAACATAAGCATTCTTCACTATACTGCATTAATAGTTTGTTTATCTTAACATAAAAATATACTATCGGAAGAAAATTTATATTCCTGATAGTAACATTTAGTATGAATAAAAATGTAATTAGATAAATTTCTATGTATGGAAATGTTCAGTAATTTGATTTCATGTTATAATGTAAAGAGCTTGAACATAGAACTGATTAGCTTTCCATAAATAACAAAAAAAATCTTCATATGATATCACCTATCAAAATTTGGAAAATGCTCTCGCGTTCTTTAGAACAAAATTTATCTGCTTTTTTTAAAATATTTCATACAACATAAGCATTCTACACCATACTGCATTAAAAGTTTGTCTATCTTATCATAAAAATATACTATCGGAAGAAAATTTATATTCCTGATAGTAACATTTAGTATGAATAAAAATGTAATTATATAAATTTCTATGTATGGAAAAGTTCAGTAATTTGATTTCATGTTATAATGTAAAGAGCTTGAACATATAACTGATTAGCTTTCCATAAATAACAAAAAAAATCTTCATATGATATCACCTGTCAAAATTTGGAAAATGCTCTCGCGTTCTTTAGAACAAAATTTATCTGCTTTTTTTAAAATATTTCATACAACATAAGCATTCTTCCCTATACTGCATTAATAGTTTGTCTATCTTAACATAAAAATATACTATCGGAAGAAAATTTATATTCCTGATAGTAACATTTAGTATGAATAAAAATGTAATTAGATAAATTTCTATGTATGGAAAAGTTCAGTAATTTGATTTCATGTTATAATGTAAAGAGCTTGAACATAGAACTGATTAGCTTTCCATAAATAACTAAAAATTCTTCATATAATATCACGTGCCAAAATTTTGAAAATGCTCTCGCGTTCTTTAAAACAAAATTTATCTGCTTTTTTTAAAATATTTCATACAACATAAGCATTCTTCACTATACTGCATTAATAGTTTGTTTATCTTAACATAAAAATATACTATCGGAAGAAAATTTATATTCCTGATAGTAACATTTAGTATGAATAAAAATGTAATAAGATAAATTTCTATGTATGGAAACGTTCAGTAATTTGATTTCATGTTATAATGTAAAGAGCTTGAACATAGAACTGATTAGCTTTCCATAAATAACTAAAAATTCTTCATATAATATCACGTGTCAAAATTTGGAAAATGCTCTCGCGTTCTTTAGAACAAAATTTATCTGCTTTTTTTTAAATATTTCATTCAACATAAGCATTCTTCCCTATACTGCATTAATAGTTTGTCTATCTTAACATAAAAATATACTATCGGAAGAAAATTTATATTCCTGATAGTAACATTTAGTACGAATAAAAATGTAATTAGATAAATTTCTATGTATGGAAACGTTCAGTAATTTGATTTCATGTTATAATGTAAAGAGCTTGAACATAGAACTGATTAGCTTTCCATAAATAACTAAAAATTCTTCATATAATATCACGTGTCAAAATTTTGAAAATGCTCTCGCGTTCTTTAAAACAAAATTTATCTGCTTTTTTTTAAATATTTCATACAACATAAGCATTCTTCACTATACTGCATTAATAGTTTGTTTATCTTAACATAAAAATATACTATCGGAAGAAAATTTATATTCCTGATAGTAACATTTAGTATGAATTAAAATGTAATTAGATAAATTTCTATGTATGGAAAAGTTCAGTAATTTGATTTCATGTTATAATGTAAAGAGCTTGAACATAGAACTGATTAGCTTTCCATAAATAACAAAAAAAATCTTCATATGATATCACCTGTCAAAATTTGGAAAATGCTCTCGCGTTCTTTAGAACAAAATTTATCTGCTTTTTTTTAAATATTTCATTCAACATAAGCATTCTTCCCTATACTGCATTAATAGTTTGTC
Organism: Molanna angustata; assembly: GCA_963576475.1. Classification (NCBI taxonomy): domain Eukaryota; kingdom Metazoa; phylum Arthropoda; class Insecta; order Trichoptera; family Molannidae; genus Molanna; species Molanna angustata. The sequence continues at coordinate 19,850,352 of OY754981.1, forward strand.
TATCTTAACATAAAAATATACTATCGGAAGAAAATTTATATTCCTGATAGTAACATTTAGTACGAATAAAAATGTAATTAGATAAATTTCTATGTATGGAAACGTTCAGTAATTTGATTTCATGTTATAATGTAAAGAGCTTGAACATAGAACTGATTAGCTTTCCATAAATAACTAAAAATTCTTCATATAATATCACGTGTCAAAATTTTGAAAATGCTCTCGCGTTCTTTAAAACAAAATTTATCTGCTTTTTTTAAAATATTTCATACAACATAAGCATTCTTCACTATACTGCATTAATAGTTTGTTTATCTTAACATAAAAATATACTATCTGAAGAAAATTTATATTCCTGATAGTAACATTTAGTATGAATAAAAATGTAATTAGATAAATTTCTATGTATGGAAATGTTCAGTAATTTGATTTCATGTTATAATGTAAAGAGCTTGAACATAGAACTGATTAGCTTTCCATAAATAACAAAAAAAATCTTCATATGATATCACCTATCAAAATTTGGAAAATGCTCTCGCGTTCTTTAGAACAAAATTTATCTGCTTTTTTTAAAATATTTCATACAACATAAGCATTCTTCACTATACTGCATTAATAGTTTGTTTATCTTAACATAAAAATATACTATCGGAAGAAAATTTATATTCCTGATAGTAACATTTAGTATGAATAAAAATGTAATTAGATAAATTTCTATGTATGGAAAAGTTCAGTAATTTGATTTCATGTTATAATGTAAAGAGCTTGAACATAGAACTGTTTAGCTTTCCATAAATAACAAAAAAAATCTTCATATGATATCACCTGTCAAAATTTGGAAAATGCTCTCGCGTTCTTTAGAACAAAATTTATCTGCTTTTTTAAAAATATTTCATACAACATAAGCATTCTTCCCTATACTGCATTAATAGTTTGTCTATCTTAACATAAAAATATACTAACGGAAGAAAATTTATATTCCTGATAGTAACATTTAGTATGAATAAAAATGTAATTAGATAAATTTCTATGTATGGAAACGTTCAGTAATTTGATTTCATGTAATAATGTAAAGAGCTTGAACATAGAACTGATTAGCTTTCCATAAATAACAAAAAAAATCTTCATATGATATCACCTGTCAATATTTGGAAAATGCTCTCGCGTTCTTTAGAACAAAATTTATCTGCTTTTTTTAAAATATTTCATACAACATAAGCATTCTTCCCTATACTGCATTAATAGTTTGTCTATCTTAACATAAAAATATACTATCGGAAGAAAATTTATATTCCTGATAGTAACATTTAGTATGAATAAAAATGTAATTAGATAAATTTCTATGTATGGAAACGTTCAGTAATTTGATTTCATGTTATAGTGTAAAGAGCTTGAACATAGAACTGATTAGCTTTCCATAAATAACAAAAAAATCTTCATATGATATCACGTGTCAAAATTTTGAACATGCTCTCGCGTTCTTTAAATCAAAATTTATCTGCTTTTTTAAAAATATTTCATACAACATAAGCATTCTTCACTATACTGCATTAATAGTTTGTCTATCTTAACATAAAAATATACTATCGGAAGAAAATTTATATTCCTGATAGTAACATTTAGTATGAATAAAAATGTAATTAGATAAATTTCTATGTATGGAAACGTTCAGTTATTTGATTTCATGTTATAATGTAAAGAGCTTGAACATAGAACTGATTAGCTTTCCATAAATAACAAAAAAATCTTCATTTGATATCACGTGTCAAAATTTTGAAAATGCTCTCGCGTTCTTTAAATCAAAATTTATCTGCTTTTTTTAAAATATTTCATACAACATAAGCATTCTTCACTATACTGCATTAATAGTTTGTTTATCTTAACATAAAAATATACTATCGGAAGAAAATTTATATTCCTGATAGTAACATTTAGTATGAATAAAAATGTAATTAGATAAATTTCTATGTATGGAAAAGTTCAGTAATTTGATTTCATGTTATAATGTTAAGAGCTTGAACATAGAACTGATTAGCTTTTCATAAATAACAAAAAAAATCTTCATATGATATCACCTATCAAAATTTGGAAAATGCTCTCGCGTTCTTTAGAACAAAATTTATCTGCTTTTTTTAAAATATTTCATACAACATAAGCATTCTTCACTATACTGCATTAATAGTTTGTCTATCTTAACATAAAAATATACTATCGGAAGAAAATTTATATTCCTGATAGTAACATTTAGTATGAATAAAAATGTAATTAGATAAATTTCTATGTATGGAAACGTTCAGTAATTTGATTTCATGTTATAATGTAAAGAGCTTGAACATAGAACTGATTAGCTTTCCATAAATAACTAAAAATTCTTCATATAATATCACGTGTCAAAATTTTGAAAATGCTCTCGCGTTCTTTAAATCAAAATTTATCTGCTTTTTTTAAAATATTTCATACAACATAAGCATTCTTCACTATACTGCATTAATAGTTTGTTTATCTTAACATAAAAATATACTATCGAAAGAAAATTTATATTCCTGGTAGTAACATTTAGTATGAATAAAAATGTAATTAGATAAATTTCTATGTATGGAAAAGTTCAGTAATTTGATTTCATGTTATAATGTAAAGAGCTTGAACATAGAACTGATTAGCTTTCCATAAATAACAAAAAAATTCTTCATATGATATCACCTGTCAAAATTTGGAAAATACTCTTGCGTTCTTTAAAACAAAATTTATGTGCTTTTTTAAAATATTTCATACAACATAAGCATTCTTCACTATACTGCATTAATAGTTTGTCTATCTTAACATAAAAATATACTATCGGAAGAAAATTTATATTCCTGATAGTAACATTTAGTATGAATAAAAATGTAATTAGATAAATTTCTATGTATGGAAACGTTCAGTAATTTGATTTCATGTTATAATGTAAAGAGCTTGAACATAGAACTGATTAGCTTTCCATAAATAACAAAAAAATCTTCATATGATATCACGTGTCAAAATTTTGAAAATGCTCTCGCGTTCTTTAAATCAAAATTTATCTGCTTTTTTTAAAATATTTCATACAACATAAGCATTCTTCACTATACGGCATTAATAGTTTGTCTATCTTAACATGAAAATATACTATCGTTAGAAAATTTATATTCCTGGTAGTAAAATTTAGAATGAATAAAATATTTCATTGTCAATATTTGTGGTGTGGAGAGTTTAGTGTTGGCCACAACCCACTCGTTTTTGTAAATAATGAAAGCTACAATTCTTATATACATAGGTATGTTTATTTTTCTAATTGAAGAAATGTCTACTTTGTAGAATTCGATTTTTGTTCGGATAGTTTGGATTTGATTGATAATTCGAATTTTAGTTAAGTTTATGTATGAATTTTATGGATAGTTAAACTTTTTTGATTCTATTTCGATTCTTTTGGGTGGCAAATGTTTCGCATTTAAAATAATCAGGCCTTGATTGCTCATTAAGTTCATAGTATTAATCGTCAAAAGTACGGATGTTTACAAGAAGAAGTACAGCGAGACAGGTGTACTTGTTTCGATTCTCTCCATAGAATATTTTTACGACATATTTATTTAATCATTGACGGCATATATTGCCCTTCACAAACGTACATAAAAAACACATTATCGAAAACAAAACAATAATAAACTTAAGCAAAAAAACGAAAAACTTACCCATACACCAACAAAATAAAAAGAAAAAAAACATAATTGAATTTTTATCTTTTTCCTTCCCTTTAAATTGTATACATATAAATATGCAAACCAAAAAAAAATACACATTTTATTTAAGGGTATGTTTTTGTAAATGTTTCATAGTGTCTTCATAGTGCTTAATAGAAGCTAATAACATAGTCTGTTCTGAGGCAGTAAAATTGTTATGGCTACTCCGCGATTAGTTTTTTTTCTTCACATATTCCATTCACTTAGGACATCGACAACCAGGATGAAAAACTCTAAAATTTCTATCTCAAAAAATCCAAGAGTTCCGAGGCATATCCTTCTTTACCAATCTGCTTCAGCCAACGTGTCATAACCATAATAATTCTATTCATTGGTGAGTTATACAAATAATTGGTGTTGTAAATCTTACATAATAATATGCTCGATGTTTGTATTTAAAAAAAATATGATATTGTTTTCCAAAAATTATTATTGAGTACAAAACAAAATATTTCATCCTATACAGAATGTTTTATCGGTTGCTAAAATACGAGAAACCAAATTATCATTGTATTTTGTAAACAGAAATGACGACACTGAGAACGATAGCAGACGAAACCTTGAGATACCGATTGAGAAACACCAGAAAAAGGGAAATATGTGTAGGGAGCGAAGGATAGACTGGTGTGGTCAAGTCTAAAGGATGGACAGCACCAGACATCCTCATATCGTGCTGCACAATCAGCCTCACGGAACCCGCCCTCGCGGTAGACCTCCTAAAAGATGGAGGGGTAGCGGGGACTTCACTTTGCAAGAGGAGCAGGACTCTTAAAAACAGATCTAACAGTCTACATAAAAGAAGAAGAAGAATTAAAATAATATTTATGTTTACTTCTGTGAATATTATTCATTAATCATATAACCTTTACATTATTGCTAATGCTGCAAATACGAATCCATTATATATAATAAGTATGATCTCGTTTGGATGAAGTTTCTTGAAAAACAGTCCGTATCAGAAAAAAGGTCTTTTGTATCAGTACTCAGTACCTACATACGTATTTTTTGTAATCTAATATTTGCCCTTGTATTAAAGCGTATATCCATGTACATAAACACAACTCTTGTTATTAATCATACGATGTGCCTCTCTGCTTCCATCAACCTTCGTGGCTCATGTGCTTTTAACAAAGGTTCCACTCTGCAAGTAACCTCGATTGCTCAACTATTAGACATTGTACGTACGCCGAGATAATACTCCTCACTCTCAGTATGATAGATAACATCAACGTGTTTTGCATCAAAGCATTATTGTGTCCCAAGCACTGTCATAAATTTGAACTAATCTTTTCCAGCCGATGCTGTGCGCGTATCGAATCCAATGCAAAGGGCCCGTATCTCGCTCCCATCAAAACACTGTAAATCTTGGGACATGTACCTAAATGACACGTCGACTTGAGACGATATTGTTAAGAATCTACTAGTCTATATACTACAAATAGTACTCATCATGTAGGTACTATCAACAAATTTTGCAATACTTGTGAAGTACGTGCCATTTTTTCAATCTCTTCTCCTGTTCTTGTAGATCCTTTAGATATATCATATTGTCTATAATCCATTTTTCTTCTTTGATTTACTACGCCATATTTGATTTACTTTCTAGTAATAAATTTATAAAAATACATATCTATTGGGGCTAGTGGTTCCGATATTAAAAATATAGAGTACTTCCATCATACTTTAATAAACTCTGTATACTGCTACCAGTTAAACAAATTCTGTACTTTCTCTATTGTCGAGTTTCGTCTAAGAGGGTATATACAATGTTATATAATTTGATGTTTCCTAGAGTAGGTACCCTTAATATATACTACATATCTTCACGCATGCAAAGTTCATGAACGTGAAGGCATGTCATTAAAGGCATGGCAGATAACAAACGTTGCCTTAAGATCTAGAAAACAACATAAAAGTCATCATCATTTGACACACCTAATATTGTGTTGAGAATTTTCTCTGCTTACGCATAATGCTTACCTACTATTTATGTCGGCCTTCGTGGTTCAGTTGGTTAGATATCTGACTTCTTAGCCGATGTTCCCGGATTCTATTCCCGGTGGAGACATTGTTTTTAATTGTGTTTTCAGTCTGGATCTGTGAGACGATAAAAATCATTAGTCTCCAGAATGTGGTAACTTGATATTGGGAGCGTGTTAAATATATATTCTACATATGTAGTTATTTTATAGATGGCGATAGTAAAAATTTGTTATTTCCATACGAATTGTATCCCAATATTGAAATATATAGAACTTTCAAAAATTGCATTGATGGAAACTCAATAAGAAGGCATTATTGGTGAACGTTGCGCAAGCGCATAAAGTGAGAAGGTAGACCAGCCGATAACATTTTATTTATTTTATTTATTTATATATTTTATTTATTTTATTTATTTTATTTATTTTATTTATTTTATTTATTTTATTTATTTTATTTATTTTATTTATTTTATTTATTTTATTTATTTTATTTATTTTATTTATTTTATTTATTTTATTTAATTCTGGGAACAGACAGTTATATACAGCTTGTGGGAAAACAAAAAACAAAATATATATAAAAACCAGTTAAGTTCCCTAATCCATTGGTTGAAGTGTCCAGAGCGAGTTGACTACAAAATCTGCTTAACGGTGTTTAATGCTTTAAATAACCTAGCACCACAATACATACAAGAGCTGTGTCAGAGAAAAGATCTCTCTGGGAGGCATCTCACACTTAGGTCTTCTGGATCACAGCGGCTGAATAAAGCGGCTTACTATGATCGATGCTTTGGTGTGAGTGGTCCTTTAAAGTGGAATAAATTGCCTCTAGATGTCCGCAGTGCAAATAGTAAGAGCACTTTCTCTAAAGGACTGAAAACAGTTTTGTTTCGTAGAGCAATATAATATCTATCTAAATAACAGCGCCCTTGGAATGATCTTGAATCATTAAACGGCGCTATACAAATTATTATTATTATTTTATACAATCAAAATAATAGCTAGATAATACGAGTGATCTTCACAATACAAAATATAAACAAGAAAAAAAAGTACTTATTCATTAAGAATTTGGCGTACAAACCTCTATAGAACAGGAAGGGAGAGGGAATAGAGGGATAGGAATAGCCTCGAAGATGTTGAAAAAAATGTCATTTGACATAGTAGGTACCTATTAGTTGCCTGGGAAGCTATACAAATTCGGATATTGACTCGAAAATAATGAAATTGTAATATTTAGGTTACAATTTCATTATTTAAATTAAATATTTACTACTTACGTGAATTATTACAATACCTTTTGACATAATCATTCAGATGATTCAAAAGTTACATACTCAATTTTTTTGAAGCTTCACGTTGTTTAGTCTTTTGTTTTATAAAATTTTTATTAAAAAATAAATAGCATCAGACCACACATATATGTAGCATCAATGGATATCATGTCATAAATTGAACTAGACATATATTTTTTGTGTGAATTGTTAAGAAAACAAGCTTCACAGGCCCCGTCCAAGACGAAAATTGATTAGTCAACTGCATGTTTATTTCATTCATAATTCATAACAGTAGGATATATTATGTATTAGTATGTGATTCTTATTTTGATAATTCTATTTTCATGAATGAACTCCTTATCTATAAAATGATAACATTATATCATCATAAAATGGTTATTTCATATTTACTTTAAATTTATCTTAACTAGTAAGTTGACATTATATTATATTTTCACTTTTACATTGGTACTATGTAATGAGTTAGTATATAATGTTAGTATTATTTATAAATTCTTGTAGATAACCGGACATTAGCTCTAAGATAAAATAACCGTGTTGAAATATATTACAGTAAAAATGATTTGATATTGTAAAATTATAGTATAATATTATATCAACAGTCAATAATAAATCAGTTTTATTATCATTGTATATTTTAATAGTTCTTTGCTTTGTTTAATTCAATGGGAAGTTATATTAATTTGCATTTTCGATTATTTTATTGTCTTTAATAAATTATGTGCATTAACAGTAAATGTTTATACTTATACAGCCATTTCTGTCCAATGTTGAACGTAGGCCTCCCCCATATCAGACCATCGCATCATTTGCCTAGCACCTATACTTACATACTTATACAGCCATTTCTGTCCCCTGTTGAACGTAGGCCTACCCCATTTCTCTCCATATATCTCTTTCTTGCGCCTTCTGCATCCAATCACCAGCCATTTTTTTTTATATCATCAGACCATCGCGTGGGGGCCTCCCTCTACTTCTTTTATCTTCGCGAGGTCTCCATTCCACTACCCTTTTTGTACACCTCTGGTCTTGAAGTCTTGCAACGTGTCCCGCAAAAGACCACTTGAACATAGCCACTCTTTCGACGACGTCTGTTACTCCTGACCTTCTACGTATCTCCTCATTTCTTATTCGGTCCGATAGTTTTTATGTACAATGGCTCTTTCATGTTTTCTTTATGCTACGCGAGTTTCCTCATGGTCGGCTTGGTGAGTGTAAGCGTTTCTGCTCCGTATGTTAGTAGGTAATGGCAGTATACACATTGGTCGTATATTTTGTATTTAACGCTTTGCGGAATGTCGCTGTCGAAGAACTTCTTTAAGTTACCATACGCTGCCCACCCAAGACCAATTCTCCTCTGAAGCTCAGCGGTCTGGTTATCTCTGGAGAGTAAGATAGTGTGGCCAAGATATTTGTATTTATTGACCTCCTCTATGATCTGTTTGTCGATGTCTACAGTACCGCCGACGATCAGATTTGATCAGATGTTTAAAGATCTCTGGAAAGCACATTACAGTGGAGACAGTGGTCGACCTGTCAGAATGTTTGAGAGCGGGACACCAACTACCCTATGGAAGACACTTAATAGATTACGGGTCGGGTCACCAGGTGCAAAAATAACATGCTCAGATTAAGTATAACGGCGGAAAAAGATGTCTCCTGCAATTGCGGCGAGGTCCAAACTGACTCCTTATCTGTTGAGACATGCCAGTAGGTGCGATGCAGAAGACCTGATTATGGTCACTGACAATGCCGTTGCGGCTGTTGTATTCAGGTTGCCTAGTGGAGGTGCTCGGACCCGAAAGGAAGTATTTCTTGATGTGAATTTCAACCAGATTTGACAATTTTAAAGTCTTTGCATAAGTACGTAAAGGGATTTATATCTTTTTATTTAATTTCGTCATTTGACCACAGAAGTCGAAAAGTCATTGAATTCGATTAAAAAAAAACAAAAACATGTATCATTTATATTGTTTTCGCTTCTTCTTTCCCCTTAGCCCTTTTATCCCGTTTCTATCGGGGTATGCTTTGACCATGATCCTGGAATTGGCGAGTCTGGTTATTACATTGAAGCGACTACCATCTGACCTTCGTAACCCTTGGAAAGGGGAACCAGACAAATTGGATCATAAGTACACATACAAATTGTATTGTTTTCGCTTCTCGTATTAATATTAGATATAGATTACAGGCGGTGCCAGCTAGTTCCAACATAATGCTGAACACAAATAATTAGTTACCAGTTGTATGTAATTATATTGCGGAGAATTATAGTAATTACGTGAATCAATATTTTGTTAACACTCAGTGCACTGACTGCGTCTTCTGCAAATATTGTCAAACAACTTGTGTTTGCGTATTGCTTGACTCAGAATATTGCACATCGCAACACTGCAAACATAACTTACCCAGACCATTATTAAATGCATGTTCATATTGGGTATTACTATATTATTAATTTTTGTTCAGTTAAAACAGGTGTACGAAGGTTATCGTACTGACATAAACCTTTTCAAAAGCTGCTGCTGTTCCTTCAAATAAAAACCCACTTGTGAAAAAAGTGATTTGCTATAAATATATTTACTTAAAATGTGCCACAATTACTCCGAAAATATTGATTATTATCATTATAAACACTTCTAACGTCCTGTGCTAGTAGTCCATTCAACGAATTCTCAAAAAAGGGGTGAAGAGTATATAGAGAGGGGCAGATTTTTTGACTTCAGAAAATGGTTAGGGACCTCAGAGACGTCAGTTGAAGGAGGAGAGACACTCGGAAGGTCTTAAAATTTGTATTTTTTTGTGTTTTTTTGCTTATGTCTCGATAACTTTAGGTTCTGGAGAAACAAAAATACTCTAATTTATTTAAAAGTTGATAGTTTTCTACACTTTTTTAGTACAAAATGTCTACAACCATTTTCAAGTTTACTGCATATGAAAATTACCTCTTTTTTTACAGAAAATGAATTTCTTATAACATTTTTCGTGGCAAATGAAAACGAAATTTCATGTTATATGTAACAAAATTATGAATTTTGTGCACACAGTCTAACCGTACAGTTATAATAGGTAAACTTGAGTAACTGATAACAAGAGTTTGGTTACAGTATCGGTAACCAAACAGTTTAGCTATCCTATTTTTTTTCAGTGCAGAGAAGATGCGTGGGAAATAATTTGAAATAAATTTCTTCTCTGTTGGAAATTGATCCCAGGACAAACAACATTTCCTTAATTAATCATTAATGCTTGGGTTTTTATTGAGGGACGACATTTGAACCCGCCTCGTCTGGATTATTAATCTAGCACGCTAGCCTTCTTCTTCTTCGTGTGCCGCTCCTAACGGAGGTTGGTGACCATCGCACCAGACTCATCTCAATTCTGCGCCAACCTATTTAGTGACGCCGCATCCGGAATCCCGAACCACTTCCAGAAATATTTTTTAACAGATTCTTAATTATCTCAATAGAGACGAAGTTGGAATATTTACTGTAGGAGAACCGGGAAATCAAGGCACCTACAGGCCATACGACCTGTCATCGGCTGGTTTACGTGATTACTTTATGCGCTTGCGATCCCTATCAATTCAATTTTTGAAAGTTCTATATATTGCAATACTGAAATTCTTTTCGCTTGAAAATAAGGATTTTTTTTTACATAATTTCACACATAGATGGCAGTAGTAAAGATGAATAGAAAGCCGTGGCATGTGATGGGATGGAGACATTAGCTATTTTTCTCAGTATTGCCTGATATTCCCATATTTTTATTTGTTTAACTAATTAAATACGATTTCAGATTTATTCCTATTTGAACTAGATGTTTTAATTTTATCGATTGTTAATTATACAAACACGGCCACGCACAGGCTGTCAAACAAGTTATAATGTATGCACAACCATAATAATATAATGGTAATTATGTCGTGAATTTTGGAATAGGTTAACAGTACTTTGAATGTTTGTTTACTGTAACAGTCAGTATATTATAATAAGTTGTTATATTAAACCACAGTCCAATGTTGCATTACGCATTCATTCATAAACCATATATAAGATTATGTTAATCCAGGCGATTCTCAACATTATTTATTTGTAAATTTAATTGCAAGTGTATTTGATTGGAGGTTCTCTTTACTTCGAGCGTCATCGTAGTGCGTGCGCTTCCCCCCCCCCTAGCATAACTTTTTCAGTTTTTTCTTTCACTTTTTTAGTTTCAGTTTTTATGATTTGTCTTTTTTAATGTACATGAGCTAGACAATTGTGTAGACACACCCGCACACCTGTCGCTGGTTACCCCACATCGTGGAATATCCCGCGATGGTATGTATGTGAGTATTCCTTTCTCTCTGCCTATACAAATTAGAAAAATGACGTGATGGATGTATAGCTAATTTGTAATGTTCGACCAAACCAGGAATATCCTAACGATGTCGATAAATAGAAAGATGTAACTTAGTTGATGTTATTCTAATGCTTTTTGTTGACAAACACTGATTGTTTTTGTAGGCCAACGCCCTCGTTCTTTGGCAGAAGGTGTAGAATATTGATATCTTAGTAAGGTATCGGCATTACTTAACATTAATGCATAAAACTACTTAAACTATAATCAAATCAAGGTTGTCGCTTGATACTGATCATTCATTGGCGTCCTAAAACTAGACTAATGGGACAGTTTGAATGCAATCTCTGGTTGAATTCCAACTTCTCAAGTCCAATACTATTATTAATAAAATAAAATATTTCTGGTGAATGATGTCCTGGCTACGTAATATTATGGAATAGACAGGCTTCAGAACTGTGGAGCCGATATTCCGGGCAGTACAGGACAGAGTATGATCGCCAAATTCGAGGGTTCCTGACAGAGTAGCAGAAGACGAAGAAAATAAAATTCCGGATTGTAAATTTATTTACTGCTTGTAACCTACGTTTTCATGTGCTAATACTACCTATTTAAAATTCACTCTGGCCCTCCTGTTGAGTCTTCAGAAGCCATAGAATTTATAATAAAACGTTTTCATCTGTCAAACGAAAATACTCGCGAGAAGTCACATTGCTCGGATTGGTTGAAAGAGATTACCTCATGGCAATTAACATGCCTCTGTGCACTTGATGTGCATTAATTGGAAATTAACTATAATTTCAAACAGAATGTTGAATATTCTATGTACGAGTTTTTCTATATATGTAAATTGAAAGAAAGTGAACATTTTTGTATTAATGTTTTGAATAGGTACCGACGTGTTGTAATTCTTCGTAACATATAGGTATATTTTATTAAAAAAAACTTTTGCCTAAAAAATAAACTGAGTCATCGAATTTAATGAATATTATGTCTAAAGATGCAGCCCTGTTTGTGAGCGATTGTCGATTAGAATTGAAGATAAGTTCAAGAATGTAATTTAAGTGTTGTGTTATGCGAGCATGAATGTTTCTATAACAACTCGTATAGAGAGTATGCATGTATTTCAATTTTATTGAAAGTGCCGCAATATTCAATCAATATCATCCGTTAAATTATAATTGGTACAATGGTGCAACGATTCTCGTTAACACGCCAAAAGTTAACGTGACCACGTCTAGTCAATGTAACGGTCCGTTACCTAAACTGTTGTTATACGCTTTCGGTCTCTGTGCCTCGTTTATTTGGCCATTGGACTATCGTGCACACATACCACAGATGTCCTATGTGTATTTTTTCCCCATTATTTTGGATTGACTTGGAGACAATCAAAATTATGACTTTAAAAACGTGACATTGGATAGACAACTTACATAGATTCCTGTTAAAGATCATAGAAATATTGACATTTGACAAATAAGTTATAGTAAGAAGTTAGGTGTAGGGAGAGCTCCAATCACCGAACGCAATCGGGCTAACTAGAACATGGATTACACGTAATTAATATTGTTGATATTAATTGACAAAAAAATGTTATATAACACACCTTCTACACCGGTTAAAGTGTTTAGAACGAGTAGGCTGTCAGATTTTTTTTGTTTGCTCTTCACCCGTAGAGTGTTCTCAGCCATATAAGTTTACTGATTAAATTGTCTAAATAGAGAGTAACAAAGTTATTTTTGTTTATTTGTTTTACTTCAATTTTGTGTATATATATATTCGTCTCCCTGGAGTTGTAGCTCAACAAAGTCCTCATATTTGTCAGCATTGGAACCCCAATCTCAGTGAGGTCAGATACCTATCGTTTATGGGGCATTCGTGAAATAAATGATCCAGTGTCTCATCACTATTCATAAACTGGCAGAGACTGCTATCAATAATCCCTATTTTTTAAGATGATCTCTAGTACAACAGTGTCCCATGCGTATTACAACACATAACTCTGAAGGGAATGTTTGTCCAAAGCTTTGTCTTGGAATTATGGCTTATTGATAATTGTTTGTTGGGTTATTTTGTAAAGTTTACCCTTGGTTTATTTATATAGATCGCATGATCGCAGTTTCAGCGTTAAAATGGAATATTTTTTTCCCCTGACATAAGTTAGTAGAGCTCAAAGCTTTGATACCTTCAATAAATTACTCAAGATATTTTGTTGCGTAGAGCCAACGATTTTTTTAAACGCATTTTAAATTTTATTTATAATTACCCAAATTGTGGAAGTCGCAAAATGATGGTTAAACGAAGGATTCAGCAAGACTTGAACCTAAATCTTCTTCAGATGAATTGTTTATTGAATCTACACCTACCAGAATTACGGAAGTATGTAAGTACGGTAAAATGGCAATACCTCATTTAATTGCAAATTGCATTTCTCTCGAGGTCATTTCGCTGTAAATTCACATAATATCATTTCACAGTCCATTGTGGTTAACGGAACTTCCTCGTTCCATGATTATTGTTGTTCTGTCCTATGGACATGATTAGAAAAGGTCAGACTTCAGAGTTTAACGTAGGTATCTCTTCTCAAATTTTGGATTGTCTGTTAAACTGGAGCGTTTATGTATCTTGAAATTACTACAAATTTAACAATCTTGTTTCAACTATCATCGTTTCCTATTTCAGGATGAGAATATTTTTTAATCGATTTATGAGTCTGCCATTATGTTTATCATAATTAAAATAAGGTCCTTATTCATACTGATTAAAAAACTGTATTTTATATTGAATATTATTCCGAAGTTTATGTGTATAGAATATGTATGTATTTTTTTACCCTCTATAAAAATAAAAACACAATTTTTTAACTTTTTCCACTAATTTAAAAATATTGACCACTGACGCGTTTCGCTCAAAGAGCATCTACTGAATGTTACTTGTGATTTAGTGGACCTTCTATTTATATACATAAATTCATTGCTAACAAACCTTTTTACAAAATATAATACGTGAGAATATGAGATAATTTATTAAAATTGTCAGTACAAATATGAATCAAAGCATATTATGCTTTGATTCATGTTTTTATATTTGGACTGAAAAGATATTAAAGCGAAAATAAAAAAAATATATACTTTACACTAAGATAAATGTAAAAAAAAAACATCATAACAAAAACAGGATTGGGAAAGAAGAAAGAAAGGAAATCGTGATCAGGTGTTTAGGGATAAATATTCCTTCTTTAGTTATTGCTTGAAAATACAAAGTGAGTTAGACGACGCAATATCCGGACTTTGACTATTCCATAGTCTTGCTGATTGTACTTCGAACGACAAGCTGGAAAAATCTGTGTTATGGACAAGAATGGATAGTGTCGTACGTTCAGCAGATCGGAGTGGAAATCCATGAATATCGATATCATTCAATTACTTATGTAGTGAGTAATTTGTTTTGGTCATAGATTACTCATTTTTTTATTTAGTGTCGGGATTCTTGTGATTAATTGAACTCTTCCAAGGGTTAATTGATAGTTAAAAAACGTGCTATGTGTGACCCAAATATTTTTCGCATGCCAATTTTAATTCACAATCATATTTTTCGCATTTGTTTTTAATACAACATCAACAAGATGTCAATGCACGTCATCTTTAAAATGAATTAATTGAAATCGTGACTCTCGTATGTTCAGACGAAGAAATGCGTCGAATCTTTTTAGTAAAAAATTGACCTCGTGGCGATCTTGATCCGACATGACCCCAAAGATGAAGCGAAGAGTTGGTTCTCTCCCAGATTTGCATCCGATGTGCCAAACGATCGTGAAGATTCTATCTGATTTTTTTTTATTGCGACCATCTTCGAGAGTTTTATAGCAAGTGTTTATACGGAATTTGACATTGCGAAAACAGGTTTTGAAGATCAAATTTTATGAGAAATCGACGTTTTCGGATGTGAATCTTGGGTCACGTACCTACCTGATTATTTTTTGTATACAATAATATAAGGTTTCTTACATACATATTGTATGTACGTACATAATTTATACCTATATATTTTTTTTACAATATCCGTTTAAACAAATATATTCAAACTATATCTCAGTTGACACAAAATTGGAACGTATATTGTAGGAGAACTGGGAAATCAGACACCTACAGGGCTTACGATCTATCATCGACTGGTTCACGTGATCACTTTCCATATCCAAATTGGAAACTCGTATAAATGTTGTGCGCTGTTTTCCTATCGCTTGAAAAAAATATATAGATAAATACCATACCATACCATCACGCCATTTCCCTATTTGGGATAGGCAGAGAGAACCGAACGCCAGACTCCTCTCTCTTGACATACATTACTCGCTTCATTCACGTCCATACATCGTCTCATACACGCTCTTCTATTATTCTTACTTCTAACATCGCCATCTTTCAAAATCCCATTTATGTGATCGTGCCAACTTTTTCTTGGCCGACCTCTACTTTTCGTTCCTCTTTTATCAGCCTTGTAAACATTTTTTGTCAGACGGTCATCACTCATTCTTTCTATGTGGCCGAACCACCTTAGGGCATTTATTTTCATCTTACTTACGATATTTCTTTCAATCATACATTCTCGTCTAATATATCTCGTCTAATAAGATAAATCAATTACATATATACAAATTCACTGAACAAGTTGATTTCCCCAAATAGGGATAGCTGAAAGAAGATTTGTAATAACAGTTGCCCCTCAAAATGATATTTGTCCTCAATCTTTTTTTAACAATAATAACTGCCTTTGTAAGATATGTATTACCCTGATGACAAATATTATTTTGAGGGGCAACTGTTATTACAAATATTCTTTCAGCTATCCCTATTTGGGGAAATCTATTTCATTTAAGAAGAATGACCGTTTTGTCTTGTTTTTAAATTGTATTACGAGCAGGAGGCTAATATTTTGTTTTCAACTATGATATAAGTTCTCTCTTTTCCTCATCATTCTCCTATATTTGTTTTGGGGTTGGCTCTCCTTATTTGTTCTCCGTGTCTTACTATTTTGCACCATCGCTTCATACAGTTGTGCCTTTCTCAATTCCTTCTCCATACCACTCCACCATGTGAGTCTGGGTCGACCTCTACCTCTCCTATCTTCCTGTATTCCTAGTGCAGTATGCACTGCAAGATCTTCATGCCTCATTGCATGGCCATACCATCTCGATCTTAATTCCGTTATCTTTTCTAGCCTTGTCACACCTCCAGGGCTGTGTTCAGATTCAACACTTGACGTCGGGTGTCGGATGTACCTGAAGTTGCAGATTATGGCGTATTTCACACCAATCTCACTAAACGCTTTCTAGAGGCGTTTCGACCTGAACGCAGCATCGAGTGTTTTAATTGTCAAATGTCATTTATTATACATGTGTCTTTTTATTTAAATTATATTTTCTTCATAGCATTATTTATTCTACTGTTCAACAATAATTGAGCAGTAGAGTAAATAATGCTCTCTGACCTTTTATTGGAAATTTTTTAATCATTTTTTTATAAATCAACCTCTTTGTGAATGCAAATTGCTATCATAAATAATGTCAACTGATGTCAACCGACATAATAGATACTACAGAAGTCTTCATACCTACCACAGATAAAATTGAAGTCAACAGATACTATAACTGTCAGAGCGTTTTTCACCCGACAATTTTACACAGCGTTTGGTGCGTACACCCAACGTTCAATCTGAAAGCTACAGAGTGTCTTTCGTGCGTCTGTTTTCGGCCATTATTAACGGCTTAGAGCGTCACTAAGTGCACTCAGCGTTCATTGTGACCGCAGCCCAGACATCCTAAGCGTTTTCAACTCGTTGGCGTTGGAGTATTAATTTGTTCGTGTACGTTCTTTACAGTCCAGCATTCGGCGATATAAATAATTGCCGTTCTTGCCGCAGTTTTGTAGACACACTGCAGACTATGATAAGTATATGTAAGAAATAACTTTAAACGGAATATATTGAAGAATGTAGTTTGTCAATTTTGTACATGGTCAATATTAATAAATAAGAAATTATTAATAAAGCCCTACATAAGTGAGCATGGGAGTATGCATAGAAATACGTGTGTGGTTGACAAGATGTTATTAAAATAATCAAAAGTTTTTCAATCTTCGTAACGATTTAGTGATCAATATTTGTCTCATCAAACTATCAAAATTTTACTGCTCAGTTTTATGGGTCATTACTTTTTAATACTTACATTGTGAAATGATGTATCGAAGATTGATATTTCCACTTAAATATTGATAGCAGTCAAGTTAATATTAGAGATGCTTATATTTGATTTTATGCTTACATAATTTAAAGATCTTCTTCTTCTTTCTTTAGTCGAATCATGTTTATAAATGACAATAGATTTTTCACGTTTATAAGTCAAAGTTAAATTTTTGAAGAAACAAAAAGCGAAATAGTAAAATAGAAAATAAAAATTAAATCAACTAAAACACAGTATTTTTCCACTGATATATTAAGACCTTGATAATACCGAGATACTTCGGCCAAAACGTTATTTTGTGATAAATCGAATCTATGGAAAAACACTATATTCCATTTTATTTCATTATTTAAAAATGGATTTATACTCTGTTAACACAATAAAATAGAAAAAGAATTATAAATATTAAATATTTTTTGGAATCTCTATACTTCAACACAATGAAATTTCTACATATTACACACAGACACCAATGAAATTTCAACACATTTTTATTATTTATTCTTGTGTGTCCAAAATAAATTATATTTACCATACAAACGCTTTTTAAAAGAATCGCATCAAATCAAATCTACAAAGAATACTTCATAAACAAAATGCATCCCCCTGAATGTATTAGTGACAACCTTAGAATTAAAAATAGCATCAAAATTCCTAAAATGAATACCACAACTGGCCAACACCATTACTCGTCCAGGGGGATCAAATGGTACAATCATTTCACTCTCAGTCTCAGAAAGTCTCAGAAACCTATTCAACTTTTAAACAAAAAGTAAAGACATTATTAACCTAAATCTACAACCTAACTGTCGAATACATTATTCTGTGCAAATGTCGAATGTTTTATGTATCTGTGTCTGTAAATGTATGTGTATATTATACTAGTATACTATGTCTGTATATTATGTTTGTATAAAGATCCAGCTTTTTATCAACGTCGAAGGAATGATTGATGGGGGTAACTGTAGAGGTCGCCCCAGAAACACCTATATAGACCAGATAATCGGTGACGTGCGCTGTAGCAGTTACAAATAGATGAAGAGACTGACGGACGATAGAGTTAAATGGAAAGATCGAGTGTTTGGTGCAGACCAATCCTAGGATTGTGACCCAGAAGAGAAGAAAGATCTAATGTCTATAAACTTCTGTATATATGTCTGTATATATTCCCTTTACTTTATTTCTACAATATTATTTCATATATTATTTAGAACCATAAATGACAACTTTGTAAGCAGAAGTACATATATTAATTTTGAAAACAATTGTTTAGTGTAAAACTCCGCTTTGTAACACAATTAGTTTACTTTATACGAGGCTTTGTAACACAATAATTAGTTTACTTTATACGAGGCTTAAAAAAAGTAAGAAAGAATTTAAAATGTAGTTTTCAGAATTTATGTTACGTATTGTATTATTTTTAATTTAATAAATAAAATAAAAAAGAAAATATATATAAAAGTATTTTTATGAAGTTTATGAACATTTTGCCTAAGAATAGAAAGGAATATCCTTTGCTGCCCGGAATATCTGCTCCACAGTTCTGAAGCCCGCCCGTTCCCTGATATTATGCAGCCAGGATATCTGTCCCTCCAGTCCCTCGGTCCTTCCAGTCCTTGTATCTTTTTTATTAATTTTTAATCGTGGATCTGTGAGACGATAAATATCGTAATTCTCCAAAATGTGGCAACATGTTATTGGGTGCGTGTTTAATAAATATTTGACATAGTTTCTATGTATTGTAGTATCGAGATTCTTATTGAATAACTTATGCGAGTTTGCAGATTCTCTCTGACACTTATATTATATACACACATGCATACATTCATACACTGTTATAAATAATATTTTTCTCATTGTTTTAAGTTTGTAAGATCACCAGTTAAAATTCGTTATTTTTATTGTGGATATTTAAATTTTTTTAGTTAGTTTTATTTTTTTACGTAGTACATTATTTATAAAAGAAATGTTATTATACTGTAAATTTCCCGAAAAGAAATAAAATAAAATAAAATGTAATAAAATGCACCTGTACGTTACCCAAAGAAGCAATATAAAAATAAGTAATATATAAATGATATTACTACTTTAGTACAGAAATAAGTTTTTGATCACAACATTGTTCATATTTTTTTAACAGATTTTTAATTATCTCAATAGAGACGAAGTTGGAATATTTATTGTAGGAGAACCGGGAAATCAAGGCACCTACAGGGCTTACGACCTGTCATCGGCTGGTTTACGTGATCACTTTATGCGCTTGCGCAACGTTCACCAATTATGCCTTTTTAATGAGATCCCTATCAATTCAATTTTGAAAGTTCTATATATTGTAATACTGAAATTCTTTTCGCTTGAAAATAAGGAATTTTTACTTCAGCCATCTATGGGTGAAATTATGAACAACAATCTTATTATTTTTTATTTATTTTGTTGTAACGTCATCTATTGAGAGAATTGGTTTTTTGTAAATAATGAAAGCTACAATTCTTATATCTGAGGTGACAATGCATTTTTTCGCATAGAAGTCACCCCTGAATTGCGCCAGACTTATAAGGTCATTTTTGTCTTATTTACCTACTTGTACCAATGTGTAAGTAATCGAATATTTTTATTATTGCATATGCGCAAACATTGGATTTTTTTCCCTGCCGGGAGTCAAAGATATTTTTTAACAGATTTTTAATTATCTCAATAGAGACGAAGTTTCCAACATTATTCTGACGATGTGCCTTGCACGAAACGCGTCACAATACCATCATGTATAAGTAATGTTGACATACATAATACAACGTCCCATGTCGCTATGACACAATTCCATATTTCCACTAACATAACAATGTTTCTTATTATCGAGATACCCAAATGATAACGATATGAATGCTAAACAACTACGTCAAACCAGTTTTAGTATAGAAATATGGACAACGATAATATTATCTCTAGGTCTGTGTATTTTTATTTGCTGATTTTAACGTTAATTCGCGGTGAGATATAGGCACGTCATAGTATTAAAAAACCGATTGATTTTTTCTAGAACTAGTTGCATGTAACACATGAGATCCAACTGTCGATGACGTTAGTGTGCGTTATTGAGGAATACGTCACAAAATATAAGCACTTAAACACAAATTAATAAATATTTTTAGATATTTTGTTTTCAA
Organism: Molanna angustata; assembly: GCA_963576475.1. Lineage (NCBI taxonomy): Eukaryota > Metazoa > Arthropoda > Insecta > Trichoptera > Molannidae > Molanna > Molanna angustata. Next base: position 19,871,130 of record OY754981.1, read on the forward strand.
TATAAAACATGTAGGTAGGTATATATTTCAGGATAGGATAGTTTGGAGGTCAGTCTGTTTGTCCTACCCAGAATATGAAAAACAGCATACCTAATGTATGTTTGTAGATGAAGTAGGTATCAAACTATTAAGTGAGATATTGTGTTTGAGAAACATTTAATAAAAAATGTTTGAGAAACTGAATATTTTTGATAAACTTATTTGAGATATTCTATTTGTCTATATGTATACCATTATCAAGGTTCTAGATTATATCATTTTTGAGATATACGGAAAAATAAGTAAAAACTTAAAAGTTGATAACCCCTGACTGAAACATAAATTCAAAATTATGAGCATAAAAGTTTTGTAGGCCTGTAACTATCTATATATTCTGAAATTTTAGGCTCTGTGAATTGAGCATATGAAAAGTTATAAGGGGGGAACGGACACACAGACACACACAGGCACACACACACACACACACACACACAAGCACACACACAGCCACACAAATATAAATGTTCTACTTCAAATTCTGAATTCATCCATATAACATATAGAACATATGTATAATGCATGCAAAAAGTCCGATGCACAATACAAAATGTACCTTCATACACGCGTCTTGGCACACCTAATACTGTCGATTCATTAAGTGAATTAAATTGTCTTAAACGAATCGACAGTTAGACTAGAATGTCTTTGCCCGCTACGATAAGTAGCGTTTCCATGTCTTCTTCACTAGGTACTCCTGCCTGCACTTTTTATGGTAAGAAGATTTTGATGGAATCCATTCTGAGATTCAGCAATTTATACTCACGACCGCTTCTTTTTCAGGACGGATGACAGTTGACAATAAATCGGTCATATCAAATAACTCATACGTGGATTTAAAACAAAGTGATTGAAACCCGTGTATTGTGTAAGCTGTTAGGCAACACAGTTTGCGAAAAAAATAAATTAAAATGAGTCCTATAGCCAAATAAAATTAGTTTCTATCGAAAATTATCCAAGTCCTACTGTGTTTAGATTTAATATCTGTCGTAAAATATCTAAGTCCGACTGTATCTAGAATTAGTATCTATCGAAAATAGGCAATACTCCTTCGATATAGGAATCGAAAATAATGGCATAGTGCCACAGTGTGTCGATATCCAGGTGTTGAAATGGCCTTAACGAGTCATACATAATTCTGCAGGGAGCAATTTAGTGATTTGGTCTTTGTGCATTCCAGTAAATTATAGGTATGCAACAAGATGGTGGTGTCCGCGTCGTGTCTTGATCATTCCCTTCACATTTTCTGACACGAGATCCATCCAAATTGTACCTACCAGCCAGCCACTACAAAGATCTATTGGCCTTTGCCACCACGATCATTACCTACTGCAATACCGTATTCCATTATATTATTATCACCATTGTCTTATGATGGACTGAAAATACCCAGAAGCAAGAAACAAACCAATAAAGGCATAACGATTGTTGAGTTTTATTGAAACACGTAAGTGCTGGGCTTCATTTGCATCAGAGAAGAAATTTTCTTTTCCTTCATCTTGAGTTCGACCTGTTTGTGAAGCTATCCTGAGAGAAGGAGGTTCAGCTCTCCTTCCATATCTTCGGTGGTCTTCCAGGTAGTATTTTACTGTTGGGATTTTCCACCATCTTTGTGATTATAACTATTTTGTTGTCATCCATACAATCAAAATGCAAATCGTATTGTTTTAGAACTCTATCAAATATCATTATTATTTCCCAATATCCCTTGCATCTCAGTCTTACTTCTCTGGACTGGAAACACGAGTAAATTGGAAAAAAATGCCATTTTGGCATTAAAACATAACAGGCTGCACTGAAATTTTGTAGTATCAACTCATATTTTTTGATTTTAATGAGATTACTAAAGAAAAGTTTGTAATAGAACGATATAATATGATAGAATAAAAAATGGGGACATAAGGAGATAATTCAAAATAAAGCAGGATATTATAAGTAAAATGAAAGAGAATGCTTTGAGGTGGATTGGACATATGGAAAAATGAATGATGAACGATGGGATGGCATAACCTTGTGAATGATATTTTGAAAGAAGGAAACATAAGAAGCTTGAACAATCGACGACCATGCATGAGACGATGCATGGATGCAAAGGAAGCCAGGAATGTGTGCGAAAATAGAGGAGTATGGCGCTCGGTTCTCTCTGCTAACCCCGTAAGGTAAATGGCGTGATGGTATGGTATGTATTTTGTGTTTTTATTTTGACTGTTTTCACGATTACGATATTTCAGATGTCCATCTATCAAATCACTGATTTAGTTTGTATGATGATTAAGATTTATTTCCTTCGCATAACCATCGTTTCGGCTGATTAGGACCAGGTCTACTGATACACATAAAAAAGCAGTATTTGCTAAGGTTCTGATTTTTTTTTGTTTTAAAGCTAAAAATATTTTATACTTTATACAACCCTTCAGTAAAGACATATGTTTCCAAATTATTTTTAACCTGTTAACCCGTTCGGTAAAACGTATTTTTCTTAATTATTTTTAACCCATTAACCCGTTCGCTAAAGACGTATGTTTCCAAATTATTTTTAACCCGTTAACCCGTTCGGTAAAACGTATTTTTCTTAATTATTTTTAACCCATTAACCCGTTCGCTAAAGACGTATGTTTCCAAATTATTTTTAACCCGCTAACCCGTTCGGCCAGGACGTATGTTTCCAAATTATTTTTAACCCGTTAACCCGTTCAGTGAAAACGTATGTTTCTTAATTATTTTTATCCCGCTAACCCGTTCGGTAAGGACGAATGTTTCCAAATTATTTTTTAACCCGTTAACCCGTTCGGTAAAGACATATGTTTCCAAATTATTTTTAACCCGCTAACCCGTTCGTATGTTTCCTAATTATTTTTAACCCGTTATTCCGTTCGGTGAAAACGTATGTTTCCTAATTATTTTTAACCCGTTAATCAGTTCGGTGAAAACGTATGTTTCCAAATTATGTTTAACCCGCTTAGCCGTTCGGTGAAGACGTATGTTTCCTAATTATTTTTTTAGATCATCGTTTGTTGGAAGGATTGTGCTTTAGCAACAGCTAGAGTTTAATGTGAGTACATTATTGTAGTTAATCCATTCAGAATTAAACATATAATACCGGGTCTGTTATTTATTTGGACCATTAACTTATGTTAATGGCGAAGGTTATAATGTTAGTTGGTTATACACATTAAATTATTGCTTGCCGCGATGTTTGGTATTGGAAAATGTCGCCATTTTATGCTAATCTCGCTACGTTCTTCACGCGGTATGCTGAGTGTATTATAATGAAATTAAATATTTCTATGTCTGCGATTGTAACTTGTAACTACACATTATGATATATGGGGATACTTCTTATTATGTTAATGTGAACTTAAAGCTGGCTTACTTTCGTAGAATCAATAATGCGTTTGTACGTATTATACATTATTTTTTTATGTAGGTACTGAGCAGTGGTGTAAGTAAAAGATGATTTGTGTCCAGGGGATCTAGTTAAGCGAATTGTGATATGACTTATCACAACAAATGTGAAACGCAATGACTAATTCTTTGACAATTACCTCCAGGCTCCAGTAGTAACTTTTTAAAATTATCAAAAACTGACTGTTGATGATTCGCCCGTGGAGCGATTTATGAATTTCAGATAAGAGATGTCACGAATATTAGGCCAATAATTCATCGTCTACCTGGACAGTTCAAACTCACCATCTCAGGGGACATGATAACTGAATCATAGATAGTCAGATCTATTGAAAATAAAGAAAGAGAAAAAAGTTCGCAGAATAACGATTAGGTTGGTAGTATATTTTAGTGGTAGCGAGTTATAATCCTGCTTCGACCGATTTCTTTCACCAAAAGCATTTATTCTTAGTTAGAAGATTTATATGAACAAGAACCAATTCATTAAAAAACACAAGTATTTATACTTTCAACATTTCCATGCATATATAGTTCAAAGACTATTTAGCTTTTGAAGTGAATGAAATGGGATAAGAGGAATGCTGGTAGACTCCCAAAAAATGGTAGGATCGACGTCATCCAGTTTGCTGGGAAAAGCTGGACGCGGAGGAAATGAAATTATTTATTTCCATTATTTACACATATACATAACAAAAAAATAACTTTATTTTAAAAAGACTTATTATAAACATACTATGTACAATTGTACCTATTTGGAAATTTACTGCTTCACTAGACAAGTATGTTCTAAGGCAGTACTTTTTCAATTTGGCCTAAGGTTACATGTTTTTGAATGCAAAATAATTAAACATAAACACAAAAGAAAAATAATCAGAATAATATAACGTGATCTCTCAGTTATTTTCTCCCATATAATTATAGTGGAAATGATGGATGGCACCAAGCTATGCTACAGATTCTCAGGTTATAAAGGCACAGAGCAGTGAATAATGTTACAAAAATTAGGATACAAAACAGAGACAGATTAGAAGCAAATGGAAGAGGCTTATGTCCAGCAACGAATGTAGGAGGAGGAGATATTGATTTTTATTGAGGAGATATTGACCTATAGTTAATATTTTTTTCTTTGTTGAATCTCTTCTTTTTCTCGTATCACATTACGTTTATGTCGTCATAATTCACAGGCCATCAGCTCCGCGCTATTGTGCGATTTATCAAATTTCGCTTATCTTGTAAAAATAATTCACGCGTATTCATTACAACGAAGAATAATTCTCGCGAATTTAACGCTCCCCAGTGATTAACGACATTACCAGCCCACTTGGCCGGTGCCCCCCCGTGGCTGGTTCTTCTCTCTTGTCTGTGACTGACTTAACCCTGATCTGACTACGGCTAATGGCCATCGTCTGTAGGTACTGTTTAATATAATGTGAGATGCTGAGAGTTCTATGTTTGCAGACAAATATTAATCTCACCTATCGCTTTTGCCCTTAATGATAATGCGCAATGTATTCACTGTATTAACTATATATAAAGATTTCCATTGACATACTAAACATCACATCGGTACCGGCTGTATTGCGAGTTGATTATAGAAACGCATAAGAACATCTGACAGGGCTTAGATTTATGACCAATGCATTTTTTTAGACAATTTACAACATAGCTTCTGTCTCACAAAAGTAAAAGGCTAAGGCCCGAAATTTTTTACCCACTTAAAAGGGTATATGATGAGGTCCGATGACGACAGCTATGTGCTCTAGAAGTATACTCCTTGAGTTGACCGGCTGTCATAGGTCGAAACCTGCATCGTAGTCTATTTATCTTTTTATGTACATATGTATATAGGATTTTTTATTTCTTATTGTTTTTTTCTGATTAATGTATTTATTTATTTGCTATTTGTTTCTTTATTATATTTTTGTTTTAAGAATTATGTACATTGGAATTGTCCAACTGAATTCGTCAACCTCAGATAAACCCTGAGGGTTTCGATGGTTGACTTATGAATTGTTATTGTCATTATATATATATATATATAAAAAAAAAAAAAGAAGTAAATTCAATTTGAAAAATAAAATAATGAATAGGGCTTTTTCCTCTCCCCATACCGAAAATAACGCCCGATTTGCTGCCATCTCGTCCTGCAATAGCAACAATAACATTTGCATCGACTGTCAATTATAAAACTTACTGTTCATTAGCTACATATCCGATTCCTGAATTAAGCATCTCAATAGGGACACTAGTTCAACTTGACATTTCACAATTTTGAAGTACCTTTGACCATAATATTATATAAGGAAAACATTCAAAAAGCAATTTAATCCACTAGAATTTTCGATTGACGTTGAAATCAAACAAAAAGTGCAACAGCTAGTTTGAAGGAACTATCGTGTATCAAGTGTTCTGTGTCGCGCATACTGTTATGTGGTCATAACAAACTTAACAAAATGTCAGTGATGTCGTATGAAATAGAGCAAAATTGAAATCAACTGAACTAGGATTCAAATATTTTTATAAATACGATTTCAGTTGAACGTGGAATAAGACTATGAATCAAGTTCAATTGAACCGTGATTCAACCACGATTCAAAGAATTTTTATAAATAACACTGCTATATTTTTGGTAGATTTTATGTCTGTGAGAAAGAAGCTATGCCTCCCGAGATGATGAGGCCAAATGTTACTCCACATCTCTTCCTCGGTTTTTCTGGTAGACGGGGTCCAGAGGAACAAGAATGAGAACTTTCAATCTATCGCTATCGTAAGATCATAATCGCTTAAATCTAAAGTTCATTCAATATGTTTCCATTAAGTTGGTCATCAATTACTAATCGTGTCGCTTGTCAGAATTGCCTCGTCCTGAATATGTAACTTTTATTGATTTGAGTGTCTTCGCTGGTACCTTTCAATATCGCGCTCTTGATGATGTCTCTTGTCACATTTGTACAGGATGTATCCTGTTTACTATAATGCAATTGCGTCGTTCTTGACATAATGATGTCACATCATAGTGACTGATGGCGGTACATGAAATATTCAACACCCAGCAATAATAGGTAACGATATCTACCGGAAAATGTCTGTGATTCTTAGAAGTTACTAGTTACTTACCAGCCAAGTTCCGTGTCATTTTACGATCTAACTATTAAAAAAACGTTGCTTCTACATATGCTATATCCATTCTTCGTTTACATAGGTACTTTGTGCATATCATGACCATTATCCTAATTCAATATTGACTCCATCAAATGTGACATTAGAAAGAAATAATGCATCTTTACGAGTTTAATGTTTTTTTTAACTAAATGAAATTCGTAATATGTATGTGTGTGTTTTTAAGTATTATTCTAATTTATTGTGGGTTTGTATAGACAATGAATAAAGAATATCTGTGAAAGATATGAATAAATAGATCCCAATTACGTCATTATGACATGAGAATAATCACAATAACTATGGAAAAAAAGACTTATAATGAAAACATAATCACGTCATTATTCGCTGCGTACGTGATGGCCCATTTTTCGCGCGCATCATATAGGTATTTAACATTTTCAGTATGAAAATTACAACATTGAAATGTATTTAAACGCATTTACCCAAGCTCAATAAAAATATCATTTGACTCCCAAAAGGGAAAAAATCCAATGTTTGCGTATATGCAATTAAAAAAAGAATATTCGATTTACATACACATTGGTACAAGTAGGTAAACAAGCAAAAAATGAAATAATATTTGTGGCGCAGTTCAGGGGTGACATCTGTGTGTGACACCGTCATCTCATTTATAAGGACTGTTGCTTTCATTATTTATCTACAAATAAAAATTAATTTCTCAATTTCTCAATAGATGGCGTTACAAAAAGGTTTCTCCGTTACTCCATAGATGTCAATAGTAATAATGCATTATTTTCAGGTAAAATGTTACACACTATTCAAATATACAGAACTTTCAAAAAAATTATGTAACGTGATAATAATAGAAAGTGCGGATGAGTTACAGTATTAGTGAATAAATTGTATGAAGGATGCCAGCAGAACGTACTGAGAATGAAAGTAAGTTTAAGATATTCGAAAAATCTGAAAGTATAAATGCGTGTTTGATAAAAGTAAAGAACGAATGACTAGAACAAGTTGAGGAATATTCATATTTGGGGAGTATGTTTGAACGGAATGGAAGACCCGATAAAGATATTGAAAGAAGAGTTATGGCAGGTAATAGAATAAAAAGACCACTCAGACCAGTAATGTCCGATCCAAGCATCTCAAAGAAAGCCACTATTGCCGTACGTAATGCAATTGTAGTGACGTGGCAAAACTCGCATGAAAGTAGATAAATGCTGTAGAAATGAGATCACTAAGAAGAGTATGCAATAAAATGATATATGATAAAATAAAAAATGAGGAGAGAATGCAAGAATAGGAAAAATTTAAGTTAATGCCTTCAGGTGGTTTGGGCATATTGAAAGAATGAAAAATGAACGACTAACCAAAATAATATATACATACATGGGTGTAAGAGATAGAGTAAATACCAGAGCTCGCCCCAGAAGGGATGGCATGACCATGTGAATGATATTTTGAAAGAATGAAACATAAGAAGCTTGAACAATCGACGTGCATGTATGAGACGACGCATGGATGTAAAGGAAGCTAGGAATGTGTGCAAAAATAGAGTATGGCGCTCGGTTCTCTCTTCTTACCCCGTAAGGGACATGGCGTGATTTTCAATTTACAGGTACTATGTCAAAAATTTATTTGACACGCACCCAATAACAAGTTGTCACATTCTGGAGACTTACGATATTTATCGTCTCACAGACTGAAAACACAATTAAAACTGTGTCTCCACCGGGAATCGAACCCGGGACCTTTGGATCAGCAGTCAGATACCCAGCAAACTGAGCCACGAAGGCCGTCAACGACTGTACGTATAATAATAATAAAACCGACATGCAAATATAGAAATTAACAACTATAATTTCTTGATATTCTCGGTGATGATTTACTCTAACCTCTGAAGATAAGATCTGAAGATTACCAGTTGTTTGTTGCTTAGAGAATTACTTATTGAATAATATTATATGCAACAAGAGAAGCCAATTAACATCTTCGATATAATCAGAATATCAACATGGCTGCAAATCAATGTTTATCTAAAGCCTTTTGAATTCTTTGCCATTAGGAGGATCACATGAAACATCCTACGTACCAAGTACCTTGGTTCCTACAATAATGTGGTATTCCGTGTCACCATCATCACAATGAATATCTTCTTAAGTGGCTCTTCAAGTTATTTCTTCCATTTTAAATTATTTTAGCGCTTTTATCGCATGGCTGCCCCCAGCATTCTTAAACGTTTCGTTTTTCACAACAGTGAATGGATATAATTCTGCAACTAAAGGCTTTTTATTTAACTTTGTCAGTCGGAATTCCTGTTCGTAGCGAGTGAGCAAATAGCTACATTGTCTCTTGGAACTGTGGCCGATTACCATTGATGTATCGTTTTTACTGGAAACACAAAAATTGCTGCAAAAAACTAATTTCTTGTATTAATCTTCCACCGGATAGCCAGCAACAAATGTTTTTATACATCATAATAAACTTTATTCGATATTCATTGCAACAGAAAGATTGGTGTAAATTTCACAATGTTAGGAAAAACACATTTATATTTGAGGTTGAGCATAAACTTATTAAAACACAATACCGACACTGCTTTCTACATCGTCGTATATGTGTATTCAAAATGTTATTTTATTTTTATTGTATCTGAATCTATGTTCAAAAGGAAAATTACAGCCTCATACATTGGACCTGGGTATGGCTGGAATGCTCGGTTGAGGAAATCATGTTATATGTATGGATTTTAAAACGCCATTCTATTGAATTCAAAATTATACCTTATACTTTTTAATATACGGCGCTGGCCGATTTACTAATGATATTAATAACAATTAAGCACTACAAATAATAACACTCAATTATTATTATTACCATTATACACTTCCTCAAAAGAATTAGCAGATCAATGCGTAAATTGTAAATTATTTAAAAGAGCAAAATAAAATGCAACAAACGCATCATCAAGCTTTCAATTGGGAATGGTTCACCCATCCAGATACTTAACATATCAAAGGATTAGGCTCTGAGGAGGTCTCTATACTACCTAACAACCCTACTGATTCCCGAATATTAACGTTTAAAAAATCTTTAACGATTCTACATGTATTCATAATTACCGTTTTTTGCATTTTTATTATTAAATTTTTCGATAAATCTATAATTTCTAAATTACGGATTAACGATTTTGGAATAATGCCAGTGGCTGAAATAATGAATGGTAATATTATTATTTTACGAGAATGCCAAAGTCTTTTAATCTCATTACCTAAAGCGGTGTATTTTCTAATTTTTTCATCAAAAGTTTTTATAATATTACTAGAATTTGGAATAGCCACGTCGCAAATATATGTTATTTTTTTAATTTTATCATGTATTATTAAATCGGGTCTGTTATGTTGAATTGACCGGTCAGTTAAAATTGTTTTATCGTAATAAAGCGAAATATTATTATTTTCTAAAAATGAAATCGGATCATATTCATAATATGGTTTTATGTTTATCGCGTCAATTAATTTATATTTAATAGCTAAATTTTGATGTATTATTTTTGCTACTTGGTTATGTCTAAATGTATATTCTGATTGCGCGAGAAAAGAACAGCCCGATATTATATGATCGATTGTTTCTGGAAAAGCCAAACATTTCCTACAACTATCATCATCTACATTTATGTCTTTTATTATATATTTTTGATAATTTTTAGTTTTTATTACTCTATCCTGAATTGCTATTATAAAACCTTCTAAATCCGCGTCCAAATCACCAATACTCAACCATTTGTTTGACCAAATTTTGTCAACATAAGGTTGGTTGAGAAATTTTGGATGTATAGAATGAATTATTTTATTTAGCCACGAATTTAGAAGGTCGTCATTTATATTTATAATATTGTTATTGGCATTCTCGTAATTTAAATTTAATGTTGTTAAATTTTTGTCCGCCTCACAGATTACTTTATGCATTAAAGAACTATCAGATTTTTTGTGAAAGAAAGTTTTTAGCGATTCAATTTGATTATTATGTAACGATGTTATTTTTATTATACCCCTACCTCCTAAATTCCTAGGCAAATTGATTCGTTCAATCGCGGAATTAGGATGATGACAACGAAATTTAGTTAAACGCGTTCTAATTGTTCTTTCTAAACTATCTAAATCTGTTTTTGACCATTTAATAATTCCAAAAGAATATGTCAATATCGGTATTGCCCAAGTATTAATAGCTTTAGTTAAGTTTTTAGCTGACAGATTGCATTTTAATATTTTCGTAATTCTATCTTTAAATTTTATATTAATATCAAATTTTATTTTCGTGTGGTCTAATTTGTTAGACTGCGGATAACCTAGATAGTTATAAACCTCCAACCCTTTCAAACTATCTATTTGAAAATTTCTTTGAATATCACCACCCATTTCTAGTATTTTACCCTTTTCGACATGTAAAGTTTTACATTTATCTAAACCGAAAGACATTCTAATATCATCTGAAAATGCTTTTATTATCCTAATCATTTTTTCCAATTCTGAATCAGATTTAGCATATACTTTTATATCATCCATATATATTAAGTGCGAAATTTTAATATTAGACCGTGGATGACCGTTAATTTTTATTCCATACTTAGATTCATTTAACATTTTAGAAAGCGGATTAAGAGCTAAACAAAACCAAAGTGGACTCAATGAATCTCCCTGAAAAATTCCGCGTTTAATTTTAATTCCTGGAATAGATATTTTATTAGAATTTAAATTTATTTTTAAATCTGTATTCCAGTCTAACATAATACATTTTAAAAAGTTTATTAAAATTGGGCTAATTTTGTATATATCTAATATTTTTTTTTTTTTTTGTATATATCTAATATGTTCTTTCATCATTTATAGTTTTATTAAAATTTTGTTACTGTTATCTCTATCTTAATCTCTGTGTGTGATGCGTAATTATTTTTTCTCTTAAAAATAAATTTTTCGAGTACATTTAGAGATTCTCAACCTTTCAAGACGAAGAAAAACGTACACTTATATTATGTGGAAAGTTCAGTGTTGCCATAACCCACACGTTTTTTTATTAAATTAAATAATAATAAATAAATAAAATAAAACAAATTTTTATAATAAAAAATAACAGCACAAATTTTATTATTAAAAATGTAATCATAGTGGTAAGTATGTTCTGATGCAAGTTCTTAAATATGGATTCAAGATGTTTTTTGTATAAAAAGAATAAATATGTCCTAGTGCTATGTATTTGTGAACGAAAGACTCGCAACCAATGGATTACTAATCCAGCGTGCTAACCGCTCTCCCATCACCTACATATCTATTGTTCTTGCAGGGGCGATCCTAGGACCTTCGGGCCACGCAACCCTGGACATAAAAATATAAATTGTAAATTAGTTACTAATTTTCAATAATGAAAAAATAAAACTTAAAAAAAGATTTATAGTATCGTAACCTATACTAACAATTCAATTTTTCCATGAACGCGCTAATTTTACCTTTATTCTTTAAAACAGTATGCAAGTTACAATACTTAATTCGGTTCGATTCCTAGCAGAGGAAAAATTTATTTCAATGTATTTCTCACGCAAATATTGCTTCTCTGGGCTGGAAACACTGGTTAGTTGGAAGAAATTGGCATACGGCAATAAACTCGCCACTTGGGCAGGGTGCAAGGAAGTGTTCATTATTATTATTATTACTTAACGACTTAAACAATACTTAAAGTGAAACTAAAGAAAAAATTCAACTTAGAAAAGTTTATTTTATAGTCAAAATATTTTTTTTTACGAACGCGCTAATTTCACATATTATTGTTCAAAACTTTATACCCGTTAGAGTACTTAACAATATTTAAGTCAAACTAATGAAAAAATATAACTTATCGTAAGCTATAGGTATTAATAATATTTTTTTTGCAAACGCGCATATTTTAACGTACTTACAATATCTTATTCTAAACTTCTCTTATTCTACTCTAGTAGTTAAAAATAGACTTTCGCTATTTGAAGCCGAACACATGTAATATAGAGCGAGACTAAATTGCCGTCATGAAATACTATTTGTGTGAAAGAGAAAGGAACTCTACAACAATCTACATACGAAGTTAAAGTTGCGACGCGACGTTTTGCTTCAACCGGTATAAAATAATAATACAGTAGGTTCCTATAGGGAATTAACAGGCACGCGTAGGGTTGCCAACTTTTTTTGACAAAAAAAAGTAGAAAATGGTTTGAATAGGAAAAAAATAAAGTATTTAGAAGAAAAAAGTATTATTCAAATTTTATTTTTTGATTGCCTTAAAAACTTATTCTTGTGTGCTTTTAGCACATGCTAACAATTTTTTGCTATCTTTAAATGTTTCAAAGCTTGTTTGACAATCAAAATTTAAATTTAAATAAATAAACAATTCGTTTTTAATCAAATTTATTGACGCTCTATTTCTCTCTTCTCGCCACTTTAGTTGACCATAGAAAAGAGTTACTTTTAGAAAGGTAACTCAGCCTTATTTTTTGATTCCGCGTTTTTAGAGCCATCTCTGGATTGGACCCTACCAAAGTTTTACTGGAACCCAGTAGTAATAATTAAAATATTATTGTTTTTTTTCCAAAACTCAACAAAAAAAAGATTGAAAATAAAGTATTTCTACATACTTTATTTGTATGCAAAAGAATAAAGTATATTTACCAAAAATAAAGTAGGATACGTTTTTATAAAGTATGGTTTGCAACCCTAGGCACGCGGTACCTACACGACAACTATAACTAACGTCTTATAATATTTGGCGCGCGCAATATTTCTGTTATTTGTATTGTAATTTTTACCCGATTTATTTATTTTTTTATTTATTTCTTTACTATATTTGCAGACGGATGCCCGGCTTGCAAGGTTAGTCAATAATACGCTACTGGTTCTTATATAAATGTTATTTTTCTAGTAAATTTAGCTATATTTTTAATTTAATGTAAAAACTGTAATATGGTACTGATAAAACTGATATACGCAAATGATATAGGATAAATGTACATAAACATAATAATATGTGTGTAGGTACATAGATATTTGAGGACATATTATTTGTAATCGTGTCACCTACCGTAATATTTGAGGACATATCATTTGTAATCGTGTCACCTACCGTGATATTTGAGGACATATCATTTGTAATCGTGTCGCGATTGATAAAATAATTTTTGAGAAATGGCTTTTCTTAGAATTGTCCAAATTGTTCGCAATATTTCTAACGATGGCGTGTTCTGAAACATTGAATCGTTTGATATAAACCGATTCATTGTCATTGTGACATTAAAATTATCTAGATCGTTATTTTTTGCCTTCCGGCACTTATAATTTGTTCATGACATGTAAATGATATTAAGAAATCAACGATATTCATTAATATGTTTAAAATAACTTGTGAATATTTTTCTCTAGAAAGTTGATAATTGTTTCTCGGAACACTTTAATGTTTTGGCAAGTCGTAATTTATTATTTTGTCATAATTACACTTATCTTTATCATAAGGTCAATTCGATTGTCTTCAAACAATATTTCATTCGCCGCTGAAATTGGTGATATGTTTTTGGACCATTATACCTATATACATACCATCAGGCTATGTCTCTATTGGAGCAGGCAGATAGTGCCAAATAACTTCATCGACATCCTATACATCACATAGTCTCATATAAATTATAAAATAAACTAGTACGATTCAAGAATGTCTATATAAGGTTCATTAATAACAATAATATTACTTTGTATAAACCACTTTTTTATTAGAACCAAGCCTACATGTTTCAAGAACAATGTTATCTTCCTCAGGACACTTAGTGAACTAACTAACTAAAAATAAAATATATAAGGTTCATTTACAATCTCAAAAAATATGATCGTGTTTCGACTTGTAGAAATATACGTCTTTAGCCAAAGATTCGTTGTAACATTCGCCTACTGTCATTACATTAAAAGATTATTTATAACCTCTATTCACCACAATATTTAAAAAAATATCGTCGTTTTACTGTCAAATCACGGTCTACCCCTTCGATCTGCAGAAAGTACCACACTAACTATCCCCCTTCATAATATAGAAGTTTTCAGCTCTTCTTTTCAAGTACAATCAGCTAGACTATCGAATGGCCTAGGTGATGGAGTAACGTCGTCTCAATCCATGATAATATTTCTAAACTAAAAAACTTTATCTGTCAAATAGTTCCTGAATATTCCTACTATATCCTTCTGTACCCTCCTTCTTTTCCTCATTGGTATGTGAGGTATACCTAATTATTATTGTACAAATAGTTCCTGAATATTCCTTCTATATCCTTCTGTACCCTCCTTCTTTTCCTCGTTGCTATGTGAGGTAAACCTAATTATTATTGTACAAATAGTTCCTGAATATTCCTTCTATATCCTTCTGTACCCTCCTTCTTTTCCTCATTGCTATGTGAGGTATACCTAATTATTTTTTTTTTCTCTCTTTGTGTTTTTTTGTTTATTTTTTGCTAAATAATTACTATATTACCAATTTAATTTTAAAGACTACACGTTGCTTGGATTGGTTGGAAGAAATTGCCTTACAGCAATAAACCAGCCTTTGTGCACTTGTACATAAAGTATATAAATAAATATATGCACGCTTTGTAGAAGCTTCTTAAATATCGGTTTCGCCGAGAAGGGGGCGATTTGCACGTATACCAACGAAGCAAAAATACACAAATTTGCTCTTTGCGCACCCGGAAGTTAGATTTAAATGTTTGGCGATATTTATACATAAGTTTATTGGCAAATGAGTATTTCTTCTATCTTACCAGTCCAGTCTAAGAATGCAAATAAAAAATCTCCTGATATTTTGTTATTTCTATTGCGCACAAATATTATTTATTTATAATTATTACACAAAAACGCCCCACTAAGCAAAAGCCTGTTCTGAGACTGTTATTTTACACAGTTGAGTATCTTTATTCAGCTGTTATTTTCACATTATCCACACATTGTTCTGTTTATTATCTTCGTGATAAAAATTAATAAGTACCTACTACTAACACGAATCATTTCCCATCCTTTTTGGGGCTAGGTTGCGGCCATAGGGGCCTAGCCAGTAAAGTTGAGGGTGGCTGCAGCCCCACCCTAGGATTCTGGGTAACAGGTCAGTACCCTCTTCAATTCTTACCTATGGAAGAGCAGGGCAGACGCCTTAATGCCTCGCTCGGCGGTGACTCATCAAACGTGGCGATGAGTAAGTCTGCATCATCGGGCACTCGAATGGAAATCGAAGCACTGAAAGTACTGTCCGGTGGTGTACCTGAAATTCGCCAACATGAGTACTAAGGGGTGGAGGAGCCCCCCGTGATGATTGGTCGGCACGACCCACTCGGCGGTACCCGAGTTGATGACGAGACAGGTGCAGCTAACGCTGCGCCTGGTGTGGAAATCGAAGAACTGAAAGTACTACGGGCGTGGCGAAGGCTCCCTGTGGCAGTCTGTTGTTCGTGGAGCTGCTGGGAGGGTAACCCCTGCTATGATTCACGGGCCTTCACGAGTGTGGTTGGACTCTTAGTGGCAGTGGTATGAAATATGCATGGTGGTAGTTCTTGTTTTGTCCGACGAGCAGCCGCTCCGGGGATGAACAGAACACATAGTTCTATAACGTTCCCTATGGAGTGGGGTAGGTGACTGCGACTTTTCCTAATTCCCATCCTTTTTGTATTTTTAATAATTTTCAAGATATATTATTTAAAATATTTAAGTTCCCATGTACAAAATATGGAGATCGTTAATACAGAGGACTCCTATTTGTTATATGAACTTTTTGTCGCTCGCTCGGCGTTCTGTGAAGGTAGGTACTGATTACAGACCCTATATGCAGAGCCGGTGATGCAAGATGAATATTAGGTAGGTACTTATCTTCTGTATTTTGTTGTATGGACAGGTAATACTAAAACACGTGGGATTCATCATAGCTTAATCGCCTCTGCATGTTGTACATATATTGTATGCACGGTCACCGTATTAGCATATTATCGTATGATGTGCAGGCGCGTGTGTTTCAATGGGTTCTGATTATTTATTATTGTTCCAGAAAGAAGAGAATGACGGATAAACAGGTTTGGTGCATTTGCCGAAGAGAGATTGATGCATTGTGCTATCACCGCACCAGGCTCTTTTGGAGTATTGTGTTATCATCATTCATGGCCAGTGTATTGGGGCATGTGTTGAATGAGATGAGGCTATATTGTGCTCTGTTAAAAAATATTGTTGACCGATGTTTAAACTTAAAGAATATCCTGTGTCAGCAGTACAGAAGCCAAGCTGTTAATTGTTTACATACAATCTTGTACTAACTTGTATAAACTTTTAGCATTTTGTAGCTTTTATTAGAAATAATCGGATACTTTTAGCAATTATACCTACGTCATGTGGTTACAATCTGTGGGGATAGGTGTTTTAAGTTAAATTCTTTTAATTATATTTTTATGACATTTTTTTTAATTTTTCAATAGACGAAGTTGGAGAACCAAGAAATCAAAGCACCTACAGGACTTACGACATGTCATCGACTGGTTTACGTGAACACTGTATGTGCTTGCACAACGTTCACCAATTATGTCTTTTTATTACAATGACAATATTTTTTCGTGACGAAATGGGAAAATTTGAAGATTTTTTTTTTAAATAGCAAGAATAAATCATTAAATTAAAGCATTTAAGTAGTAATAAAAACTCAGCCGGTAGATTTTTATATTCTCTTTCAATTGAAGTAAATATTTCATTGGCTTAGTAGTTTTTTAGTTACTTACAATAAAAAAAAATAAAAAAGGTTTTATTAAAACTAATTTTACAAGAAAAGTATTGAACAAATTCAAATTTCACAAAACTCACACAATAGAATAAACATCTTTATTCTATTGTGTGAGATCATTTGAGGGTACTGGAAAAAAGATTTTTAAAATTTACAATTTAGCCGACAAAGATTTTTTCAAGTCAGAATCACCTGGACAGGACTAGAGCTGACCAATTGGAGAAGACTGACGGTTAATAGGGTGGGATGAAGAGGATTTTTGGGGACTATATGTACTATGGAATAGTTTAAGTGATGTTCTCTTCTGATTGCTGAACGATTCCACTTCTTTCAATTCTCTCCTTCCTTTCAATAATGCTATGATCAGCACTTTTTCGTTTGTCATAGGTACTTTTATTAATTTTATTTGTAAGCAAAGCGCCTCATAATAGTGAAGTTCTTTAATTGGGTGATGGTTCATTTAGATCTTCAATACCTTTAGTCAATGGGTAGACATTGTGCCCCCGTCAGACATAAAAAATAACACTGACCATATCTGGACTGTTTGTTAACATAATTGACAGCCTTATAAATAAATATTTTCTTTCTGCTTCTTTCGTATCATTCAATTTAATAATAAATTCGTCTTTAGGATCATTGGACCGCTTGTTTTTATTAAACATCAATGCTTTTAAATCGATGGTTCGTAACGAAATATAAAGATATTTTTTGACAATCAATAGAGACGAAGTTGGAAAATTATAGGAGAACCAAGAACTCAAGCCACATACAGGGCTAACGACCTGTCATCGTTTGGTCAACGTGATCACTTAATGCTCTTGCGCAACGTTCAACAATAGTCAATGCAATTTTGAAAGTTCTATATATTTAAATAATGAGAAACTGACCGTTTGAAATAAGCTGAAAAATACCATCCCGATCTATTGAGTAACGAAGAAACCTTTATGTAACGCCATCTATTGAGAAATCTTTTTTTTTTGTTAACAATGCAATATCATTGACTACCGACAAAGAAAAAATCCAATCCATTTTGCGTAGATACAACTTTCAAAAAAAAATATTCGAAATATAAAGACATATAGATAACATAAAGACGAAAAAAACTGGTTATGTACTGGAATAGATATTATTTATGATTCAAGCATATTTTTTTTTTGCAAGACTTAATTTTCATTCGAGAAACTAGGTATTAAAGTTGTTTTAGTCGCCTCCAGTCCTCTCTGCCCTCCGCAGCTCGCACCGCCGAATAAAGGTCGTTCCCAGTCATATCCTTAATTTGGTCACACCATCGCGCAGGAGATCTGCCTCTACTTTTTTTGCCTGGTACATTTCCTGTGTTAATACTTTTTTCTCTCTCTCTCTCTCCTGGCGATGTGACCAAAAAAGCTTAATACCCGGCGGCTGCATACTACCCCCATTCAGTAACTATTGTCGCTAAAATAGGAACATACTAAAATTGTAGATTTTAGATTTACGGTCTTTATTCAGCGTTATAGAATATCAACTTGGACTAAATGGAATAGGAATGTACCTATATTGGCCGGAACGTTCTTAAAAAGTTACTGAATTAAACGAATTTTCAATAATTATGACAATGATGAAAATTTCATAATTTTCATAATCATTCAAAATACGTCTAATTTAGCAACTTTTTAAGAACGTGACCGGCCAATATAGGTACGTGCCTATTCCATTTAGTCCAAGTTGATATTTTATAACGCTGAAATAAGACCGTAAATCTAAAATCTACAATTTTAGTATGTTCCTATTTTAGTTACAATAGCTACTGAATAGGGGGTACTGTAGACAATCTTTCTTTTATTTTGAGCTCTTTAAGGACCGAGTCATTCGTTCTTCTCGCAGTATTAAATAAATAAAATGAAAAAAGTATAACTTTGAAATTCTTTCTCTAGGGGATACCTGTCGCGCTTGAGAGCTTCTGCTATCTACAACAAAATATATGTTAAAATTGCAGTTTGAGTATAATAAACAAGTCATACCTATACTGAATACAACTGCACTGGCTGTGTTGTTATTATCTGTAACACACTATATTATACCTTTCAATTATCCGAGATTGATGCGAGGCTTCAGTTTGATTTGTTTTGTATGAATCACTGCTGAACCAACGATACAATGTATGAATCAAAATCATAATTCCAAATGTTAACGCTTTGATATTTTCTAATTATCCACTACGAGTATTTTTTCATGTATGGTAATGGAGCAATTTATTTAAACGGAGTAATGAAGTCAATAAAGCATCTGCTGTATCTGGACGTCTAAAAAATATGGTCTGGAAAAATAAACACATGCGTATAGACAGCAATGTCAGAATATATAAGACATGACATGTATGCGACCGATTATGACGTATGCTGTGGAAACGCTACCAGACTCTGTACGAACCAAGGGGCTCCTAAGGCTCTAAGGTCAATCACTGGAAAAACTCTCCGAGGTCGTGTTCGCAATGTTGATAGAGGACATGTGAAATAGAGGACATCGTTCGGAGGAGTAGATCCAGAAAAAGACATTGGAGGGACCACGTATTCAGAATGGACAGTGATAGACTTGCGTATATAACAGCAAATGAAATCCCTTCTGGTTGTCGTCTACCCGTAACCACCCAAAAGATAAAAGATAATTGGACGTTGTTTTTGAATATATAATATGTCCAATTCTGATTCATTTCAGAGTACGAAAACGTTTAAATCGAGGGGCGATTGTGTATAAAAGGATTTAATCCGCGCGGTGTGACGTAATGAGTCCCGTATAAATACAGTCAATTTTTTGACATTTCTCATATAACTACTTAAATTCAGACGGATAAATTTAGTCATAGTTTATGAATTACAGACCATTTATCATATACTAAAATTCAGACGGATTAATTTAGACGGATAAATTTAGTCATAGTTTTTTAATTACAGATCATTTCTCATATACTAAAATTCAGACGGATTAATTTAGATGGATAAATTTAGTCATAGTTGAATTACAGACCAACAGGTTTACTAAACGAAGAAGAAGAAGAACGACGATATACTAAATTATCTTTCTAACTACTGAAGTATCATGCTATTATTTTCAAGTAAAATCAGCTAAACCATAGATTTTTTTTTATATTTTATTTTATCGGGTAACTAACAGGTACTATGTCAAATATTAATTTAACACGCACCCAATATCAAGTTGCCATATTTTTGAAACATACGATTTTAATTGTCTCTCAGATCCATACTGAAAACACAATGAAAAACTGTGTCTTTGATAAAAAACAAGTAAAAAAAACCGGTGTTATGCAAACAGTACAACTTTATGCAATTAAATTTGAAGCAGGAGTTTCATTAATAAATTTTTAATACATAATAATAATATTAATAACCAAAACTTCCTTGCACCCTACGCAAGTGGCGAGATTATTGCCGTATGGCAATTTCTTCCAACTAACCAGTGTTTTCAGCCCAGAGAAGCAATATTTGCGTGAGAAATAAATTTAAATAAATTTCTCCTCTGCTGGGAATCGAACCCAGGACATAATTCATAATTCTTCTGTACATACATAATTCTTCTGTACGTGTGTATGTCACTGAACTCCTATACGAATGGACATATTTTGATGAAATAGCAGGCAAGCCAACGCTCGGGCAGGACAATATCTGTCGGGTCCACTAGTTATGTAAGTCTCTAGAATATGCCATTTTGTTATTGGATGCGTATTGTCGACCTTCGTGGCTCAGTTACTTAGATATCTAACTGCTGATCTAAGGGTCCCGGGTTCGATTCCCGGTGGAGACACAGTATTTAATTGTGTTTTCAGTATGGATCTGTGAGACGATTAATATCGCAAGTCTCCAGAATGTGGAAAACTTGCTATTGGGTGCGTGTTAAATAATTATTTGACATAGTACCTGTTAGTTGCCCGAGAAGCTACATAAAATAAAATAAAATTAATATATGACATATATAGTTACCCGATAAACAATTCAAAGGAAATTAGAAAACCAAATTTTGATTAATTCAACGAATTCAAAATATTCTGTTTTTTTTTTGCTTTAATCTTTGATGGATCACTACAATTTTTGCTTCCTGTATTTTTGATTCTTCCGGCGTCGATATATTTTCAATATTTTTGTATCAATACACACATTATTGATTGGTATAATATATTTTGTATATTTGTGTTTGAGCAGTCATCACCCGAGCAATTGAACTTGATCAATGCCAATCGTTAGACATTCCATCTACTTTAGTTTATGATCTTCGTCCAACATAATGTTGAGTAAAGCTTTAGGTACACTGATGTGGGTGTTCACTATTGAAGCTGGTATAGACCAATGATTATTTACTGATGCCATAAAGTATCGCGTGATAATACCTATATTATGTGGACTTACCAACGTAAGATATTGTGTCTGCCATCTCCTTAGTTCTTTTTATCTCTTCTCTTGTACTCACTCGGAACCGTACACGCGATCCTCTATGGTCGGTCATTATTTTCATTTATCGTAGAGATATATTTGAGTACATTTGTACAATCGCATGTCACTCGAAGAGAATTTTCGGACAATGAGCTGAAAGAATCAGAACATAAACAAACAAAGTATGAAACAATGAGATTTAATGGCTTGAACGGTAAGAGAACGTTAGAGTATACATAATGTACCTAAATTGCTTAAATATGATGATATTGCTTAAATGCAAAAGCAAAAACAATTTAAAAAGACTTGTCAAGGAATAGCTATTGAGGTGTGGCTTTATATATTATTAACAGATCTCACACGATTTTATTTTTTTACTCTCCACACTATGGAATAGGGGAGAGTCATGATTTCGCAAAATTTAAGCGTATTTTTTTTACATCAATTTCTCAATGGGTATCATGTAGAGAATGCACACTATGAGTTTCGTCGTGATGTGTTTGTGTGTATGGCGTATACGCTGTACGCCGTACGCCGTACGCCGTAGCATTTATCTTTTTTGTGTCCTCTCTACAGCCCAAACTATAAGTCTGATCGACTTCATATTAACATCATATGTGTAAAGTGCAAAGACCTAGAGCTGATTAGTTTTCCATAGACAACTTTTGATTTCTTCTCTATGAATTCATCATTTACGTTGTTTTTTTTTTTTGTGTCCTCTCTGCAGCCCAAACTATAAGTCCGATTGACTTCATATTGATATCACATGTGTTAAGTCCATAAACTTAGAGCTGATTAGTTTTCCATAGACAACGGTTCATTTTTTCCCAATGTTTCTTTATGATTTCATCTATTAAAACTGAAAAAATGCTCTCACGACCTGGAAATTAGAGATATTTTAATTTGGTTTCAACTATTTATACAACACCAAGAATCTTCATAAAATTGTATTCAAAGATGGTCAATGTTAAAAGAAAAATATTCAACGGTTTCAAAAATTATATTTTATTTAATGGATATTTGTATGAAACTTATATGTAACAAGAGAATTTTTTTATATTTGGCAATGTTCAGTTCATTGATTTCATATTGATATAAGAATATTAATAGCTTGAACTTAGAACTGATTAGCTTTTCATAGATATCATAAAATTTCTTCATATGATATCACGTGTCAACATTATCAAAATGCTCTAACGCTCTTTGAAACAAAATTTATCTGCTTTTTTTAAAATATTTCATACAACATAAGCATTCTTCCCTATACTGCATTAATAGTTTGTCTATCTTAACATAAAAATATACTATCGGAAGAAAATTTATATTCCTGATAGTAACATTTAGTATGAATAAAAATGTAATTAGATAAATTTCTATGTATGGAAACGTTCAGTAATTTGATTTCATGTTATAATGTAAAGAACTTGAACATAGAACTGATTAGCTTTCCATAAATAACAAAAAATTCTTCATATAATATCACGTGTCAAAATTTTGAAAATGCTCTCGCGTTCTTTAGAACAAAATTTATCTGCTTTTTTTAAAATATTTCATACAACATAAGCATTCTTCACTATACTGCATTAATAGTTTGTTTATCTTAACATAAAAATATACTATTGGAAGAAAACTTATATTCCTGATAGTAACATTTAGTATGAATAAAAATGTAATTAGATAAATTTCTATGTATGGAAACGTTCAGTAATTTGATTTCATGTTATAATGTAAAGAGCTTGAACATAGAACTGATTAGCTTTCCATAAATAACAAAAAAATTCTTCATATAATATCACGTGTCAAAATTTTGAAAATGCTCTCGCGTTCTTTAAAACAAAATTTATCTGCTTTTTTTAAAATATTTCATACAACATAAGCATTCTTCACTATACTGCATTAATAGTTTGTTTATCTTAACATAAAAATATACTATCGGAAGAAAATTTATATTCCTGATAGTAACATTTAGTATGAATAAAAATGTAATTAGATAAATTTCTATGTATGGAAAAGTTCAGTAATTTGATTTCATGTTATAATGTAAAGAGCTTGAACATAGAACTGATTAGCTTTCCATAAATAACAAAAAAAATCTTCATATGATATCACCTGTCAAAATTTGGAAAATGCTCTCGCGTTCTTTAGAACAAAATTTATCTGCTTTTTTTAAAATATTTCATACAACATAAGCATTCTTCCCTATACTGCATTAATAGTTTGTCTATCTTAACATAAAAATATACTATCGGAAGAAAATTTATATTCCTGATAGTAACATTTAGTATGAATAAAAATGTAATTAGATAAATTTCTATGTATGGAAACGTTCAGTAATTTGATTTCATGTTATAATGTCAAGAGCTTGAACATAGAACTGATTAGCTTTCCATAAATAACAAAAAAAATCTTCATATAATATCACGTGTCAAAATTTTGAAAATGCTCTCGCGTTCTTTAAAACAAAATTTATCTGCTTTTTTTCAAATATTTCATACAACATAAGCATTCTTCACTATACTGCATTAATAGTTTGTTAATCTTAACATAAAAATATACTATCGGAAGAAAATTTATATTCCTGGTAGTAACATTTAGTATGAATAAAAATGTAATTAGATAAATTTCTATGTATGGAAAAGTTCAGTAATTTGATTTCATGTTATAATGTTAAGAGCTTGAACATAGAACTGATTATCTTTCCATAAATAACAAAAAAATTCTTCATATAATATCACGTGTCAAAATTTTGAAAATGCTCTCGCGTTCTTTAAAACAAAATTTATCTGCTTTTTTTAAAATATTTCATACAACATAAGCATTCTTCACTATACTGCATTAATAGTTTGTTAATCTTAACATAAAAATATACTATCGGAAGAAAATTTATATTCCTGGTAGTAACATTTAGTATGAATAAAAATGTAATTAGATAAATTTCTATGTATGGAAAAGTTCAGTAATTTGATTTCATGTTATAATGTTAAGAGCTTGAACATAGAACTGATTATCTTTCCATAAATAACAAAAAAATTCTTCATATAATATCACGTGTCAAAATTTTGAAAATGCTCTCGCGTTCTTTAAAACAAAATTTATCTGCTTTTTTTAAAATATTTCATACAACATAAGCATTCTTCCCTATACTGCATTAATAGTTTGTCTATCTTAACATAAAAATATACGTTGATATGTTATAAAAAATATAAAAATACTTGGTAATTGTTCTATTGTGTTTATTTGATTATTGACGCGTTTCGTGCAAAGCACATCGTCAGAATAATGCTCTACAAGACTGAGATTATAACCACTAGTCTCAGTCTTGTAGAGCATTATTCTGACGATGTGCTTTGCACGAAACGCGTCAATAATCAAATAAACACAATAGAACAATTACCAAGTATTTTTATATTTTTTATAACATATCAACGTACAATGGAGTTCTATCAAGAATTGTCGATCGACAAACTAAACTTAAAAATATACTATCGGAAGAAAATTTATATTCCTGATAGTAACATTTAGTATGAATAAAAATGTAATTAGATAAATTTCTATGTATGGAAACGTTCAGTAATTTGATTTCATGTTATAATGTAAAGAGCTTGAACATAGAACTGATTAGCTTTCCATAAATAACAAAAAATTTCTTCATATGATATCACGTGTCAAAATTTTGAAAATGCTTTCGCGTCCTTTAAAACAAAATTTATCTGCTTTTATTAAAATATTTCATACAACATAAGCATTCTACACCATACTGCAATAATAGTTTGTCTATCTTAACATAAAAATATACTATCGATAGAAAATTTATTTTCCTGGTAGTAAAATTTAGTATGAATAAAAATGTATATAAAAAGATAAATTTCTTATGTATGGAAAAGTTCAGTAATTTGATTTCATGTTATAATGTAAAGAGCTTGAACATCGAACTGATTAGCTTTCCATAAATAACAAAAATTTCTTCATATGATATCACGTGTCAAAATTGTCAAAATGCTCTAACGTCCTTTAAAACAAAATTTATCTGCTTTTATTAAAATATTTCATACAACATTAGAATTCTTCACCATACTGCATTAATAGTTTGTCTATCTTAACATGAAAATATACTATCGTTAGAAAATTTATATTCCTGGTAGTAAAATTTAGAATGAATAAAATATTTCATTGTCAATATTTGTGGTGTGGAGAGTTTAGTGTTGGCCACAACCCACTCGTTTTAATTTTATTTATAGAATAAAAAATAGATAAGTTTTGTAACATTGGAAGGAGTGTATGTTTGGGAAACCATCTTTGTGTGTGTGTGCTTTTCTTACTGTAATGTTGTTTTTTATTATTACAGTACCTATAGGTACATAGATATTGTCTTAAGAACACGCCGACAAGTCTAGAAATAAGACTTGGCGTGACTCAAACATTATTTTTTTGTTTTGTAATATTTTATTATTTTTCAATAAAAAAACTAAATTAAAAATACCGGGATTTTTACTACATACGAGTAAAGCATTTTTTGTTAATTTTTTTTTCAAATATATCAAATAATATAATATCAACTTACTCTGTGCAAGCGAAAATCTTTTCTATCTGCCGATTTCTACCGACTTGTTTATAGTCTTTTATAGCATTACTTGTGTGATAAATATTTTGTTATCAATTTCTCTTATGCTGTTCATCTTGGTTAGTCATTATCTAGTAAGTATGTATGTTAGATGCAAGGCCTTAGATAAAATTCATTTGAGCTATATGAATTTTGTTTTGTTTTAATAATCAGTCTTAAAAACGGTATTAACCTACAGATAATTCTTCAGATGACATTAAAGATACAAACATCATAATTCAACGTAGGATTTCACGAATTGTTACCTAAATAATGAAGATTTGTAAATGTTTCATAAATATAGACGACCAAATCCATGAAAGATTTTACTATTTTAAAACCGTCAAGGTCTCACAGCTTTGGTTTTTGATAATTCGGACGGTGCAGAGAGGGAAGGAAGATACCTATGTTAAGAATGGGACGGCGATATGCTGAAGAAGAAAAAGAAGAAGACAAGAGTGGGTTTATTGTAGGCACAATTTATCCTTTACCTGTCTTTGAAGCGTTAAACGTCGAATACGAATCGAGTAGAAACGCAATTTCCTGTTTGTCTTCGGTAACAATTTTCATTGTGTATGGGTACATTATTGTCATCTTGAAATATTGCGTCTAGACTGCCTCCGCATTACAATATTATAATCTTTATTCCCGAGCAAAGTATACCGTCATAATCAATCAATAATACCAGTCTATACAATTGTCATTACGCTGAAATAATACTCGATGGGTACTTACACGAATGTCTGGAATCGTTGGGAGATACAACAAATTGTCCTATGATCACGTGCCCGTATTAATTTATTCAACAGGGTCGTTTCCGAAACAACAGCAAATGTGTTAACTGAATTTTTCATTTTCAGACCCAATAGTAATGTTGGTCCTCTACTTGTAGGTATTTGCAACTGGGTCTTGCGGGATGTTTTTTAGGAAAATATGAATTAATGTGGATGTTTGAAATTTCTTGATTTATCCAAACTAAATAATAAACGTTTTATTACGGGTAGAGAATTTTATTATTGACAATGCACATCTGGGGGGCATGTCTGCTCAACCGGCGAAATCAAAAATATCCTCTTAATATATTATAGAATTCCATAAGATGATTGTATTATGGCATTTTATGTACTAATGCACTTAAAATGACATAATTATTATGAAGATTGCATTCGACCTATTGCAACGACCATAATAAATAATTATTTGCATACAGTTAAACTTGAGGCTAAAAAATAAAAAAAAAAAAAAACTATGCCTCGTAGAGGAACAATGTTAGTAAAGAATATTTTTTTTATAATCGAATATTTTTATTATTGCATATGCGCAAACATTGGATTTTTTTCCCTGTCGGGAGTCAAAGATATTTTTTAACAGATTTTTAATTATCTCAATAGAGACGAAGTTGGAATATTTATTGTAGGAGAACCGGGAAATCAAGGCACCTACAGGGCTTACGACCTGTCATCGGCTGGTTTACGTGATCACTTTATGCGCTTGCGCAACGTTCACCAATTATGCCTTTTAATGAGATCCCTATCAATTCAATTTTGAAAGTTCTATATATTGTAATACTGAAATTCTTTTCGCTTGAAAATAAGGAATTTTTACTACAGCCATCTATGGGTGAAATTATGAACAACAATCTTATTATTTTTATTTATTTTGTTGGAACGCCATCTATTGAGAGAATTGGTTTTTTGTAAATAATGAAAGCTACAATTCTTATATCTGAGGTGACAATGCATTTTTCCCATAGAAGTCACCCCTGAATTGCGCCAGACTTATAAGGTCATTTTTGTCTTATTTACCTACTTGTACCAATGTGTAAGTAATCGAATATTTTTATTATTGCATATGCGCAAACATTGGATTTTTTTCCCTGTCGGGAGTCAAAGATATTTTTTAACAGATTTTTAATTATCTCAATAGAGACGAAGTTGGAATATTTATTGTAGGAGAACCGGGAAATCAAGGCACCTACAGGGCTTACGACCTGTCATCGGCTGGTTTACGTGATCACTTTATGCGCTTGCGCAACGTTCACCAATTATGCCTTTTAATGAGATCCCTATCAATTCAATTTTGAAAGTTCTATATATTGTAATACTGAAATTCTTTTCGCTTGAAAATAAGGAATTTTTACTACAGCCATCTATGGGTGAAATTATGAACAACAATCTTATTATTTTTATTTATTTTGTTGGAACGCCATCTATTGAGAGAATTGGTTTTTTGTAAATAATGAAAGCTACAATTCTTATATCTGAGGTGACAATGCATTTTTCCCATAGAAGTCACCCCTGAATTGCGCCAGACTTATAAGGTCATTTTTGTCTTATTTACCTACTTGTACCAATGTGTAAGTAATCGAATATTTTTATTATTGCATATGCGCAAACATTGGATTTTTTTCCTGTCGGGAGTCAAAGATATTTTTTAACAGATTTTTAATTATCTCAATAGAGACGAAGTTGGAATATTTATTGTAGGAGAACCGGGAAATCAAGGCACCTACAGGGCTTACGACCTGTCATCGGCTGGTTTACGTGATCACTTTATGCGCTTGCGCAACGTTCACCAATTATGCCTTTTAATGAGATCCCTATCAATTCAATTTTGAAAGTTCTATATATTGTAATACTGAAATTCTTTTCGCTTGAAAATAAGGAATTTTTACTACAGCCATCTATGGGTGAAATTATGAACAACAATCTTATTATTTTTATTTATTTTGTTGGAACGCCATCTATTGAGAGAATTGGTTTTTTGTAAATAATGAAAGCTACAATTCTTATATCTGAGGTGACAATGCATTTTTCCCATAGAAGTCACCCCTGAATTGCGCCAGACTTATAAGGTCATTTTTGTCTTATTTACCTACTTGTACCAATGTGTAAGTAATCGAATATTTTTATTATTGCATATGCGCAAACATTGGATTTTTTTCCCTGTCGGGAGTCAAAGATATTTTTTAACAGATTTTTAATTATCTCAATAGAGACGAAGTTGGAATATTTATTGTAGGAGACCGATGACAGGTCGTAAGCCCTGTAGGTGCCTTGATTTCCCGGTTCTCCTACAATAAATATTCCAACTTCGTCTCTATTGAGATAATTAAAAATCTGTTAAAAAATATCTTTGACTCCCGTCAGGGAAAAAAATCCAATGTTTGCGCATATGCAATAATAAAAATATTCGATTACTTACACATTGGTACAAGTAGGTAAATAAGACAAAAATGACCTTATAAGTCTGGCGCAATTCAGGGGTGACTTCTATGGGAAAAATGCATTGTCACCTCAGATATAAGAATTGTAGCTTTCATTATTTACAAAAAACCAATTCTCTCAATAGATGGCGTTCCAACAAAATAAATAAAAATAATAAGATTGTTGTTCATAATTTCACCCATAGATGGCTGTAGTAAAAATTCCTTATTTTCAAGCGAAAAGAATTTCAGTATTACAATATATAGAACTTTCAAAATTGAATTGATAGGGATCTCATTAAAAGGCATAATTGGTGAACGTTGCGCAAGCGCATAAAGTGATCACGTAAACCAGCCGATGACAGGTCGTAAGCCCTGTAGGTGCCTTGATTTCCCGGTTCTCCTACAATAAATATTCCAACTTCGTCTCTATTGAGATAATTAAAAATCTGTTAAAAAATATCTTTGACTCCCGACAGGGAAAAAAATCCAATGTTTGCGCATATGCAATAATAAAAATATTCGATTACTTACACATTGGTACAAGTAGGTAAATAAGACAAAAATGACCTTATAAGTCTGGCGCAATTCAGGGGTGACTTCTATGGGAAAAATGCATTGTCACCTCAGATATAAGAATTGTAGCTTTCATTATTTACAAAAAACCAATTCTCTCAATAGATGGCGTTCCAACAAAATAAATAAAAATAATAAGATTGTTGTTCATAATTTCACCCATAGATGGCTGTAGTAAAAATTCCTTATTTTCAAGCGAAAAGAATTTCAGTATTACAATATATAGAACTTTCAAAATTGAATTGATAGGGATCTCATTAAAAGGCATAATTGGTGAACGTTGCGCAAGCGCATAAAGTGATCACGTAAACCAGCCGATGACAGGTCGTAAGCCCTGTAGGTGCCTTGATTTCCCGGTTCTCCTACAATAAATATTCCAACTTCGTCTCTATTGAGATAATTAAAAATCTGTTAAAAAAAAAATTTTTTTTATAATTTTTCATATAGAGAATCTTCGAAGTAATCTCATTATTAACTCACCAATGATGCATAGATTGCACCTCCTTGGAAACCAATATAGTAATGTTGATATATTCAATGTAAACAATATATCTATAAAAAAAGGTTTCAAAAGAATGCTTAGAGCTAATTATATTTATTGATTTTTGTTTTGTTTATTTTTCTTGGTTAAATATAATATGTAATACTGTTTATTTTTTTTCTTCTTCTTCTTTTTATGACTAGTTTTTTGCTTGCTTTTTTATCATTTATCTCTATTTTATTTTATAATATTGTATTATGCTGTCTTATACTGTCGTTTCTTTTACTGCTTTTTTATTATTTGTGATATTGATGTATTTGCACTTATTGTTGTTTCGTTGTGCCTACATTGTTATTATTTATCTTGTCTTTTATTGTAAATGCCCTACGAAGGGCGTACATATATAATAATAATAAAAATAAATATTTTTTTAGATTAACAGTATTCAAATAAGCAACCTTTAAGACCCTTTTCATATGTGGATTCGAAAAAAAAAAACATACGGCCCAGCCTAATGAACACATCTTCATGTTTCTATACTTCAGACTCTCTGAATATGGTCTTTTACGATGTCTTCATTATCATGTCGGTCTTTGCTGTTCGGCTGGTAGAAAGCCTGAATCTTGGGTTTTTCTTTTTCGCAGTGTCTTGATCTGCGAAACGATTGGCATCATAGATATGGCAATTCTTATATGATGACTGTTCTAAATGATAATAGGTACATTTATGGAAAAGTCGCAGTCACCTACCCCACTCCATAGGGAACGTTATAGAACTAAAGTGTTCTGTTCATCCCCGGAGCGGCTGCTCGTCGGACGAAACAAGAACTACCACCATGCATATTTTATACCACTGCCACTAAGAGTCCAACCACACTCGTGAAGGCCCGTGAGTCATAGCAAGGGTTACCCTCCCAGCAGCTCCACGAACAACAGACTGCCACAGGGAGCCTCCACCACGCCCGTAGTACTTTCAGTTCTTCGATTTCCACACCAGGCGCAGCGTCAGCTGCACCTGTCTCGTCATCAGCTCGGGTACCGCCGAGTGGGTCGTGCCGACCAATCATCACGGGGGGCTCCTCCACCCCTTAGTACTCATGTTGGCGAATTTCAGGTACACCACCGGACAGTACTTTTAGTGCTTCGATTTCCATCGCCCGATGATGTATCCTTACTCATCGCCACGTTTGATGAGTCACCGCCGAGCGAGGCATTAAGGCGTCTGCCCTGCTCTTCCATAGGTAAGAATTGAAGAGGGTACTGACCTGTTACCCAGAATCCTAGGGTGGGGCTGCAGCCACCCTCAACTTTACTGGCTAGATAATAGGTACGTTATTTTTTGTAGTATCGATTCCTGGAGTAGAAAAATATTATCAAATATTAGTCCTACGCTCTTGTCTGGAATGAAACTCTGCACCATCGGATATTATTCCATAATTGTGTTATCCGTACAGCCCAAGCTTATAGTGAGTTCAATCGTTGTATCTATACAGCTTAGTCCCAAATTTTCTTCTGACATGAGAAGAAAGATTAAAAACACCTATAACATTTATTGAATATAAAAAAAATAATAATATTTATCGATTTGAACTTTTCTGTTTTTTTATAGTTCGGGCCATGTCTTATTAAATAATCCATATCATTTATTGAATGTCGTTATATCGAAGGATACGTTTCATGCGATCGGTTTTGTTCTTATTTCCAAGATGTTCGTGCAATAATTATTTGTAAAGTGAATATTTATGGGTACCGAGAAAGGATTATTCAAGGTGCTTCAAGTATATAGATACATAGATAGACAGTTGTTTCATCAATAATGACTGTACTTTGCTGCTTCCATTGTTATGTGGTTCATTGGCACAATGGACCATTGTGTCAGTCACAGATTCCCAAAACCATACTGAATAAATATGATGATAAAGGTAAAATTTAAGTAAGAATTATGGCCCGTAGATTTACTAATCCAAGTTAATAGTTAAGGGGAGATTAAATTTCATTTGCGTAAGGTAAGGCGCGCATGGAAGCTAAAATTTATCGGCCGATTATTATCGGCCGATTAATTTATCGGCCGATAATAATCGGACGATCGGATCTAACGCGCATGGAAGCTTATAGAATCGTACGATTGGAAATAACACGGCGGTCAACATTCATATATTTAAAATACAATATGTATATTCACAAGTATTAATATACTTACCTACATATGATTAGAAATAATGGATTTTTTTATTCATTAAGTGGAATATTTATTAAATTACCTATGTAACTATTAATCAATTAAGTAATAACTTACCCAATTCAGTTCTTTTATTATGATTTAGCTGTTCCCAACCATTTATTAATATTTCGCTTAATTTTTTATCATACAATGAAGGTCGTGCTTCAACATATATAATTAATTGTTCGGAATCAATATTTATTTCATCCATGTATTCTGACATTTTGTTTGGCAGCACTGACAACGTACTTCTCGATCTACTGCGCTCGAACGATTAAATTATCGGTGAGCATGGGCCATGCGCGCCCTCTCATACAACAGTATTGGTTACAAAAAATCGGCCGATCTTTTTTTGTGTCTTGTCACAGATTTTAAAATCGGCCGATTCTGTTAGCTTTCATGCGCGCTCTTACATGTAATTCGTATGTTGTAGCTCACCGATAATTAATCGGCCGATTAAATTAGCTTCCATGCGCGCCTACCTTAATACAGTGCAGAATGAAACGTCAGTTTTGAAGTCTTCAACTATAGACATATTTTACGTTTTCTGTGCTTATTGTCACTCGACGCCGTGACTAAATATTATTTTATTATTATTAATTAAATTTTTTTATTTGTTTTATTGCACAACATGGTAGGTACGTTTTAATTTTTTTGTAACTATCAATGTTTTTTTTATTTAAATCAATCGTTGCAATCATTGCGGACCGCCGTGGCACAGTTTACAAGCCGTTTGGTTTCTGTGCGGGCGTCCTGGGTTCGATCCCCAGCAGGGGAGAAAAATATTTAATTTAATTTCTCGCGTTAATATTGCTTGTCTGGGCTGGAAACACTGATTAGTCGGAAGAAATTGCCATATAGCAACAAACTCGCCACTTGCGCAGGGAGCAAGAAAGTGTTAATTATTACCTATTATTTTATTTTATTGTAGTGACAAAATGTATGAATATTTTACAGATGGATCTGGAACAAATTGATAATGGTGAAATTATATCTTATATGAAACATTTAGGAATATAATAGGTATACAAGAAGAATCATTTTAAAAAAGTGGGATGAACAAACAATCGCAAAAGTTTTTTCTCTTATGTTATTATATGTAGATATATGTTTAACACATATGTGTTTAATATGAATTAACTAATGTATAATAGTCTTTAATTGACTCAGTTTATATAAAAAAAATGTACATAGCTGTTGACTATTTATAAAAATAAATAAATGTTAAGTTATAAAGTGGGTGCTTGATGGTAGGTACAATATGGCTGATAGTTTGTTACGTTTGATGTTAAGGCTCTTGTATACCCTGGATATACGGATGTAACTGTACTTACTGAATGTACTTACAATATTACTGAATGTACTTACAATAATAAAATAAAGAAGGGTATACTTAAACTAATTTTACAAGAAAAGTATTAAACAAATTCAAAATTCAAAAAACTCATGCAATAGAATAAAGATGTTCATATCCTACAAACTGTTCCTTATTTCAAAGACATATATTTTGAGGCTATTAGGGAAATTATTTTCAAAATATACTGTATAGCCTACTACGCCTCTTAAGCAATAAATACCTTATCATTTATATAAGAAAAAAAAAGGAAAAGATATATAAAATACTCTTCTATATAAAGTCTTTTTGCTTTCTAGCATTCTAAATTCCCCTGCACATTGAATTAAATTTCTATAATTTATTGTTTCTTGAAACTACTCTTCACAATAGTGCTGACCAACTTGGGGAGTACCTCTATACAGACCACCCTTTTACAAATGGTTTAATTATACCTTTCACAATGGCATTAGTATTTTTCTTAATTTAATTATTAAAATTGAATTAAGAAAAATACTTAACCAAAAAAGTCATAGAGAATGTGGTTGTGAACCAAACCAATAACTATAGATAATACGTTAACATATATACTCGTAATGATATGTCACGCGTGAGATGTAATATTATCATCATTGAAGCAAAATGAAACACTTTGCATTACAAATTAGTTTATGAATAATGTCATACATACACCCTTGTGTCTCATTGCGAATGACACACGCTCACTATTGTTTTCGATGCATTTAAATATATTTTTTATATTAATTATACAAAATAAAAATAGATTAAAATAACTCCAAAAAAATCAAAGATTTTTTTGGAGTTTTAAACGGACTCGTTTGTCATTCGTCCTGAGAAAGAAGCGTTCACTTTGAAACCATTTAATTATAGTAAAAACATGCATTAAAGAGTTAAGATTTGATAATTCTCTTTTCTTTCATAGTTTTAGGGTGTCCCGTAAGAGCCGGGTAATCAAACACGCAATGATAACATCTCATCACATAGTTCAGCAATGAGGTACACCACCCATTCTAAATGTTGTGCCTTTTTAGGTGAGACGAAACTGGTGTGTGGGGATACACGCACGTGTCGTACTTAATTTTAACAGACAAAGAATACCCGCATACCTGTCGCTTGTTACCCATATTGTGGGATATGCCGTGATGGTATGAAATAATATTTTGAGTGATGGTATGAAATAATATTCTATGTCCTTGGAGAACAGACAAACTGTATTTGACATGACATTCATTCATTCATTCATACCATCACGGCATATCCCACAATGTGGGGTAACCAGCAAAAGATGTGCGGGTGTGCATTGCCATATAAAAGGGAGCACAACATATCTGTGTATACCCACACACCAGTCTCGTCTCACCTAAAAAGGCACTATATTCAGAATGGGTGGTGAACCTCATTGCTGAACTATGTGAGATGTTATTGTTGTTGTTGTATTTTCGATTACCCGGCATGACATGACATTCCTGTACAAAATAGTGAACAGTATTATTGACACCGATGCACTTCTTGCGAAAATTCCCTCCAACATACCGACGAGACAAACTAGAAAAAAATATACATTTAGACTTCCCTATCTGTGGCACAAATTATGCACAGCACTCTTTTATATACAGACCATGTAGAAATTATGATTCTTTCTTCCATGACATTGATCTCTTCAACTCATCACATAGAAGATTTAAATTATCCATTTTGGCCACGTTCCCTCATCGCTCTGAGTGATCTTACGTACGCTTCCCATATCGTCCCATTTCCTTTCAATTTCCATTTCCTACAGCAAATAATATTATGTTACTGATTGTTTTTTATTCTCAATTCATGTATTGTTAACCAGTAATACTCATCAAACATTTTTGGCTTATTTGTTGTATTAATGTCTGCTTGTCTTATGTACTAAATTGGCTGTATGTTTGTCTTCAATAAATAAAATAAAAATAAAAAAGTTTGTTTTTTAGTAGGTAATTAAACCAATGAAGTAAATAAAATTGACGATTCATTTTTTGGCAGGTATATTACCTATACCTTAACTCCCTATTTGGTTAAGGCAGAGAGAATCGAACGTCAGTCTCCTTAATTCAAATAAAGTAGGTACCTACCTACCTTCTTTTTCCTCATTGTTAGATAATTTATTTAAAAACTACACCCATAAATCGTTTGTTTTATATGCATACTTTCTTAAAAAAGTATATTGAATACATAATACAAGAACAATACATACAAAATATACAAAAATACAAAATATATACAAGAGCTGTGTCAGAGAAGAGATCTCTCTGGGAGGCATCTTACACTCAGGACGTCTGGATCACAGAGTAACGATTCCTTAAAGTAGTTGGACAGAGTCAACAAAGCGGCTTAGTATGATCGATGCTTTAGTGTGAGTGGTCCTATTAAGTGGCATTCACTGCCTCTAGATGTCCGCAGTGCTCAAAGCAAGAGCACTTTCACTAAAGAATTAAAAACAGCTTTGTTTCAGAGAGCAACACAACATTAAACTATCAGCGCCCTTGGTATGATCTCGAATCATTAAACGGCGCTATACAAATGACTTATTATTATTATTATTATAATATTTGAAATTGTAATTATAAAATAGGTGTGAGTCACCGACTTAGAATAGTGCTTCCATTTTTTTCCATTATTATGTCCTGTAAGAGCTAGGTAATCGAAAATACAACAGGCAACAATAGCATCTCACATTCTGAATGTGGTGCCTTTTAAGCCATACTACAAGATAAAAAATTGAACCGATTGTAGATACGTTGCTTGACAGGGCCACAAACGTAAAAATTATTTTTGCATGTGATTTTAAAATATTTTCGTGGCAACTCAAATGAACAACGATGCTAAAAAAAACTGTGAGGTCGGTATATTTTTCTTTATTAATATCCAAACTACATAATAAGTTATATTTCAAAATGATTCGTTTTGTAGCAATTATGCAATATCAAATTGTAAAAAAAGGTACGTTGGCAGCAGTCGCCCCCTTATTCCATAATTTTTAATTTGTTCAAAACCAAAATTGATTTTATACAACGTAAGATAATTTCATCGAACGGGTGAACAAGAAACCTTATTTTTAAGTTTACACAAAGTTAAATTTAAATATTTTTTTCATTCAACAGAGGCAATCTAATCCAGGGGCGTGCCTAGAACCTTCGGACTAGGCAAACCCTGAAAGAAAATGAACCATGAAATTATTTTAAAATCAAATGCCAAAATAATGTTTGCATTTGTGGCCCTGTCGGTATCTACATACGGTTTAATTTTAATAGTGTAGTACGGTTTAATTTTAATAGTGTAGTGTAGTAGTGTTTAATTTTAATAGTGTAGTTAATTTTAATAGTGTAGTGTAGTACAATTTTAATAGTGTAGTCTAAAATTTCTTAATATAATATTCATAGGCAAGCCAAGATTTTCGGCTTCTATAAGCAATTCCGCTACTGATATTCTAATCAATGGTATATCTTTGTCAAATGTTTCTTCAAAGTATTCGTGGAGTGTTTTCGAGTGTTTCCAGCCCAAATAAAAAAAATAAAAACAACTATATCTGTGTTGGAAATCGAACTCTGAGTACCAGCACATTAGTCAAATAACAAACCACTGTTGGACGGAAATATTTTTTTTTATTAATTTTTAAAGAATGAATATGTTATTGTAACAAGTACATATACATCTAAATGCATTTTCTAAACTAAACTAAGCATAATTGCCAGTAGTGGAATTGCTTATAGAAGCCGAAAATCTTGGCTTTCTTATGAATATTAAGTTAAGAAATTCAGGGCCTATTTTTTTTTCTGTTTTATTGAAACCATACTACAAGATTAAAAATAGAACCGCATGTAGATACGACGCTTGACAGTGCCACAAATGTAAATATTATTTTGGCATGTGATTTTAAAATATTTTCATGGCCACTCAAATGAAAAACGATGCTACAAAAACATAATTTTTTCGACATTTACCAATTTTCTTTCATGGTTTGCCTAGTTCGAAGGTTCCAGATACGTCCCTGATAAATGCTTGTGCTATAGGTAAAATAAATCGGTAGTGGCAGACAGTGGCGGCTGGTGACCTTAAATCTTAGA
Organism: Molanna angustata; assembly: GCA_963576475.1. Lineage (NCBI taxonomy): Eukaryota > Metazoa > Arthropoda > Insecta > Trichoptera > Molannidae > Molanna > Molanna angustata. The sequence goes on from OY754981.1 coordinate 19,909,454, forward strand.
AGGGCTCAAAATTATAATTATACCTAGAGAAATTAACTAACTACAGGAATCAGAAAGCAGATATGTGACACAATATTATTTTCGTATATTAAAATTATCAGTGTTTTCCATAGTTCTTTTGTTTATCGGAAATTAAAACGTGAACCTGACCATTTATGCTGTATTTGGTTGGGTTTTAAATAACGTTTGTAATAAAATGCATCGATTAATTATAAAATAATTTGTGACAGCTTATGAATTTTGATCATACAAAATTGAAAAAAAAACTTCTGGCAATAGCCGCAAGACTGCTTCCTGATTTTACACATTTTATGTCTAATATCATTTTGTTTGCAATATTATGGTATCAATTAATTAAATTATAATACTTATATATTTCGGATTATTTATAGTTAAAACTATGTAAAATCAATTAATGTTAGCCTCAAGGAATTGCAACTGCTTACCTAACGTTCTACCATCACAATGTAAAACAAAATATGAATGAATGTAAAAATACTATAACCCTTCGCGGGCACTGCCCCGTTTTGCTCGAAATCGGCATACATTCAGCGTATACGGCGAGCTGCGGCGGCAGCGGGCGGTTGCGAGAATTGTATGGGTTCTCCGGGCACAAGTCGACTGTGCCCGAGGAATGGAATATTTCATAGAATCTTGCTTGCTTTACAAAGCAGGTAAGCTTAAGTACTTTCGTTAAATATACTACAGGTGTAAGACGGCAAATATTAATTAGAAAAATATTGTGTTCTCAAGATTTAAAAACATACATTTTTTGGAATCTTTTGAACAAAGTGTTTGGGAGGGCTGAGCCCGAGAGCCCTTTAGGAATAGCCGCCACTGGTGGCAGGATTAGAACACCCATCTAAATATATGTATATATATATATATATATATATATATATATATATATATATATATATATATATATATATATATATATATATATATATATATATATATATATATATATATATATATATATATATATATATATATATATATATATATATATATATATATATATATATATATATATATATATATTATAATATTTTTATCTCGGTTTTCCCGTGTCAGTAGGTCTTGACTAAGACCATTTGTCTTCCGACGTTTCGCCTGAATATCACCAGGCATTTTCAAGGACTTAACGAAAAGCACGCGCGCGACACACGTCTACTCACACTGAAAGCTCACCGTCAAGTGACTCGTAGCGTACAAGATGGCCGCTTATGTCAAATATTGTTAGCGCGACGTGATTGGCTCCTTGTGACACGCCCACCTGCTGTCGTGTTCGTTGGTAATAATATTTTATCATTATTTTTGTGTTGTGATTTATTGTTAATTTTAGTTGTGACATTAATATTATTATTGTTGTGTTTTGGGGTTATTTTCGCTATGGTATTATTAATATTATTATTGTATTGTTTGTCATATAAAATGTTCTTCCAGGTACTAGGCAAACGAACTCCGTCGTCCCGATTGTTCATTATATCCCTTCTCTTATATATTTCTATAGAAACGTCGGAAGACAAATGGTCTTAGTCAAGACCTACTGACACGGGAAAACCGAGATAAAAATATTATAACATATTTCACCCGTGAAAACATCAAATATAACATATATATATATATATATATATAATCAAAGAACGAAGATAGTTTAAAGCCGTTCATTGGTATAAAGTGATTGTTTAATTGTTTAGAGGTCGATTCGTTATGCCGTCAAAAGTGCACACCTGATGACTATTTGCTATTCGCATTCGTCATAAATAAAAAAAAACAATAATATTTTCTAATACTCGTAATAATTTAACGAGCCTAAATCGGGTCTAGGCTAGCAGGATGCCATAAATCAAAACTGCGCCTTAATTCGATTATTGCTGTTATTATTAAATCGATAGGCAAATAATGACGACGGTTCTAAAATGATTAATTATCTGAGTGAATGAGTAAAGATTGATGTGAAGTCTTTATATTTATTGTGAAATAATGTACATTGATACCATGACTTTAACGGGTTAGGCAGAGATAACCGAACTCCATTCATCTCTATCTCATGCATCGTCTCATACGTATATGTAAGCTTTTCTTTCTAGGAGTCTCCTGCTATTCACTCCATCTCTTAAACCTTTGCATATTTTTTTCAGTCAGCCGTTCATTGTTCATTATTTCGATATGTCCAAACCACCTCAGAGTATATAAATTCATTTTTCTTATAATATTCTTCATTATCTCGCATTCATTCTTTATATAAAAATATTTTTACTCCTCACTACCCCATGCGGCGTTATGAATTCGCAATTTTTAAGTTTTTTTGCAGATTATCAAAAAGTATTATGCTTAGATTGTATTCTGAAGTTTTAATCACAATAAATGTGTTTGTGTATGTGTGTGTGTGTTGTGTACATACTATGTGCTATGTAGGTACTTTGTACGGCGTGTTTATTCTACTCTATCGATTAAAGACTAAAATAATCATTCGATTCTTTTAAAATATTACAAATTTGTAAATCTAATACTCTCTTAAACCCCATTAGATTTTGAACGACATCTGATCAGTGCTTCTCAATTTTTTTAACTGTCAAATATTTAAAAGTAACTCTTACAAAAAAAAAACTTAAAATTTGATTGATAAATTCCTAAAAAAACACACCTTTTTTAGAAATGGCATTGAAGAATTATCAAGTTTTCATAATAAAATATTTAAATCAAAAATAATTTCATGAAAATGCTGAAATTTTTCTATACAACATTCGAATACTTTGTAGAGTGACTTGGTTGTGAGAAGTACATCGTTGGCCACAACCCATTCGTTATTTTATCATTCACTGTTCTGTTATTCTTTTTTATGATGATATTTCTACATCATTTATTAATTCCACTTACATGAAATATGATCATGATTATGAACGCCATATTTGTTTTGGATTCACCTTTTAATCTTTTTTTAATCCGCTGATTTATTAAATACTTAGTTATTAATTCAAGTTAGGTAACTTATATGTACTTGTTTAACAAGGACATATTCATTTTTTTTTTTTTTTTAAAAAAAACTACATGTAGTATTTTACACCCACGCGTCGATCGATTGAATACGTGGATTCATTTGATTCAGAGCACTCAATTTTTTATATGTTTTTGATGTTATAATTAGTGTTGAGCAAATGCAAGAATGAAACCAAGTCTTGTTTGTAGGTCTTGCAACTTTTACAAAAATATATTTTTTATTTTTCTGATGCAATAAAAAATATTTTTCGGCCTTCGTGGCTCAGTTGGTAAGGCATCTGACTGCTTATCCAAGGGTCCCGGGTTCGATTCCCGGTAGAGGCACAGTTTTTAGTTGTCTTTTCAGTCTGGTTCTGTGAGACGATTAATGTCGTTAGTCTCCAGAATGTGGCAACATGTTATTGGGTGCGTGTTAAATTAATATTTGACATAGTAGGTTCCTGTTAGTTGCCCAAGAAGTAATTTAAAAATAAAAAATTAAATTAGTATTTACGAAATATGTAAAACCACACAATTTTAATTAAAACGTTGTTAATTGCTTAGTTTTTAATTAAAAATTAGTAAGTTTATAAAATTTTGCAAGACTTCAATAGGTATTAGGTATTGCATTAAGACTTGCAGGACTCTTGTGGTATTGGTCCTGCAAGTTTCGTAAGTAGTCTGCAATACTTGCGAAATATTTGCTCATCACTAGCTGTGATTCTTCGCGAGGTTTTGTTGTATGGTTATTAATTCATTGTATTTCCATAGACACAATAGTGTGTTTTTTTTAATCAAATGTGAAGGCTTAAACTTTCTGGGTATCAATTTAAAAAATTACAGAATTAGTGATTTTTATTTAAATCTATTTACGTAAATTATTTAAATAATGGGCGATCAAATTATACCTATATGGTAGATATGTTTTTCAATTGTTTTTAATCGAGTTTTGTGTATATTTTTTTTTGTGTACTACCTATATTTACAATGAAATATTTTTCATTATCTCTTACGAAAATACTTTAATATGATCCATCTTATTAATTTCTATATATAGTGAATGTAGGTGCCTACAAACTAATGTCATAAGATAGCAGGAGGGCTACTCTTGACACATTCTTAATACGATCTTATCTTGCCTTAATCTTAAAAATGTATAAATCAGTACTCGATCATAATCCAATATTAATCTTTCTCTACATTTAATCATGAAAATTTGTTGATATACACGTTTAGTATGAAATTGTCATGAATTTTTGTGTAAAATAATAGTATTAATTCATTATTTTATCCTCAATGATTGCGAAATTCTGAAGCTACTCTTAATTTTACTGTAATCAACTTCATGGGTAGCCCTACTGTATTGGCACGAGACAATCTCTTCCCACCAATACAATTAACTTGGCAGTCTCAAGTAAATCTGGTAAAAATCACAGCAATGATTAAAAGAAGTAGGAAACGTTACAAAAGGAACATCGTTCAATAATCATTATAGAAATAGAGGTTGAGATGGGAGGACGACACAAGGAGATATGTTTTTAATTTTTTTAAATGGAGAGCTTTACCGGAGGAAAGAACTTGAAGGAGGCCAAGGCTCGATTTGAACTTTAGCACAATCGAATAATAAGTATAGATATTCTCAATATTTTTACTAATCTAAAAAAAACTGTCAAACGTTAGAACAACTCTCACGAGGCTGTGCAATAGTTCAATTGAAACAATTTTTATGTAGGTACATCGAATATTTAAGTCAAGAGTCAATAGGTAATATTTTTTTGGCAAACTTTATATCTCAACTAGCGAACTAGACAGACGTTATCCTGTTGGAGCGTTGGCTTGCCTGTTTTTTCATCAAAATCGGTCCAGTCGTTTAGGAGTTTAGTGACTTACACACGTACAGAAGAATTATTTACAAAGATATTAATGAAAAACCTTTTATTAAAAGGATGATTATATCCTAGTAGTAACAAGTATCCTAGTAGTAACATATATATCATAATACATTCCCTAAATCAAGCATAAATTCTTGTGCTATAGGTGAACGAATTCGGTCGTGGTAGGATTCGAACTCGCGACCACTGGATTACAAACCCAGTGCGCTAACCGCTCTGCCACCACACATCTAAACCCATTTTTACTTTTTATTGAGTGCCTTTGTTTATCCCATTTTTTAAATTTCTATAGGTTATGCATATGGCAATTTTTAAACGCTTGTAAATAAGCTAAAAACACAATCGCCATCTATGGAATGTCGACATAATTTTGTATAAAAATACGTATTAGTTCTTTGAAACGTACCTTTAAAATAAAAATAATATGTACCTAACTTTCAAATCATTTCTCGTCGTATTTCAGCGTCCAACCGAACTTTAAATATTCTGTTTGCAAATAATGGATTTTAGTACGGGTGGTCCGTAAAAAAAATATCCACACGAGTGTACTGAATACCAATTCACTTTGTAAATTCATTGTAAGACACAGCCTCCGACAAGACATGTTCTCGTTGTTGCGAAACGAGATGCAGGTTTTCGATATGCTGTATTCCGAAAATCTACATGTTAACAATATTAAAACCTCTTTAGCCTGAGCTGTGTGTTTTAATTACCTATATCAAAACCGACCAGGTTCTGTCTTAATGTAGGTACCTACTCTAGATTTATAGACCATTTAAATTGATGAATTTAAATCTTTATCTTTCATTTTGGATAGGTCGCATAGAAGCAGATTAAATGCATTTGAAAGACTACGAACGATTTTGTTGTTATTAACTATTTTTTTGGTGTATGTTTTTAAAAGGGTGACTGCTGCCAACGTACCTATTTTTTTAATTTGAATTTGCATCATTACTACAAAACGAATCATTTTGAAAAAAATAACCTAGTTAGTTTGGATATTAATAAAGAAAAATATATCTTAACTTTTAAATTATGTGTTGTATATGTTCTTGTAGGAAAATAATAAGCATACCCCGATTTTTGACATTTATCTTAAATTTCTAAAAAACTATAAGGTATAGAGCATTATATTTTTTTATAAATAAAAGAAGATCAAAATATCTGGAAATATACGATGTAACGTTGCATTAATGCATCAGGTTAAGTTAATAAACCAAAAAAACTTTTATTTCGCAATGGCGCTGATGGAAAATAAATGTTTTTTAGGTTTATTTACTAAACCTGAAGCATTAATGCAACGTCACATCATATTTTTCTAGATATTTTTGTCTTCTTTAATTTAAAAAAAATGTTGAACTACGCCTTATATTTTATTTAAAATATAAGATAAACGTTGAAAATCGGGGTATGCCATTATTTTTCTATAAGAATTTATACAGAAGATTATCAAAAGGTAAAGATATATTTTTCTTTATTAATACTCAAACTATCTAAAGTATTGTTTTCAAAACGATTTGATAAGAAATAATGATGGTATATCAAATTGAAAAATAGGTACGTTGGCAGCAGTCCCCCCTTTAATAAAATCTCTTTTGCAAGATTATTTTTGAAAAAAATATTTAAAAATAAAAATTATGTGGCAGTTTAGTTAAAATATGTTTCATTTTTTCCCAAATATTATTTCAATTCGCTGGAAGATCAAATAATAATTGTATATCATTAAATCAGTGTATGTATGGTGACTGAATAAATAAAATCTGTTTTATTGTAAGTAAAATTAGTGAACTTCTGACACAGGAAATGAAAACGTTAGTGCTAGCTTAATTACTTACGAAAATGTTATTTCAGTTGGGACGTGTTCATTATTTTATATTTATCGTCGGACCCATCGATTGATCAGCTATATAATTCTTTACTATCGACCACCACAGAGTTGTTTTACGTTTCTCACACATTTGTCCGTTTACCTACATGGGTGGTGTAAATCTCAAATAAAATACACATTGTTTTTTCACAGTACAAGTCATTTCGCCGAGAGTTATTCGCTACACACTTTATAACATTGAGGAGCGAAATTTAAACTGTTTTAGGTGATCAATTTAAAAAAATAGTATGTAAGTAGGTACTTATCTATGACAGTCATAATGAAATACATGAATCGTGAAATAATTTGAACTTCATATTCAAGACGAAAATCTTCGTGACGATGGACAGTACAGTCTGCTCGAAACGTTGGAGTAAATATTGCCTTTTTGTGTGCACGGTTTCTTTGTTTTGATATTATGTAAATGTGTATTGTATATTAACCGTGTACCAAATCTTAAATAAATAAATAAATAAAGGCAACAAAACGCTAGAATAACTCTTCTTCTTATTTTAATAAAAAATCATATTTATATAGAATGTACATATATGTAGTTGTCTGAAACATTGGGAGAAATTAAATCTTTGAAGACGCTATTAAAGAACACCTTAAACTTGTCATAAATACATTTGACAATATATCGGGATTCTGAACTTTTTTATTAGCAAAAATTACCAAATGAATGTATTGAAAGACGAGTATTAGAAATATATTACAAGAAGAAAAAAATAAATATGGCTGTAGAATATACAATACCATTTGAAGTCACATAAAATATAATGGGCAAAGAAAGTATAATATATAGAAGCGATTTAATGCATAGGTCAATTCCGTCAAAATATATCGTTTTCGAATACTTACCAAGAAAATCAACAGTAATTAATACAATTATCTTGTGCTAGCATAACAAGTTTCTTTCTTCGATTCTAATTCACGTGTATGTTTTATGCCATTCCACAGACTATAATAATATGCCGTTTTTACTGTCGATTTTCACTTTTAATAATAAGAATACATAAAATACAAACACAATTATCGTCCTGGCCACAAATGGCTACTAAACAGCTCCATAACAATATTATTCTTAGCTTATTTATTGCTAATAATAACGCGCCAAGGGTCGCATAACCGCCTCACTGCATTCTTAAGCATATTTTGTTGTGGCTTACCAAAAGGTATATTGCCACATTCATTCAATTCCATTGCCATCCATTGTAACTTATATCTTTAGATAATCAACATTTTACAAGATCCTCTCAATTATCTTAAACCGTTAGTTCATCTTTTGTATCTGCAACAACTGAAAAGTATTCGCTGAATATTGTACTACATAAAATGAGGCAAAACTATTGAATAAACGTGGCTATGATTCTAAGTAGCTTTGTGTTAGTTAGTCTAAAAATTGGCTGCATATTACAGAGTACAACATGGTACCTACCTATTTAACGCTGCTGCGAGGCCTATGTATGGAGGTTATAAAAGGTGTCAATGAACATCTGTCCTCAACGAACTATGTACCTACGCTGGTCAAAATTTCCAAAACAAATAGACTTTAAAGCAGGGGTCGGCAAGTAGTTTTAGGTGGGGTCCGAATACTGTGGGAAAATTTAAACGAGGCCCAGAAAAAAACAAATGATACTAATATAGTAACTATACTTATATTTAGGTATAATTTAGGTTTCAAATCACATTCTGCATTATAAAAGACAAGACCTAAAATTAATTTGAGAAATTACAACGACGGTCTTGAGCCAGTTTTTTATAGTTTGGTTCTCGAGAGGCAAATTCGAAGTGTGTCTTCTAGGTGGGCGTCCATTAATCTTGAACGATATTTGTTTTTCAAAAATTCATCTTTGAGAAAGATGTTTCAAATATGTAGATGTTTCAAAGATTGTGGCCAAATTGATAGCTAGTTTTTTGCAATTTTCATATTTTTCTGGGACATGTTTGGCCCAAAATTCGTCGATGGCTACCGTTTTATACATTTGCAAAGATACATCTTCTTGCAAGTCAATTATCTCCATTTGAAGTTATGGCTTTGACAGATTAAACAACTTGGCAGCCACATCTGTCCATTCTGCCGTGTAGTATACCTTATCTACGTATTTTTTAATGTACTTGTATTACAATATTTGGCGGTCCATAGTTCAACCTTTCCGCCTGTTGCTGACCGTTGCTTTAAAGTATGCTTGATAATCTTTAAGACTCTCTGCATTACATTTTGGAACTGTGTCATACAAAAATCCTCACATTCATTTACATTCAGATAATAGAATTCGAAGAGAACCCATTCTTTAACGAAATCGTATAAATGTATCATCAGAAATAAATCGTCCAGATTCTAGGTCATAGAGTACATATTAGTTATTTAATGGAATTGGATGGTCAATAAAACGGTTTATTATGATTGTGGTTTCAATGTAAATGGACCTTTAAAGTTAAATATAAAATAACTCTTGGAATATCTTGGCTTTTAATACTAAAACTTTCAGTAAATTACTTAAGGCTTCATTGTTTCGTACAGCTGACAATTAATCAAGAGCGTCCCTTGAATGATCTTGTATCGTAAAACAACGCTATAAATTTTTATTTGCAGTCAATTTTGTTCTTCGTTTCATCGGGACTTTTTATTCTACACTGTTAATATCTACTAACTACAGCAATGTTTTACTTTCAAATAACCAAATTCGGAATATATTATTAAAAGTTTATTTAACAATTGCAATGCTTCTTCGTTAGCACAGTGAAAGTTAATTATTATATCTTCTTCTTCTTTTCGCTTACTATATATGCCAACTCTCTCTTGTCTGTGCCGACTGTTGGAGTCAGCTCTCCTTTTCCTTAAATTATATGTCCTTCTGTCCTGTAGTATGTCACCTGGGCCATGTCTTTGCAATTATTTTCATCTTTGCACGATCCAGGAATTCTTTGGTCTTCCTCTGGATGTAAGTCGAGGGACATCCATGGAGATTGCTTGGTTTACCATGTGATCTGGCGGTCTGCTTTCAACGTACCATTCGCCAATGTGTCTCAACTGTCTTTAATCTATAATTCTACGTATATCAGTAACGCCTAGGCTTCCACGAATACGTGAACTTTTTATTTTGTTCCGTAAGAACACTCCAGCTGCCCATCTTAGCATACGCATTTCAGCATTTCCAGTTGCATATAGTAGGAGTTGCAAGATTGACTCCCATGAGCTGATAGGATTGATAATTATTAGAGTACAGGTCAACGTGATACTAGATTGCAGCACTTATGCACATATTTGGTGTTAACCATTTTCATTCAAACGTGTAATAATGTATTCAACAATTTGAAATTGTTTTGTATGAACCATCCACAACGCATGTTACAATTTTGACTTGGACTTTCCAGTTTGCTCGTTTTCTGCGTTCTCTTCCTTAATGCTGTTGCATTTAAAATTACCCACTACGTTATTGTTTTCTTTAAGTTATGTATAATGTCTAATTATTGTATTTTTTTTAATTTCTTTTGTTATGTTGATTTTTCTATGAGAGGTACCTTATGATAATTCGCTTCTCTATCATGCCCTTAATCTTTATATACGTATGTTTATTTTGTAATATTATAGATGTTGGTTTGTTAAAGTAAAAGTTGTAAAAAAAGTTTAAATAGATAGTTCGGTAGAATTGCAGTTAGCGCATCGGATCAGTAATCTAAAGGCTCGCCTACTGGATTCGTTCAACTACACTAAAACCATTTTTACTTGGTTAACGGAAATATGAGAATACACATGGAGAAAGTATAAGGATGCTTGTGTGATAAATGAGTGTATGCATTTGTTTTTTCAAGGTTTTTTCATTCTTTTAAAAAAAATATATATTTTAGTTGATAGTCCAAATTATTATTTATTTATTTATTATTTATTTACCTTTTATCACATCATATTTATAATGACAACAATAAGTAGATTACTGCTACCCAACAAGGAAATCCTGTTCTAGGGCTAGCAGTTTACAATTTTTATTAACAATTATATGCAATTATGAACCAGGTGATTGTTCCCGTTCCACACTAAATATGTACACAATCTCAACTTTCTGCACTCACAATCATTACCTCAACAAAAATATGGGCTCACACAAAACATATCAACAAAGTCCCAATGTCCGCCATAATACCTGTTATAAATCCAATCTCTGACGCGATTTTTATTTCAGAGCCATAGAAAGAGACTAGTTAACTGTGTTGGTGTAATTAATATGAATCACATTAAATGAAGAGAACCATTGTTATTGTGTCTTTTTTGAGAATCTTTTTTAAACATTTTGGAATTACCAATTAGTGTTATTGGCATATAAAACATTCTAACCACCCACCGGTTCTGAATGTTTACGCTCTTTAAAGATTGAAGATGGAGGCACATCGTAAAATAAAGTACAAAAGCACCTCCTGTTAGGTAATAAGTATGGACGTGTCGAATTATGAATGGTTATGGAAATGAAGGGTTGCACAATTGATTTTTTATCGCTTGACGATGTATTTATTATGTGTGGGATTTTGTGGTGTGACTCAACAGCGTTCAACCGACGTTGAGCATAAATTTTCGTCCAGAAGTGGTTATTTGTTTGACTTCTGTATCGATTCTTGGCTTTCAGTTTATTTTTTCGAAAAAAATTTGTATCGGGATTTTCTTCTCTGTTCACTGTGAAAGCTGCTTCTCAGGATTGAAAATATTGGACCATCGGAAGAATCTTATCTCTCAACTCCTGCAAAAATTGCTGCCTTGATTTATGTATTTTATTGATTGAAAACATTGGAACATCGGAATATTTTTTTCACTCAACACCAGCTAAGATATTGCATACATAATTCAACATTATTTTTTTGCATGCATTATTTTATTTCGAAGTATTAGATTTTGCCCCTTGATTTATGTATTTTATTGATTGAAATCATTGGAACATCGGAAGAATCTTATCTCTCAACGCCAGCAAAGATATTGCATAATTCAACACTATTTTTTGCAAGCATTATTTTATTTCAAAGTTTTAGATTTTGCCCATTGATTTATGTACTTTATTTTTAAAATATATATTTATTAGACCGCCAATCAAAATCTATTGTAATAAATATCTGGATCTAATGCTAAATTTTCAAAATCACAGTGATTTTGTATGTATAATTACATATATGGGTCGGTGGCAGAGCGGTTAGCGCGCTGGGCTAGTAATCCAGTGGTCGCGAGTTCGAATCCTGCCTCGACCGATTTCGTTCAACTATAGCACAAGCATTTATTTGATTATTTTAGGGAACGTAGGAAGATGTATATGTACTTGTTTAACAAGGACATATTCATTTTTTATTAAAAATAAATAAATAAAATATATTAGGTATTTTATTTATATTTTTTAAAAGAATAAATATGTTCTTGTAACAAGTATATAAAATCCACATACAATCCCCAAAAATAGCATATGCTCGTGCTTTAGGTGAACGAAATCGGTCGTGGCAGGATTCGAACTCGCAACCACTGCAAAAATTTTGCCTCTGATGATGCTGGCTGAGACCAGTGAAAGCGCTTAGGCATTAAAAATAAAAACTCATTGTGGATTAAAACTGTGTTATTTAATTATTAAAATAAAACCTTCTATTTTATATACATGAACTTACACTGTGTTAACGAAAAAACCTTAAAATTTTTACTTATTTTTTTTTTAATATTTTGGATTCTAATCTGATTTCTTCCTTATCATTTTTTTTTTTTTAAAAAAAAAAAAAAAATGAATATGTCCTTGTTGCACAAGTACATATACATCTTCCTACGTTCCCTAAAATAAGCATAAATGCTTGTAAATGCATTTATTACTATAAGTCTGGTAATTATTATTTTTTTTATTATTTCTATTTTTCAATATTACAAGTATGTACCATGAAGTGGTCGTGTTACTGAATTTGTGATTAAATTGTCTTTCTTAAAACAGGAATTATTCCTAGTATAAATAGACAAAGATTAATTGGAGGAACTCAAAACATGGTAGGTACTTCCCAACAACTTAATTAAAAGTTCAACAATTATTTCTGTTCCTGTATGTATTCAGAGATAAAATATTACGATTAAGGAGTTCTCAGGCCTTAATTTTTCTCTTTATTTGAAATAATAATATAAAATTAAAAAAACACTGAAATGATCCACCGATAGACAGATACAAGTCTCCTCAATTCTCGTATTTGTTGTGAATACGGGTGTATGTTTTTGATTCAAAAATCAAAGTGAATCGTAATAAGTAAAACTGGAAATATAAATATTGTGAATATGTTAATAACAATGCATTTTCTTTTATTTTCAGATGTCGGTCGATTCATCGAGGCAGAAGCATAAATAGTGTAAATAAACCATTTACAATGGAACTTTTTCTGAATAATTCGTTTCTGCCATGTCATTCATACGCCGCACAGTCACAAAAGCGACAGTCTCAAAGAAATACCAACTGATTGTTCCGAACGTATTGCAGAAAAATCCTCCGAGTGATACAATGTTATAGTATCGGGAACAGTACGTGACCAAAATTGGTAATTACTTCAGTGTCACGTAATGAATTATTCTGTCCTCTGACGAACGACGCGAACCAAGATGGAGGCCGTCGAGGTGAAACCTTCGCCCATCGAGGAGTCGGGTTTCCTCGCTGGCGATCCGTACAAGGAGTTGGAGATGTACCTGGACAAAGTCAACGTAAGTTAAATTTTCTGTTCTTTACTTTGTTATTGGCGTTAAAGGTCTTATGACGCTATGCGGTGTCGATTCTGCAAAATATGGGTAGCGCATTCTGGATATAATGGTATCGTTGCTGATGAGGTGTGGCCACCTTAAAGTTTTTGCCATTTTTAAAATTTTTGAAACATGAGGGCAGGTAAAAAAATCTGATTCTTAAGGGTTTGATTATTAAGCTTCCATATTATTGGTAAAAAAGCAAAAGTATTAAAATTATTAAAATATTTCAAATTATAGAAAAAATGACCATGAAAGTGGCCATATTACCTGTTTGAATATACCAATATTTTTTTTAACTAGGTAATGCACTAGTATTCCTGCTCTCTTTTGGAGTCATCTAATCCTCTTCTATTATATTTGGAGTGAAAAGTATTTAGCATTTCTTAAAATGTCCTTTTTCTACAGTTTTCACCTCCATCTATCAAATGAAATTATTAAAAAAAAACATAATAGAACATCAACTCCAAATATGATGGACATCAAACCTGAGTCGAATATGGCCAGCCGAAAAATATTGTAATGAAATTACTCAATCACTGCGCTTCCCACTTGTCGTGTGTCGGGCACGATAAAATGTCGTGCGATCTAGTGGTAAAACATTTTATATGGAGCTGTTCACACAATGGGCCTTACTTACTATTTGCAATTTGTGTTTAAGCTGATACTTACCCAGTTTTTTGTATGGCCGAAACTGACTTAGCATCGGATTAAACTCATATTTTAAATACTAAGCAAGGCCCAATATGTATTGTCACTAGATCACACGACTTTTTCTCGTGCCCGACACGCGACAAGTACGGTTAAAAATATGCTAATCAGTGTGTTTCTAAAAAATACCATACGTATTTTCAGCATTTCTCTAGTGAATGTTTGTCACACAAATTTAAGTGTCAGCATTTGTTCGCCTAAAAAAATATTGAAAATATTCTTTTAGACAGCATTTTTTAAAATTACTCCATATCTTGTGTCATAGAGAAATAAATCTTTTATGTGCTATAAGAGTGCATAAAATCAAAGTGAATGTTCGAGATATATTTATTATTTTTCATATCAAGTCTGCCCCCCTAGACAACATGTCATTTATATCAAGAAAAGAAACAAGAAAAAATAACTCAATGTATGGAAGTGACAGTTGTCACGTGACTGGCAACTGTCACTTTCATACATTTAGTTATCTTTTCTTGTTTATTTTCTTGAGCTTGCCGACAAGTTTGCTAGGGGGTAGGTGGTTCTTAAAATGCATAAAAATCATACATTACATACTTTGGGTTTTTGATAATTTAAATCACGTATAAACCCCTTTCAGCGTACGCGATAGTTACTCTTAATAACACGTAACTTCCTAGTGCATTAGGCGTTTTTTTTTATATCATGCGGCCTCTTTTATTTAAAAATCAATTAAGGTGGTCAGCAGCGTCCGGTCTTAATTCATAATTTAGGAAATCATTTCTAAGTATAATATTTCACTATACTTGTTATTCTTTCTTTGGTTCTACCATAAATAGCAGATACAAAAATAAATAAAATTTAAACACTTCGTAAAAATGGAATGATTAAACGTATACAGAAAAATATAAACCAGATCATACGTAGTTGATTAAATGAACGAGTGTGTATTTTATTACTCTGGGTGAATTATTTTAACCGCTTCCGTATAAACAGTGATGACTCTGTGGGGGCCATATGGAACATTTTTACTAACAGTTCCACAAAAGATATATTTATATCTAAAAAGTAAACTTTTTATAGACGATTCAGGCACTAAATATGTTCTTGAATGGGTGGCTGCAGTATATGATTTCTTTTGATCTAACGCGGATCTATTTTTATTAACGTATGAATTCAGAGGTTTTAGGAAAACAATGATGAAATATAAAATTATGTTTCCCATTGTAGAAAATATCGAAAAACGATACGAAGTTGACAAGTGCTTGTTGATTTTGTGGTAGCCTTATGCGGCAGATACCTTAATGACCTTCAGTTTCCTCTTTGTCTTTTTTGTTTTAATTTTATTGTTCTTTTTTATTAAATATCTCCGAAATATTGAAGGTTGTGCTGTAAGCAGATTGACGTAGAAGATGATCTGTACTTTATTTAATATAGAAACGTTGGTTCTTATAGATCTCTCTCCGATGGCGCTACATCCCAAATCGAGCATTGGCCTACTGCAACTTTCGCTTCAGTTCCGCCTGTCCTCAGCCGCCCCTTTTCAACTGGAGAAACCACCATCACCATCTGGAGAAACAGCGCCGCTTTCCTCTTTATCTTGTTTTTCCATCTCAGTTTCCATCTGGGTCGATTACTCTTCTGTTTCCACCTGGGTGTTTGGAAATTACTTTTTGGGATTATTATCATAGTAGCCCACGGTATTTGCTGAGTTCTCCAGAGAGTTTATTTCATCTCGAAAGCATTAATTAATTTTCTTTCTGACCCACTTAAAGTTCGTAATATATATCTTATTTTTCATATGCTATCCTCCAGCCTCTTCTTACGAAGTACAGCTTTTTCGTCCATCCTCTTCCTTTAACTGGGATAAAATCATCGATCCATCATTTTTTAAGGCATACCACCGCTCGCCTGCTACCATCCCAAAAACTATTGGTGCCCATCGCTTAATTTCTTACAACATGCCTCGTCCATTGCCATTTCAGACTAGCAATACGGTCTATTATGTCAACGTCTAGTTTTACTCCGGCGTCTTATTTCCTCATCTATGATTATTTTATTTTGTCTATGATACCTAGTACTTATCCACGTTTATTTATTTTTTATTTACTTAGTTTCTTTTAAACTTTTCGTCGAACTTCACTATTATGTATGACCATAGAGAAATTACATGTCTATTCATCTCTCGACAGCACCAATTTATACTCTTAATGATATTCCGATGCGTGTTTCTTTTTTAATTCATAACATCTTGATTGATGGTCGTTGCCATTAATTTTTGGTAAGATTGATGGCATGCCAAAATGGTGATGTTGTTATTTCTGCCATGTCGATATGTTAATGAGTCATATATAACTGTTTTGTATGTTGTACGGTTAACTTTGAACCCAATCTAATCTCATTCTTCGTCCAATTAAAATAAATATTATCTACTTTTATATCTTCTTCTCTGGTTTCAATCCTGGGATTGGTTTTCAGCATTTTTTTCAATTCTATTCTCCCATTCTTCCCTGTCTTGTGCGGCACTTTCGAAATCAACATTTATGATGAGTAGCGCACATCTACTAGCAGATTCTCTCGGCGTGGGCGTCCCATAGAACTTGTTCTCTCTGTCATACCCTCCATTATGGCGTGCAAGAGGCCCTCTTGTCGTACTACATGGCCTTGCTGGCCTTGATCTTGCACTTTTGTATAGGTATAACAAAATAGTATAGTTAGCGTTAAACTTTTTGGGATCTTCACGTCGCCTGCACAGAGCTTTAATTTGTGTACTTTGCTTGGTTCATTCCAAACCGCTCCACTTCAAGAAGAAAATTCTTAATTTATTTTCCAAAACTATTGCACAGTTGATACATAAAAAATATAAATAAATATAGGTACATGCCTAATGCTTTACAAGAAATCAAATAAAATATGATATTGCCTATATGTCTCCTGTGAAATATTTTAATAATATGTACCTACACTGCTAGCCCTATAATAGGTATACCTAGTTGGGCAGCAATTATCTATTTTGAATTTAGCATATTAAATGTTGTGATAAAAAATAAATATATTAATTAATAGCACTCACAGCTGTTGAAGTAACGGCGATGAATAGTCCTTCCACTTTTTTCTATTATTATCGTTTTCAGATGTCCCATAAGAGCCGATTATTAGAAAATATAAGAGGCAAAATAATAAAGTTCAGCATTGAGGTTCACCACCCGCACGTGTTGTGCTTATTTTTTATATGGTTATGCACACCCGCAAACCTGTTGCTGGATACCCCACATTGTGATATATGCCGTGGTGGTATGAATGAATGAACCTTGTGGAACATTTTAGTTAATTTGATTCATGGAAATCTGAAGTATTTTTTTTTTCGTATTACGTGTCACAGAGATCTTGCAGACCTTTATTGTAGACAAGTCTGGTAGTCCTGGGGGACAAGTCTGGTCAACCGGCGGAATCAAAACCATTCATGTTTACCCATCAGATAATTATATCCATGATGTGGGTAGTAAAACATTAAAAAGTCTATTTTTTATTTGCCTAGGTTACTCACTGGTCGCAAAGGAAGCGATATGAAGACTATTTAACCTTTAAAGTTTTCTAGTTTTTTATTGAACAGCATACTAAAAAGAAATACCCACATATATACATGTAACAAAATATTATGGCGAGGATTTCTAGAAATCGTATGGGTGCGCAGAAGACAAATAAGGTTTTTTTTTGGTTGGTTTACTTACTCACTTTACGAGTTCAAGCACTTCACCACTAGGCCATCCCACTCCAGAATACAGCAACCGCAACGGCATCGTCACTAACCATCTTCAAGTCCTCTGCGTCGCACCTCACTGGCATATCTTGACAGATGAGGAGGTGTTTGTAAGTTTGTATATCGCAATTGCAGGAAACATCCTCTTCTATCCTTATACCCCACCTTAGCATGTTCTCTTTGCATCTGGTGACACCGACGCGTAATCTATTTAGTGATAGGTTGGTTTGATCACGTGTGAGCGCAAACCGCCCCTCACAATCCACGCTGAAATATTTCTAGATGTTGGACGATAACACTTTACTGAAACAATCCTGATACAAATATGAGTTCATTCTTATTATTTAATATAATTACAGATACGAATTTGAGATACAAATTATATGAGATATATTGGTAGGTACTACTTAATGCTCGTTTTATGTGATGGTCATAAAGTTACAAACAACTTTTTTATCTACGCTATAAAATAAATATTAATCATTGTGTCGTCGCTTTTAAGATTTTTTTATACTTATTCAAATGCATTGACATTAATAAATGTGTCATAAAATAAATAGATCGCTTTAGTCAATCGCTATGGAATTTTATTGCAATTTGTTCTATGGTAGAATAATAATGATTTTATTTGGCTTGTTTATTCAAAAGGAAGAGCTTGCCAAGTGAAATAATGCGTGAGTCGTCACATGTGCAGGCACAGACCTATTTTAATAAAGGAAAATACTTTGACATTGATTTTAATCAACCAATTTTATAAGCTTATATTCCACGTTCTGTAGTGAATTGCTTGTCAACTATGTCCTGTACATTTTTTGCAACCGTACATTTTCAAATAAGCTGTTGGAAATTGTCAACCGAATCCTCTTACTTTTTGAGCTCTACGAATGTACCTACTTGTACTAAATTTTATTTTATTTTATTTCGTTTTACAGAGTACAAACAGTCAAATTCATATAATATATACACAAAATGAGTTACCAGCATTTAGACCAGTGAAGACTCCAGACATTACCAAATATTAATAATTTTTATAACTAGGTAAGAATTAATTCAAATGTTCAAATTGATTGATATGTATGAGATATTTTACTATCAAATTTCGCTATTTATGAAATGTATGGAAACTGTCAAGTACAGCATAATATTTTACATATATAACAAGGATACATCCCTCTTTTGTTTGTAAAAAAAATTGCGTTTAGATAACCTGGCTTAGGAGCCAAATAATTACTAGAAAACTGAGCGACAAAAGTCAACACGGAGGTTTAAATTTGCATTATAATGATTAATATTTAAGTGTTCATTCGTGAACACAGTTATAAGTATTTAATTCTTTTAAATATTGTAATATAAACAAGATTATAGGATAGCACACAGTTTGTGGAATATGTCTGTGTTTTTTATAGTTCTAAAAATAATTAAATCCACAATTATACATATTTTTATAATAATTAACGTACTTGTAACATTTTGTTTGACGCTCAACATTGCTTGGGTTGGTTAGAAAAGTTTGATTCATGGCAATATATGTATGTTCACTTGTTTAAACATAAACTTTAATAAATAAATAAATGAATAAGTTGTGTGTTGGTCACAATTAATTTAGATATTATTTGTATGTGCATAAGAAAATTGTTCAATATTATAATGGTGTCATTTTTAATATCTATATTGTGTTATAAAGAGGTTATCATTAATGTCAACTTTTATTAACATTTTAAAGAAAACTGATTATTATATCAATGTGATATATTATTCACATAATTTAATGAAACATGGAAATAATTTAATTGAATGGATTAATTATGTATTACTTACATTATTATAAAACAATAATTGCAATCATACGCAGTAGTGGAGTGCCATCTGTCCGTAAAGAAAATAATCCCAGCACGCGGTCGCCGTGATTCACGAACGCATTCATAGATGTCATCGTAGGCTAAGGGTCAGATCGAATTCCCACGCGGGTTCGAGTCTCGGCTAAAAATGCACGCCGCATTATCGGCCTATAGGTCCGTCCTCAGCTGGTAGATGTCGAAGGTCGATGTCAAAAGGGAAATCGTCCAAATATTCAAAATCAAACGTTTATAAGGTTCAAACACTAACCTTTTCGCATATTGTATTAGTTTAATTGTAATGATCTTGTTTATTATTGTGGATGTAGGTACTAGAGGCGATTTTATCCTGGGAAAACACCTACGATAGTTTTATTATGCAACAATAAAATAGGAACAATAGTCAATGTGAGCGAATTTGGTCATGTGTTGTAGATATGTCATAAATATGTCTATTATTTACTTCCTCCTTTAATGGCGTCTACCAGATGTTGGATATTATCACAGTGGACTGTACCTTGGGGGCATTAATATGGAATAATGTAGGTATATTATGATACGGTCTATAGAAATCTATCGAGTTAGTTATCCAACTGTCGATTTGTTCAGGAGAACTTTGTTCTCTTAACATATCGACAATGTATCAAGCCAGAATACGCGAGAATTGTATGGAGAGGTCTACTTTTTTCACGGCTTTTCCAACTTTGAAGTCAAAAAACACCAACTTAGAGGCTTCGCAGCATATATGTTCCATACACGGATTTACTCAGAATTCGGAGTAGAACATTTCGTGTGTCTGTGTGTGTGTGTGTGTCTGTGTGTGTGTGTCCCCCCCCCTTATAACTTTTGATCCGCTCAATTTACAGAGCCCAAAATTTCAGAATATATAAACAGTTATAGGCCCACAAAACTTTTATACTCAGAATTTTGAATTTTTGTTTCAGTCAGGGGTTATCAACTTTTGAATTTTTATTTTATTTTTCCATATACCTATCTCAGAAACCATAAAAGCTAGAACGCTGAAAATTGGTACAAACATAGAAAAATAAAAAATCTCAAATTGATTTTTTTCAAAAAAATTCCAGGGTTTCTCAAACATTTTTTATTAAGAAAAATATTTTTTTTATCATAAATTTATGAGTTTAACTGCCTATTTTTCCAAAACTTTTACAATTATCGAAAAAAGCCGAAACACCCTAACTAGATAATTTAATTTTCTATAAAAAATATTAACATTGTAGTAGAAGATCTAAATTTTTTTTAACAATTTTTTTAAAAATTGAATTTAGTGACGACATCGCTTCATACATTTTGTATGGCAGTCGCCTATACACAATATGTAAGAAGACTTAATAGTTTGATACTTCATCTCCAAACATACATACCATCATGCTATTTTCATATTCTGGGTAGGAAAAAAGGAACTTCCTCCATACTATCCTATCTTGACATACATACCTACATAATATATGTTGTATAGAAAACAAAATATCTGAAAATATTCAATAATTTGTATTTATGGGTTTATAGTTTGGTACATATTCTTCAACTATACATACTATCGCTATCGACAGTTGGATCTCATGTGTTACATGCAACTAGTTTAATTAATTATGTATAACTTATATACATTTGATTTCATTAGGTACATTAACAAAGACATTTCCCAAAATAAATAAATGTAAACATTTTCCTTTAGCTACCACTTTTCATTATTATTCATAATCCTCAATATCGCTGCACATTCTGTATATTTTTTTCTAAAATGAAACTAACCAATTTAAACAAAAATCATAGATATTCCGGGCAGCACAAGACAGAGAGATCGACAACCTCGGGGTTTCCTGACAGAGCACCAGAAGAAGAACTACAACATTTACGACACTACCACCTGTGCGGGTGGAGTTTCAGTGATTTTAAAATGTTGCCAAATATGTGGGTCAAAGTTTGAAGAAGTGGGGATATACATAGTTGGTACCTGGATTTTAACAATGTTGCCTTTTATTTTATTCTTATTTAATTTTTACACAGGTGGCAACGCTGTCAATGTTGTAGTGTAGGATGATTTTTGTTTAAATTGGTTATTTTATTTTAGACCTTGATAATGCCGAGTCACCTCGACGAAAACGTTCAGTAATTGTAATTGAATTTTGTGAAAAAATGCTTTGTTATATTTTTTCTTATTTTTTATGTAACTTGTTTTTTGTCAAATTACTTGTTTATCTTCTTGTACCTACTAATTAAAAATCATTCAAGAAAATTTACAAGTATGAATTAAAAATCATTCATACAAATTGTATAACATGCCTTTTACTTACATATATGTAGGTAATATTTTATTGGATTATTTAATACACATAATATATTTTAACGTCGGCAGAATGCTAAGTTTTTTTTATTGTTTATTTGATCAAACAGTGATATTAATTCCAGTTTTTTGACTGAGAGTTCGTGATGGAATTCCATTATAACAAAATATTATTACTCAAAATAAGTAAAAACAATTATTTAACTTTTTTCCACTTGATAAATTAGTTTGACCACTGACGCGTTTCGCTCAAAGAGCATCTACAGAATGGTACTTATGTATCAGTGGACCTTTTATTTATAAATACAAATTCATTGCTAACAAATCTTTGTACATGAAAATATGAGTAAAATTTGAATTTTATTATTATTTTTATTCACAATTTTACTCATATTTTCATGTACAAAGGTTTGTTAGCAATGAATTTGTATTTATAAATAAAAGGTCCACTGATACATAAGTACCATTCTGTAGATGCTCTTTGAGCGAAACGCGTCAGTGGTCAAACTAATTTATCAAGTGGAAAAAAGTTAAATAATTGTTTTTACTTATTTTGAGTAGGTAATAATATTTTGTTAAACAGTGATATATTTATTTGCTTTATATCTTTCTTTTGATATTTTATTAAAATTGCAAGGAAAAAATGTACAGTACGATAAATAAAACAACAATAAGATATAAAAAAAACAAAATATAATAAACCAAAAGAAAACATTAATAATGAAAACCACAATAAACATAGACAGTCAAGACTCAGCATTTCATTAAATGTACCAACAAACTTTTGTATGTTGTTAAAAATAAGACAAAATCCTTGTTAGTTTTTTTGCATTTTTATTTTGCATTCATTCAGAATAATTATTATATTACTATTTAAAAATAACAATATCTATTACTGATTTATTGTAAAATTCCAGCCAAAGAATTGTCACTACTATAAATTTTTTTATTATTTTTGACGAAAATATTTCATTCTCGATTGCTCAAATTTAAATATAAAAATAATATAACGGATTTACAAACAATTTGAAGTAATCACTCATAATTTTGAAGTAATCCTCAAATGTCTTCATATCACATAGGTCTACTTATATACAAATTTTAATTGATTATTTTGTATATGCACCTACTTATACATATTAAGTTTATTGACGCAGCCTTTTCTGGGCGCAGAAGAGCCTAGCCATTCGAAAAGTAAGTAAGTTTATAATAGTATGATTCAAAAGTGTAATAATATAATAATATGATTCATTTTTTTAAATTGTTTATCTTTTCAGAGAATTCGCCATTTTGACAAATTAAAACAAGTTTGATTTTGTGTGTGATTCAGGGGGTTGATTGAATCCGACGTCATTGTTTTCGAAATCTGCATTCACCAAAATCGGATCTATGAATTCAACTCGCAAATCTGCAACTTCGCCAAATATATCTGGAAGTTTATTCAGAGATACGGAAATGTTTTTTAATTTTTCAATAGACACTTGTCCGTCGTTGGTATTTGCGTCTATATTCCTTTTTGCGACGTTTTTTAACTTTTCTTTTTTATCGTCTGATGACTTCTTTGATAGTACGGCGATAGTTTCATTTGTGGTGTTAATCTTTTTATCTGATTTATTATTTACACTATGACCTTTGACGTATCTGTTCATGATGCCTTGTATGAATGATCCCAGGTCACGTTTTTCTCTGTGCGAATCTTTAGTATCGCCTCTATAAATGACGATGCCATCATTAGTGGACGGTATGGCGTTGAATCTGATATATTTTTCAGGTTTAATTAATTCATCGCCACTTTTTCTATGCGAAGAATTTTGATTGAGTAATGCATCACCGAGAGCCAAGAGTGATAAATGATTCTTAATTGACGAATCTGGAGACACGTTGTGAAGATTGTACCTCAGAAATAATCTGTTCAGTAGATCGAAAGAATTATCTTGGGCGTAGTTTGATAAATCTAAATTATGGTCGCGAGAGTATTTCGGAGTTGACGAAATTTCAATAGCTAATTTTTGTTTTAAGGAATTCAATATACGGTTCCACTCCCTATTCCCTGTTTTATCTCCTTGGTTGTTCATCAATTCAGCCAATGCGTCATCTCGTTTGCCTCTGTTTCCCCAAAATGGATCATCATCATCTCGTTTGCCTCTTAGCCTCCAGAAGAAAACTCCGTCTCGATTTTCTGGCACCTTTCCTTTAAACAAATTTTTTACATTATTTCCTTGCTGTTCATAATTGAGCATTTCATTATTTCGTTTACCTCGACTTCCCCAAAACTGGTTGTCATCATCTTCACCCCGACGTGATTTCAGCGGAGTAAGATCGACTCTGTGAATTAATCTTTTTAAATTGATATTCAATGGAATGTCGTCCAAATTTTCATTGAAAAAATTGTCACTCAATGGTATTGTTTTGAAATACTCTCCTAAACTAGGGTATTGGAGAGGATTTGAATGTTTCAAGTATTGATGAGCAATTCCATTTCCACGTCCTCGGTTTCCCCAAAACTGTTCTTTCGCAGTGTCACTTTTTTTGCCTCGATTCCCCCAAAATTGTTCATCATCATTGTCACCCCTGCGACCTCGATTTCCCCAAAATTGTTCTTTTTCGTTGTCACTTCTTCGTCCTCGATTTCCCCAAAACTGTTCATCGTTATTATCACTTCTGCGGCCTCGATTCCCCCAAAACTGTTCATCGTCACTTCTGCGTCCTCGGTTTCCCCAAAATTGTTCTTCTTCTTCGGTTCGTTTTCCCCTGTTGCCCCAGAATGGTTCTTCGTCTTTTTTCCCTTTCTTATCCCAATATGGCTCTTCTTCCCTCTTTCCTCTGTTTCCCCAGAACACATCCTTTTCGTCGTTTCGTCTATCAGCAGGGACTCGAACCAATTCAGGATCATCATCTCGTCTTGCGAGGATTTTAGTCAAAAAGTTTTTATCCATCTTCTTTCCTCTGGATGGCCATTGTGGAGCGATTTCTTCGTTCGCTCTTATATTTATATTATTTATAAAGTCATCATTTGAATCTCTGGATTGAATTTCGTCAATGTTGCGATATTTTAGAAAAGGTCGGAGGTATTCTGGTTCACTTAATTTCCTCATCATAATATCAAAAATTGTAGGAGTCTTGGCGGTGTGTCCAAAATACAAGTCATTATAGGGGTGATCAGCGTGACTCCGTAGAAATCCTTCTTTGTCAAACGGGGAAGATTGTCTTTTAAGTCTAACATTATCATTTTCATGCTGAAGATTGTCAGTTGGTTTATGTTCTGATGAGTCTATTTTAGAATATTTTTGTTCATTCTTACAACAGCACCAATCGATATTCAGTAGAAGGAGAGCAACAGAAAAGAAAGCCGTTGGATACATTTTCTGAAAAAGAAGAATTCATAATTAAATATTTACGTATTTTTGTTAACTCTGAAAGCAAAGGTTATCACACTCACATTCAGATAAATATAAAATAAACTGTCAAAATCAGTTTCGCTACTTATTTTTAGTAGCGTTATGATATTATGCAAATTCATTTTTGTTTATCTTTTTTAGTATCTTATAGACTAAATCAGTTTGTCAGTTTATTAGTAGGTACCTATTATTTTCAATATATCAATTCAATTACAACTTCTACAAATATATATGTAACTAAAACCCATCTACAACCAAGTATGTAATTAGATGGGTGATGGCAGAGTTGTTAGGGCGCTGGGTTAGTAATCCAGTGGTCGCGAGTTCGAATCATGCCACGACCGATTCCGTTCACCTATAGTACACGCATTTGTGCTTAATTTAGGGAATGTATAGAATGTATATGTAATTGTTACAAGGACACATTCAATAATTGTAAACGTGAATTTTAATTATATTGTCAGTACGTATTAAATAAGAAAAATAAAGGAAATCAAATCTCCAAATAGAACATACTGTCATAAAGTAAGAGAATAACACGCCCCATAGAACATGCTGTCATAAAGTAAGAGAATAACACGCCCCATAGAACATGCTGTCATAAAGTAAGAGAATAACACGCCCCATAGAACATGCTGTCATAAAGTAAGAGAATAACACGCCCCATAGAACATGCTGTCATAAAGTAAGAGAATAACACGCCCCATAGAACATGCTGTCATAAAGTAAGAGAATAACACGCCCCATAGAACATGCTGTCATAAAGTAAGAGAATAACACGCCCCATAGAACATGCTGTCATAAAGTAAGAGAATAACACGCCCCATAGAACATGCTGTCATAAAGTAAGAGAATAACACGCCCCATAGAACATGCTGTCATAAAGTAAGAGAATAACACGCCCCATAGAACATGCTGTCATAAAGTAAGAGAATAACACGCCCCATAGAACATGCTGTCATAAAGTAAGAGAATAACACGCCCCATAGAACATGCTGTCATAAAGTAAGAGAATAACACGCCCCATAGAACATGCTGTCATAAAGTAAGAGAATAACACGCCCCATAGAACATGCTGTCATAAAGTAAGAGAATAACACGCCCCATAGAACATGCTGTCATAAAGTAAGAGAATAACACGCCCCATAGAACATGCTGTCATAAAGTAAGAGAATAACACGCCCCATAGAACATGCTGTCATAAAGTAAGAGAATAACACGCCCCATAGAACATGCTGTCATAAAGTAAGAGAATAACACGCCCCATAGAACATGCTGTCATAAAGTAAGAGAATAACACGCCCCATAGAACATGCTGTCATAAAGTAAGAGAATAACACGCCCCATAGAACATGCTGTCATAAAGTAAGAGAATAACACGCCCCATAGAACATGCTGTCATAAAGTAAGAGAATAACACGCCCCATAGAACATGCTGTCATAAAGTAAGAGAATAACACGCCCCATAGAACATGCTGTCATAAAGTAAGAGAATAACACGCCCCATTTCGTTTTTTTTTTTTAACTTATATGAAAATAATATTGATATTATTATGGAGTTAAAATATTTTTATTATCTGGAGTAAAATATCATCTTTTGAAATAATTAAATGTATATTTTTAATCATTTAAAATTTTTGTTCAACACCAATATCACTTTCGTTTAGGTACATATTAATAAAATCCATTTTACACAGTAAAAAACAATGTCAGAGACGACTTTTTTATCTTATATTTTCAACTTATTTTAAGAATAAATATTTATCAAGAATTGACGAACGAGATAGATTCTTATATTATGTAATTATAAAATCGGTAAAAAAGTTTTTATTTTTAGCATTTAAGCAAACGAAATATTAATAATTGATTATCAAATTAATCAAAATCTAATAAGAAATAAGATTCACATTAATGAATTGAAAAAAATAGGAGTTTTATTTTAATTTATCAACATTATATTTTTTTTTATTTTTTTGACATTAAAAATGAATTATGTTATAAAAAACAATTTAATAATAAACAAATAACAA
The DNA here is from genome assembly GCA_963576475.1 of Molanna angustata. Taxonomy (NCBI): domain Eukaryota; kingdom Metazoa; phylum Arthropoda; class Insecta; order Trichoptera; family Molannidae; genus Molanna; species Molanna angustata. The sequence continues at coordinate 19,936,931 of OY754981.1, forward strand.
AATAAAATATAAAGCCCTTAAAGGGAGTGAAAAAAGTTAGGAAGCATTGGAAGCTAAAATAATTACTAATATTAATAGACTAAAAAGCTAGTTTTATACAAATATAATATTAACGTTACTATAATAGTGAAATAACGCAAGTCCTTCCATTCTTCATAAACGCACGGGACAAACCAAACAATTTCAACATAATATGTAGTTATCCATAGTACAAATTTGTCCCATAATTCGTCTACAACTGATTGCTCTGTTACAAATATAGTGGAAAAAGTAATATACATTGGAATTATTATTGACAAATCAGATCAAGGAAGTGGTAAAGAGAATCAGGAAACTTGTACATATATTTTTGAAAATTAGGAATTATATGACTAAAAAAGAAATGTAATAATCAATATATTACGGACTAGTACAATCAATACTACAGTACCCTGTCGTGGTATGGGGGGCTGCTTATGTTACACTTATAGCTCCTATAGCAATAGTTCAAAAACTTATCATCAAAATATCATTAAAAAGACCGAGAGATTATCCTACCCAATTGATTTTTATAAAATTGCAATATTACTGATATTAAAAAAAAAATGAATGTCACTTGTTCATAACGGAAAACCTTACCAGAAACAAATCTAAATAAATATGTACATATATCCATCCAAAATTAAAGACATGATTTGCACAGCACCGTTACATTTTTTTCAATAAACTTCAATGAACCGTTACATTTTGTCAATGAACTTCCATTTTTTCAATGATATAAGAGTCGCGAACATTTATGCAATAAAATAAAAAAAAACTTTAACGTTAAACAATAGAAAAAGGGTTAATATAATCATTGGATATAAATTTTATTTGTTTCTTGATGCTTGTTTTACTTGATTTTATGTATTTTTTATGTTGTATTGTTTTTATGTAATTGAATCTTTACTTTATTTACGTACTCCATTCCTCAGCACAAGCATTTTATGCTTTTTGAGAAAAGGGAAAAAAGAAACTTTGTACTGACATTATAACTATAGTTATGTATAATATCACCTTTTATTGAAAGTAAATCATAATTAAAAAAAATTATAATACCTAATATTGTTTTTTACAAAATAATTAGGTGAATAATCTTAGCAGATAAAAAATATAAGAATAATAAACACTTCCTTGAACCCTGCACAAGTGTAGATTTTATTACCTTATGGCAATTTCTTCCAACTAATCATTGTTTCCAGCCCAGAGGCGCTTTATTAACACGAGAAATTAATTTAAATAAATTTTCCTCTGCTGGGGATAAACAAATAAAATTACGGATAAAGATGAAGTTTTAATATATAAAATAAAATAAATTAAAACAAATAACTTTGTTTACTTCTACTATTGTAAACACCTTTAATTTATGAAAGGGGTTATAACGTTTTCGAGCGTGTGCTCATCCTCAGTAACCCACTAATAAATTCTCCCCTTATAAAAATATTAACCACACCCACTATCACCCCCCCCCATCCACCACCCCCTTCTTCCTCCGTCCGCCCGCCAACATAGTTAAGTAGTCTGTCATTAGTTTTAAGTTAGTAATAAGTGGTTACTGAGGATGAGCACACGCTCGAAAACGTTATAACCCCTTTCATAAATTAAAGGTGTTTACAATAGTAGAAGTAAACAAAGTTATTTGTTTTAATTTATTTTATTTTATTTAAAATGAACTTCTACAAAGTTTCTCACGAAAAATTCGAAGAATTTTTAATATATATTTTTTTGTCCATAAATATTTTTTTTAATCAATTGATACTAAAAAAATCACAAATACTTTAAATTCTTATTCAATAAATAAATAGAAAAAAACATCACTCACCAAATGGTGCCACAAAATCATTAATCACAATAATTTTAATTGAATTTCATTTATCACCAATATTCATACCGCCATAAAATTACTAATTTTTCTTTTTTTCTTTTTACTATTTTACTTTCGTTGCTTTCTTACTTCTCGTTACAAATATTTGTTTCACAATGATACAAACTTGTTGCATACATCCTGTTTTATAGGTTCAACAGGGGTGTGAGTTTTTCTCGGAAATTCTGGAATGGGATTACCCCACATCCCTCTAGACATGGTTTTTTCTATTTTTTACGCCAACCGCCATGTCACATAGAAAATAAATATGTTTGGTCCATTCAAGGATGGCAATACAACTATATAAATGAATAAAGTGAAAAATGGGTAAGGTAGTCGCTAAATGCGAAACCCAAAAAACGTTATTTACATGTATCATTTTCCATAAAACTATAGACTTTTTTTAAAAAAAAATATTTTTACTGAAAATAACCCCCCTCCCCCATTCATTAGTACGTAAGTACTCACAACCCAAATTGTCACTACTGATTATTGTATCATTACTAGAATGAAAGTGAACACATTGAGATGGTTTGATCACATTGGGAGAATGAATGAGGAGCGCCTGACGAAGAAAATATACAGAGCGGAAAGGAATGGAATGAGAGGTCTGGTACGCCCAAAAAAGGGATGGCACGACCATGTGTACGATATTTTGAAAGAAGGAAATGTTAGAAGTGTGAGCAATAGACGAACATGTATGATACGATGCATAAATGTGGACGAGGCGAGGAATGCGTGCCAGGACAGAAAAATGTGGCGTTCGGATCTCTCTGCCTACTCCGCAAGGGACATGGCGTGATGGTATGTATGTATGTTATTGTATCATGCATTTGATTTTTGAAATCTATGAAGTCAATATAAATTTTCTAAATTATTGAATGTCTAGTGATGTATGCATGCAAATGCAATTAAAGTAAAAATTATTTATTACTTTGATATACATACATACACTAGGTATATTTACAAAATAAAAATATTTTAATACATAATTTTTTTATAAATAAAAATCTGAATGTACATTGTTTTTTCCCTTATTTTAGGTGCTTCTTTAACTCACATTTTAAGTCTTCCGATGTTTTTGCCACCTCAACAAAATCTATATGTTCCTGTTTCATAAATAAATAAAAAATTACCCAATGGCATAAGAGAAGCTCCTAGCTTGATGGTTTTCAAGAAGCTTCTGAAGTCACATATCTTATTTTTTCCTTATAGTTCCTTTAACCTTCTTTCCTTCACATCCCATCCTTTTTCCTTTTTTTTTTGACTTTTTCATTATTATTTTTAAATTTTGTTTTCTTTTGCATTATATCTTGTATTTATTATTATTAAATTTATGTATTTTATGTAATGTTTTTATTTTAATTATTGATAAAAGTATACATACTAGGTACTATTTGTCTGCGGGCAATAAGTCCGCCACGAGTGTAAAAAACATTACTACGTAATTAACGAATATTATTATTATTAAAAAATAACTACAGATGTAACCAATTCCGGTGGTTTACACATTTCAGCTCAACATCATACAAATATATGTTTGATTAACTTCGTTCTCTCAAAGTTATATGCTACGAAAAAATCTGCCATATATTTTGTGTTTCCCGGCATTTTTTATGGCATAAATAAAAATTTTGTGCACCCCTAATTTTAAAAAAATAAGAGAACTCCTATTTGGCCGGCACAAGAAAGTAATTGAATTAAAAAGCAAGAATGTTTCGTTTGTACCAAGAGAGGCTTCGTTAATTATTACAGACCCAATATTTACCCGAGGTGCTACTCTAATTACAAACTTTGCACCAGGGCTAGAAGAAGGAATTTAAAAAAGAATTTTTTTCCAATATTTCGGAACCAGCGAAATAAAATATCGTTTTAAAATATGTACCTACCTATCTTATTCAAGTCACACTGTCATAATTTAGCACTAGTTGATTAACATTTTTATTCTTCTTCTTCGTGAGAGACTTGAGATAAAGACTCTTGGTTCTGGTCTGAGCAAAAAGCTCCTCGTTCCTGAAACCGATCCACTCACTTATATTTCGGAGCCAAGAAAGGAGCCGTCTTGATTCGACTCCTCTAAAAAAACAATATTTCAATATCAATAGTGTTAATTTGTTTGAAATCGACACTGAATAACTGCACTGTTTAGTTAAAAAAAAATGACAGATAATAAAATGAAAATGAATGAATAATAAAAAATAAATATTAACGGGAAAAAATGTAAATTATCCATTTGTAAAATACAAAAAAAACATATGTATTCTATTTTAAATTAATTGTTATTATCTTCTATGTCATATACGAAAAATCAAAATAAGTTATTATCACCTTAAACTCGTGTTTTTTTTCAAATGAGAAATAAACCATTTCATTGCTTGTATTTTTTTTTTAATTAATACAATAGTATTGAATTATTTAAAATTATAGTGTTAATAGATTTGTTCTCACCGCCATCCATTGAACACAACTTATAAATGAATAATGACCCTTTATTTCTTATAAAAAAAATATTGATAGGGTGTAGAGAATTCTAAATATGTTGAAAAAATAAAAAATAAACTATCTATCGGGTCCAAAACTATCCTATCTTTCAATCCGGAACCAACCATACAAACTTTCATTGAAATTGGTTGGGCGGTCTCGGAGATTAACGTGTACGAACATCGTTAGATAAGATTTATATATATATATATATATATATATATATATATATATATATATATATATATATATATATATATATATATATATATATATATATATATATATATATATATATATATATATATATATATATATATATATATATATATATATATATATATATATATATATATATATATATATATATATATATATATATATATATATATATATATATATATATATATATATATATATATATATATATATATATATGAAATTATTATTATCTTTGGGGTTATCCCGCGTCAAAATCAGATCCTTGGAAGGATCTTTCGTCAACCGACGTTTCGCCTGGATCACACCAGGCATCTTCAGGGCCTTGTTGATAGATTCTCGCTTCGTGTGTCAGTGCAAGCACGTCCGTTCGAGCCGAGAACCTAGCACCAAGTGAAGATTGGAAATGAACTGAAGATGCCTGGTGTGATCCAGGCGAAACGTCGGTTGACGAAAGATCCTTCCAAGGATCTGATTTTGACGCGGGATAACCCCAAAGATAATAATAATTTCATATTTTCAAATACCCGTGAAAACCTTTCTAGTAACATATATATATATATATATATATATATATATATATATATATATATATATATATATATATATATATATATATATATATATATATATATATATATATATATATATATATATATATATATATATATATATATATATATATATATATATATATATATATATATATATATATATATATATATATATATATATATATATATCAGTGGCGTGCAAGCCATACATGCCTATATGCCTGGCATGACTATCAAAATCCAAAAAAAAAATCAAAAATAAAAAAAAAATCAAAAAAAAAAAAAATTCAAAAAAAAAAAAATTAAAAATCTTGTACGATATTTTTAATATATCAACGAGTTGTAGGGCGTATAACGAATCATAAAACAGTTTTTATTTTTTTTCTAGCGCAAATATTAACGGAGATATGAATTTCTTAAAATTTGAATAATTGTCCTTTGTAGGTTCAATTTGCCTGTAATTATTTTCGTCTGTTGCAACATTGAATTTAAAACGTATGCAACATTGCTTCCAAGGAAGAAACATTGACAGTTTTGATAACAGTAGCTAAAATGTCAGAACACATATATGGTTCACGATTTATTTCGCGACAAATTATAAATCTCTTTTTACTTTTGTCGTTAATATTCATTGCAGTATGCCTGATACATTTGAGCATACAATACACATGACTAAAGGAACAAAGGTTGTTTGTTTGTGTTAGTGTATCTGTGTATTTTTTAAGGTAAGATTTATGCTGGGCATGTATGAAGCTTCTTCAACAGTTTGTATGTATGGGTGTAAGAATATTCAGATGGTTTGGTTCAACATGGTACATTTTTACATCAACGACCGTTAGATTATTGCATGTTACGCCAAGATTTTGGCGCTAATATAAATATATTGAATTGTTTTGATTCGAATCATACCGAATAGATCGTTTATCTTTTAAATGACTGGAAATAAAAAGGAAAATAATAATTGTTTCTAATTAAATTTCAAAAAATATTTAAAATATTATTAGTATTATGCATTTGCCGCGTAATTCAAAGAAGTTTAAAAATTCGATTTCATTGTAAAAAACCAAGTAAAGATTATATTTTAAATAAACGTTTTGTAAAATATGCAAGAAATTTCAAAAAATAATGTATGTAGAATTTGTAAGGAATTCATAAATATTATTAAAATTTAAGAAAAAGAACCTTTGCGTAAATATGAGTAATATATCACGACATCTATGAATAAAAACTAATGGACGAAAAATAAAATAATGTATGAAAACATTTGCTGCTAGTAAATTTGTTCTGATAATGGTTGGAAACTTGGAAAGATACTTCATAGATGTCTCTGAATATTTTAACTAACATTCATGATATGTTTTCAATATTTGATATGTTAATTTTAGTTCATGATATGTATTTACAGTAAGTTATTAAAAAAAATTTACTTATTAAAGGGCTGCATTTAAAATATTTATCAATAGAATTGAAATATTCATAATATTATGCAATTTTGATTATTTGCTCCTACCTTTACGCAATGCGTGTAATTGGTGCTATGTGCATAGTACAAAACAGGAGTTAAAGAAAAAATATAAGGTGAAAAGATAATTATGGAGGTTGACTAAACAGAGGATGTAGTTTTTTTGGGCAGAACCAGCCGAAGGACCCCTCGCACGCCACTGATATATATATATATATATATATATATATATATATATATATATATATATATATATATATATATATATATATATATATATATATATATATATATATATATATATATATATATAGAAGATTAACATTTCTACGAGTATAGGTATTTCTCTAAAGTCAATAATACATATGATGATTTGGTTCGGTTAATCATGTCTATTATACATTTTTTAACAGTACATACATACGTTAATATGAATTAAAAAAAAACAATTTCATTTTTGTCTAATTTAACTAAATTAAACAAAATATGCTGTCCCATTTACAGCAGCAGATTACATCCTTACTTCGATGCCACCCCTGTGTTACTGAAATACCTATAAACCTATTATTACTACCCACTTAGATTACATTTAGAACAACAGATTCAAACAGTAATTCTATCGAGATTTTCTGTAAACAAAAAAACCCAAATTAATTTCGTAATAAAATACATGGCTAATAGTTGTATTTTTCCGCCATTTCTTTGAATTTTGTTTTAATTTTCTTTTTACTCCGATGTTGTTATTTTTGGGTACGTTCTATTAACAATAGATTAAAGTTTAATAGATTTGATTTCTTTTAGATCAACGCTGTACTCTTCGTGAAAAAAAAATTATCCACTTTGAAATAATATTTGATTGTAAATTTCGATACTTATTGCGTATTAGCTATATACTTACTTGTCCGGAAAACTCTGCTCGGCCACCCGGATGTCGCTTACCTTCGCAGTCACGGTGTCTTCATGTGTACATGTAACTCCAATCAAGGGGCATGAGAGAAGGTGCGAGTTGTCCTGCACAGTGCTACACTCACAGGTATCTTCCTCTCTGTAGCCCCATTTCTTGAGGTTACTGTAGCAGCGGGTGACGCCCGTTCTTAGTCTTTTGAGTGCCCTCTATGTTGCATACGGTAAGTTGTGTCCCACTGACATCTCCTCGGCTGGAGGTAAGTGTGTGGGACTGGCACTCTCTGCACGCCACAATGACAGCCGTCGGACCCCGGGTGGTTCGACCACAGGAAACTCTTCCTTGACTTGAGTCTATACTGACGCGTCTGAGATCCATGCATGGGGTGTCTAGGGTCAGTATTAAGTTCGCTCCGTTCGGTTTCCGCTGCAACACGCCGTCGGAAAAATTTGAAAACTGAAATTGTCTCTGAACTGAAAAGATTCCGGGTTCGATTCCCGGTGGAGACACAGTTTTTCGCTGTGTATTCAGTTTCGACTTTTCTCCAGCCCAAGGAGCAATTTTAAGTAATGAATCTTTATTTGCAAAGAAGGTATGTGTTCTACAATCCTGATATTCTTTGAAAATTTTGCATTGCGAGAAACCGGTCTTCGTTGCATTGGTAGAATTATTTAAAAGTGCCTTATTTTATTTGAATAATAAAAATAGATACATTTTTACTTAGCGTGGGTTACTTATTTTTTTCTTCCGATGGCCATACAATTCTTGCAGAGTTTTAGCCTCCATGATGATGCTTCACCACTTCTTTCGGTAATGAGTGGGTTGTGGCTCTTAAAAGTTTGACAATCCCTGAATGCACTTTTTTTGGAGCGGCACCATGGAAGGAACCAAATGAGAGTATCGGAGTTGGAGAGCACATACCATACGCTCTATGGAAGACCCTCAATAGACTCAGGATTGGCGTCACCAGATGTAAAAAAAACCTGCAAAGGTGGGGGTACCTGTCTGCATCAGATGACAGCCGATGCGAATGCGGCGCAACCCAGGATGACAGCCACTTGCTGATGTGCCCACTGATGGGAGTGGTCTGTAGTCCTGGAGATCTGATTATGACAAATGACAACGCGATGTCAATGGCTGCTTATTGGAGTGGTAGAGCTTAGCCGGACATGAAAAAGAAAGAGAAAGAATTCACTTTTGAATAGTTTATTTCTATTATATGAAAAAACGAACAAAATAAAAAAATCTCGACTTTGACAGATGAAATCAGTTGGACTGTTGAATGGAAACAAAAAGATACGGCGTATGTATGACGTACGCCATACATACAAACATATCACGACGATACTCATATGTAGTGTGCACTCCCATTGAGGAATTGATGTAAAAAATACGCTTAAAAATTGTGAAATCATGACTCCACCATTCCATTAGAAGTTGTTAAATTTTTCTATTTCTTTATTAGGTACCTATTTTGATAGAATCAAACAAAAAATATGTTAGGAAGAATAGTTTATGATATTTGATGTGTTTATTAATGTAGCCACATATTATACCAAATTTTAAATAGAGTGATGGAAATGGGTTGCTGCTATTTTGTCATGGTATGTCAACAATAATTAGTATTGGGACTTGGGACCCTGGGATACTCCCTCGATGTATTCAGAAACATGTCATAATATAATATTCTTTAAGTTATATAAGTACTTGCATTAAATATAAAATATAAATATTACAATGATTCACAATGATACTAAGAAAAATATCTCATGTAAAAATATCCCGAACTCCCACGAAAAACAGAACCTTTTTTCAATGCAATAGAGGAAAAACATCTTGTAAATATATAGGAAGTGAAAATATATATAAGTGGCACAGTTGGCAAGCCATTTGACTTTTGTGCGGGAGTCCTGGGCTCGATCCCGAGCAGAGGAGAAATTTATTTAAATACACTTCTCACGCAAATATCGCTTCGCTGAGCTGGAAACACTGGTTAGTTCGAAGAAATTGGCATACGGCAATAAACTCGTCATTTGCGCTCATTAACGAAACCGGGATAGAAATAAAATAGGAAAATGAAGGAAAAATAATAGGAATGGGGAAGGATAAATAGTAAAAATAAACAAAGTCGTAATTTAAATATTGTTGATATTCTAAAATAAATGAAAATTTAACTGTTTTTGAGGAGAGGAATCGTAAATAATTTATAAAAGTAATTTTCCAACTGTTGATTTGTTCAAGAGAATTTCTTTCTCTTAACATATGGATTTTCTCAGAATTCAGAGTAGAACATTTAGTGTGTCTGTGTGCTGCGTGTGTGTGTGTCCATTATAACTTTTGATCCGCTCATTGCACAGAGCCTAAAATTTCAAAATAATATAAAGTATAAAAAGTTGTAGGCATAAACTTTTATACTCAGAATTTAAAATTTTTGTTTCAGTAAGGGGTTATCACCTTTTGAATTTTTACTTTATTTTTCTATATATCTCAAAAACCATAAAAGATAGAACGATGAAAGTTGGTATATAGACAAATACAAAATCTCATTTTTTTTTAATTTTCATTATAAATTTTTGTGTTTAACTGCCTATATTTCCAAAGTTTTTGAAAATATCGAAAAAAGCCGAAACACGCCAACTAGATAATTTAATTTTCTGTGAAAAATTTGAACATTTTAAGGCAGTTAAACACTACACAATTTCTAACTCAATAGTTTGATACCTATTTAATCTTCAAACATACACTATGCTGTTCATATTTTGGGTAGGAAAAACAGACTGACCTCCATACTATCCTATCCTGACATACTCACCTGGGTACGTGTTTAATATAGAAAACAAAATATCTTAAATATTTATTAATGTGTGTTTATAGTTTGGTACGTGTTTTAATTTTATTTATTTATTTAGAGAAAAACAATTACACATAACACATACACATTTTTGATTTATAAATAATAATATAGTTGATTTATATGTGCAATCACAAATTTTCCCATAGAGAAGTTACAATGTTAACATAGACGTGCTTAGAGATTAAGATAAAAGTAATAAAATATAAAAAAAGAAAGAGACTCTCTAGGGGGGACATATCTTGTATCACGCGTATGAGAATTGGCCATTGTCTTGTTGCTTCACACCTATACAAAATTAATGTTATTAACAGTCCACTTTGTGAATGTGGTCAGGAGGAGGAGACTCTTGACCATTTATTTTTTAATTGCTTCAACCGTATATCTTCTAACAATTTATTTTATTTTAATTTGGTAAAAATTACTTGCACATCCCCAATCAATATGTCATATATAATGTCGATTCAAAATTTTAAATTAACAAACATATTGCTTAGCTTCTTAAAGTCAAATAACATCCAACTCTAATTAATTTAATTTTAACAAATTCAACCAATTTATGATATTTCCACCAAGGCAAAAAGCACTCTCTGTAGGGTGAATTGCCATTAAACAAAAAAAAAATATAAAAAAAAAAAATCAATACAATTATACATACTATCGCCATCTTTTTCTTCAATTATACATACTATCGCCATCGACAGTGGGATCTCATTACATGTAACTAGTAATAATATGTTTTAAGATTTATGCCCAACGTGCTAAGTACTTAATGACATTACAATAGAAAACCAATGGTCACATTTTAAAGTTACATACAATGATCTCTCGACTACATATTTTACAGTTTACACCCTGCTTTGTTTAATTTAAATTGAAAATAATATTAAATCTCAGACTGTATATAGAATTAGGTATCTATTGAGAAGTACCTAATAAATACGTTTATCGAGAGCAAAGTTCAATTTCAAGACCATATGGCCTATTCGTTTATAGAAACAAAAGGACATAATTACCTATAGGTTCATGAACCTAGATATTATTTCTATCAAATTGGTTTTCTTTGAACAAAGATGGAGTTCAAATGGATGTATTTGATATCTAATAATTTATATATAACGAGTGGGTTGTGGCCAACTCTAAACTTCTCACTAACAAGTCATTCTATAAAGTATTCAGATTTTGTTTGGAAAATTTTCAGCATTTTCATGAAATGAATTTGTTATTTGACAGTTAAGAAATTGAGAAGCACTATTCATATATCGTTTAAAATTTAATGGTGTCTAAGCGATTAGATATTTATATTATATACAATAGGTAAATAAATAAATAAATATATCCCTCGATCCTGAATGTCACTATCCTCTAGGCCGTTCTCTGCAGCTTTCTAATACATTGCATCATTTATAAATGATTGAGTTTTCTCTTATACGATTGTCGAGGAAAAATTCAAGGTAGCTGGTCCGATAATATAAGACTGAAGAGGCTTAAAGCGGTTGGATGCGGTCTGCTCAGGTTAACAGAATTTCGCAGTCTCCTACCCCACTCCATAGCTTGTAGCTCTATTCATCCCCAGAGCGGCTGCTCATCGGACAAAACAAACTACTATCAAGCAATTTCATATCTGCTCAGCACCCTAGACAACGTGTCATTTAGCTCAAGAAAAGAAACAAGATAAGATTACTCAATATATGGATGTGACAGTTGCCAGTCACGTGACCTCTGTCACTTCCAAACATTGAGATATCTTTTCTTGAGCTAAATGACATGATGTCTAGGGGGCAGGATAGAGATCTGTGGATGTCTCAGGGGCAAAGGCATATTATGTCCATTACTGGACGAAAGAGGGCTGATATGATACACTGAAATAAATATTATGACAACTGAACTGGCTACCTGCGTTTTAGTCAAATATTTGCTATCAGTAATAAAGTTTGATCTATTTATGACTGTAATGTTTGGCTGTGTGCACCAAACATTTGGCCAAATGTATTGTAGTCACTATAGTTCGGTTAATTTTAACATGAAATTTTGTTACTAAATACAAAAAAAATCAGTAGGTATAAGACAAGCCGTAGACGTAGAGTTTTTTTATTATTTTTATTATAAAGCTTAGTCAATTAATAAATTTGTTTATCTGTGTGAGCTATTTTATACTGTTTGTAATATTTACTATTTTTTTGTCTTTTTTGATTCCATATTTTTTTATTTTTCTTCGTATGAACGGATGAATGGCTTATGCCGTATATTGTGTATATAAAATATAAAATCTTCTTCTTTCTCTCTTCGCTGTGAGATTTATAAGAAAATTAATTTGAAATATAATAATTCAATTTATACATAGGTATCTAACTAAACCGGTCGTATCAAATAACTCGTGGATAAAAAACACAAAATGATTTGTAAGAATAAAATTGAAAATGTTCATTACTTCGTTCAGAAAATTCTCAAGATATAACTTTCACAAGTCTTACTATACATACATACCTGCACTCCATGTCCCTAACGAGGTAGTCACAGAGAACCGAACGCCATATTTTTCTATCCCAGCTCGCATTTATCACCTCATATAATGTTTCTCTATTATTCAATCTTCTTACATATCCCTCTTTCGGAATGTCGTTCACATGGTCGAGCCATCCTTTTCTTGCACGGCTCTGACCTCTCTTCGTTGTATATTTTCTTCCACCACCCAGGGTTTCTTAGTATCCATTCGTTGATACCTGCCTTGGTATCCTTCAACAGAAAAAAAATAGCCTTTATACTGTGACGTAAGTTTGGCAGTCGCTGGCCTTTTATCTAGGTATATTTTTACAATATTAATTCGACTGTCGATTTGTTCAAGAGAATTTATTTCTCTTAACATATCGTCAAAGTTTGAAGCCAAGGTCCGCGAAACTTTGTATGGCCAGGTCTATATTTTTCATCATTTTTCAATTTTGAAATAAAAAAACACCAACTTGGAAGCTTCGCAGCATGTATGAACGAACTCAGAATTCGGAGTTGAACATTATTATGTGTGTCTGTGTGTGTCTCCTCCCCTTCGTAATTTTTAATCCGATTGATGCACAAAAACCAAAGTCTAGCAGTCTCCGGTTATTACTTTACAAAGAATCACTCAAGTCGTAAAGGCATATGGTATCTGATCCAAATTTTTGATTCCCCGTGGAGACACACATTTGAATTGTTTTGGGTCATTGGGTGCTTGTCAAATTTATATTCGTCATAGTATCTCGTTGCTCGAGAAGTAATATAAAATAAAATAACTGATAAACACCATTTCAATTACCAAGTTAAACAAATGAATTGAATCACAATACGAACAAATCGAGAAGAGGCGTGGGCGTTCTTCTTGGCCAAACCATCGCAATATATTCACTTTCATTCTAATAATGACATCTTTCTTTATTTTTCATTGTTTCCTAAAGTCCTCAATTCATTCCTGTGCATGTAAATTCAATTTACAGCTGATAAAATAGATCTTTGAAATACTTACTTATTCATTCAATGAACTTAGAAGTAAAGCTGGCTTCCGTTGATAGTACAGTCCAAACATATTAGTTAGTAGATAGTAGTTCAAATCAAATTTTATTGTATCGACTTCCAAAGAAGGAATCCATGTCGTTTTACGGTTGCGATAAATGTTTCAGTTGTAAAATGCCATCAGAAGATTATAATTAGTCACTTAGATAGTTAATATTAATTTTATTGGTAGACAGTGTAAGTAACGTAACTCTATATTCAATTAAGTATCTATTAATGTTGTTGTATGTGACATTCGATAATTTAATACTATTGATACGAACTTTATGTTCATTGCTGTAACTATTTATTCTATTTTATTTTTGTATTTGTAGAAAATTATAACAACCACATCAAATGATAATATAATTTAGGATGTGTAATGATTCAGGCTCATTCCTAGGACGTTTAAAGCTTGGTTTTGTGTAGCCTTATAGTAATAATGGATACCTACATACACTTTCTTGCATCCTATACAAGCGTTAGTTTTTTTTGTCAAATGCCTATTTTTATGTTAGAATATTTAAAATATGATAATATTATGATAGAGAGACATAAGTTTTTCACACATCAAGTGAAAGGAATGGATTACCTTCAGACATTCTTAGTAAATTTAAAAACCTTAGCGCCTACATGTGATTTTGGTTCTTCATTAGAAATTTTGGATGATCTCATCAGAGACCATGTGACGTGAATCGAATCCGGGACTTCGGCACATAACCAAACAGTTTGCCTCTCTTACATCGGTCGCTGTCGACAGTGGCTTACGATACAAATTTGTTATTTTTTTGAAGAATCTTTCTATCATAGTACCTAATCCGTTAACCTTGTCCAAATGATTATAATAATTAGTTAATAGCGCCTATTAATGATTTAGGATCATTACAAGGTGGGATGATAGTTCAATCATGTGTTACTATTGCAAATCTATTAACCCTCGTCCACAGTGCGAGACTATCACAAAGAGTTAAACCGACGTTTGTGGCCATAGTAACGCCATAGGTCTAGGACTAGTGTGCGACATCTTTGAGCGACTTACCTACCGTGCGTATTTTCAAACGTTCCTATGCGCTGTATGTGGTCTCACTAAAACGGGTATAGTTGTCGCCAAATATCTTGAGCCATTTCGCCGAGAAGGGGGGCGATTTCCACGTATACCAACGAAGCGAAAATACACAAATTTGCGCACCCGGAACTCTGGTTCAAGATATTTGGCGACAACTATATGTACATCAAACTAGTTCGGTCTTTCCGCTCGATGTAAATGCGCTTTTGCAATCAGAATACGAGGTGGATTAATAATAATTATAATAAATTATTTGTATAGCGCCGTTTAATGATTCGAGATCATACCAGGGGCGCTGATAGTTTAATGTTGTGTTGCTCTCTGAAACAAAGCTGTTTTTAATCCTTTAGTGAAAGTGCTCTTGCTTTGAGCACTGCGGACATCTATAGGCAGTGAATTCCACTTAATAGGACCACTTTGTAAAATGACGATAATGTTTGTATCTGGTTCGTTGATTTTAGGTGTTATTTCACAGAATATATTCAAATGTTTCTTGCTCTTTTATGAATTTTTCAATAAACTAATATGATAATTTACACAATGTGATATTCAAAGGTGAGTCGAGATAGGTACTCGTTTATAATAATGTAATATTCAAAAAAAAATAACAATGTAACTTTGTTTATTTCCACTTATCTATTTTTATTCTACAACTAGTTTCAAGAACTGCCGTTCTCTTTTTCAGGTGGGTTTAAACTATAAACTCATTTGGTGTGGTGTGCGGCTGTGTAATGGCAGTGGAAATATATAAAGTTACATTGTTATTTTAATTTTTTTAAATGAATTTCCACAGTGTAAACGCCTCTACTTTTGAATATTTAATATTCAATATAATCATTGTTTTTTTTTATATATATGTAGTACGTGTATTCACCCTTTCAAAAAAGATATTGATGTAGTTCGAGTACCTATATGGAAGAATTACGCAGGGTATCTACAGTTTCATATCCCCACATAAAGTGAATATGTAATTCACCATAATTATTCTGTTTTTTTATATATATTTTGTGCTAGCCATGTCGTGTATTCAACACCTCTTATAAAAATCCTCCTCTTTGGTATGCAACACCTGAAATAAGCCTTAACGCTACAATAGCTCGTGGGCACCTATCGCCTACTCAATCGCGCCCGCAGCAGCTCTAGTCCCCGCCTCAGACACTGCGTATTCACTTTGGACGCGGCTTTAGAATCCACCTAAGGATTCAAGTAACTTGTATTTCTAAACTAACCAAAGCTGCTTGTTCTGCGTACCTAAACGAAGTGATCCAGGTAGGATTCGAACCCGTGTAATATCCGCCCTGCCATCGACCCATATATTTTTTTTTATATTCAAATGTCTTTTTTTCATACCCTACCGTTAATGCTTCATTTTTTTATGTATAAACTATTTATTACAACGTTATTCCGATTTATTTCTTGATTTGGAGGGTTAGACCGAGATTATTTGAATATCTTTACTAAACCCATTCATTCTTAATTTACGGAGGGGTTCTATATTTAATAAAATATTTACATAAATATCAGACCCTTCCGTGATACACAAAAAAGTGTTAAAAATAATAATATCCAGGTAACACCTGGGCAATCCGACCGGGTATGCAGAGAAGATGGGCTTCAATGGCAGTCATAATGTTTCATTGTCAAATATGTAGAAAAGGATATCTTCAACGAAGTTGGATGAAATGCTTTTATGTAAATGATGTCTCCTAGCTTCCGTTCTTTGACACAAAGGAGCGCATTGTGAAATAAATTCTAACTTTGATTTTTTTTCTTAACCTTGGATTTGTTATGAGGTCATTTTCATCGTTGTTATTACATATTTCGACTTTTTTGCTGAAGATGTTGTCCTTCAAACCATAGATATAAGAACTCATGCGGACTAAAACATTTGATTATTTATTCCATTAGTTTTCCATAATCGGTATTTTTTTCCATGAAAGAAATCTATGCATGAATGATTTTTTTTTTAATAAGGCACAGCCACAATGACTGATTTGTAATATAGGATTGATTTTTCAAATCTTTAAGTAGGGTTTTTAAGATGTTATTTTTTTAATTTTGAACCAATATACATAGGTAGTAGGTACATATTTTTTATATTGTATCAAAATGAAGTGTGTTTTTTCTTAGTAATTATGGTGCATTCCTCACAATAACTGCTTTATGTTTTTGTGTAGGTAAAATCTGACATAGTTCTATGAATTTAGTTCTATGGAGTTTCTAGCATTTTAAATATTTCGCTACTCTGTAAATTTATGGAGACTTGGCTTTTAAAAATATATTTTTTTTATTAAATATTTATTTTTCATTATAGAATACCAAAGTACATTTGACAACTAAAAACAAACAATAATTCAAAAGTATTGCCCCATTAAAAGTGTGGACACTTGTGTATGGGGCAAGAGTAACATTTAAATAGTATTAACAGTAAGAGAAAAAAAACTATTCTAAACTAATTCTAACAACGGATATTAATTTTTTATACATAATTTAATACAGTTATTGGCAGCTTGTTATTGGGTGCGTCTCAAATAACCATCCGACACAGCACCCATCAGCCGCCCGAGTTATAAAACAAAATAAAATAAAAAATCATATTATATTCGCACATACGCGCACATGCATTGGTACTCAAGCTCTTTTATATTCAATTCCATCTTTAAATAACTTGTAGTTGTTTACTAACTTTATATCGCTTGGGAGAGTATTGAAATATTTAGTGCCCAGATAAATGTAGTGGTGTTGTGCAATTGTTTATATTATAGCGCGGCACAATTATATTTCCAACTACATTTGATCTTTGGCTACGAACTCTCAATTGCCCATCTATGATTTCTTTGAATATCTGTAGTAAAACTATTTTACGATAAATTTCGTTAACTGTAGGAACATTAAATAATGAAAAAAGTTGTTCTGATGGAAAGTTTCTTTTTTTCTTAAGTATTATTTTGATTATCTATTTCTATGCTATATTTATTGCTTGCAAATTGGTTGGATATGTTCCTCCCCAAGCGATAATACCATAAATTAGCACCGATTGCACAAATGCATAATATATCATCTTCAGTGACTGTATTGACATAATATTTCGCAGTCTTAAAAAAATATATATTAGCTTTCGTATCCGAGACACAGTCCTATCGAGATGGCTTTTCCACTTCATATCATGATCCATAGTGATTCCCAGATATTTCACGGTTTTTTTACGCTCTAGTATTATACAAACAAATTTTATTTTACTTGCTTTATGACGAATACTGCAGAAATAATTTATCCAACTTAGCGTGACCTATATTTTGTCACATCTGGCTTTGCGGTTAGTTTCTTCCGTCTGAAAACATTAAGAAATCTTACCAATACAAAATTAAAAAAATAATTACAATGTGAAATAGTCTATATTAGATACTTTTGATTATAATGTACGTTGACGACCTTCATTACTCGACATATGATTACTGAGCCTTAGGTCCTGCAGGTTCGATTCCAAGTGGAGACACACCAATGCATTTATAACTGTCGGCTTTTGTGGTTCAGTTGGTTAGGTATCTGACTGGTGATACAAAGGTCCCGGGCTCGATTCCCGGTGGAGACACAGTTTTTAATTGTGTCTTCAGTCTGGATGTGTGAGACGATTAATATCGTAAGTCTCCAGAATGTGGCAACTTGTTATTGGGTGCGTGTTAAATTAATATTTGACAAGGTACCTGTTAGTTGTCCGAGAAGCAATATAAAAATAAAAAAATAAAATACAACATCTGTATTCTCCAAATTGTGGTAACTTGTGATAATACCTTGATGATTGATACCCACATTTTAATATACCTACATACAATTTTAATTTAAAGAAGAAAGAAAAAAACAACTTAATATTTTTCTACAATTAATATTTTTGGGCAACTAATTTGATATTTTGCGACTAGATAACTCCAAATTTGTTGTTTGTTTTGAGACAATAAAAAATGTATTTGTGTGTAAAATACCTACGTTTAAATACATTATTACACCTATTTTGGATAGATCATTTATTCTTTATTACAATAATATGATTTTATACAAACAATAATTGTACTGTGATTATCTAAATAACAACATATAACAACATATAATGTAGGAACAATATGATATTTAATATGATTCATGGTTTCTCTCTAAAGTCATTTGTCAGATTGCTGTAACAGAAGTATATTGGATTTCCAACGGGCTAATTCTTTACATCGGTCATTCCACGTCTTAGATGTAGGAACATTCTTTATTTATGAATTGAAACAGTTGTATTTTCTCACAGTTCTAGCCTAACATGAGAGTTTTTCATTTATTTAAAATTAAAAACTGTTTTTGTTCCTGCAATTGCGATAACAATATTGTTTTAAATTTTATTTATATGTTTAATGGAATTCTAACAAAAAATAATCGCGAACTAATCATTTTTTTTAATATCAATTTATTATTAATATATTATTATTAATGTTATTTTTTTTTCAAATTATTTTCTGTACATATTGTTTTTATTTCTGTTATATATATTTTGTTTTTTTTTTTTGTAATATTTATTATGTATTTATATGCCATTCACATTTTATGTATTATGCTTTATCATTTTTAAATGTATTATCAATTCATATGCATTATCAGAAAAACTGTTTACATATAACACACAACCAACATTTTTGTTACTAATTTTATTAAGGTATACCCATAAACAGGCTAATCCTTGTGGGATTTTTGGCATGTGTAATAGATGTATATTAGTGTGTGTGTATGTATATGTATGTTACAGTAAATATGTATTATATAATCTGTATCCAAAATTTGTTAAAATAAATAAATAAAATCATATTTTTATAATTTAATGTTTTTACTATTCACTTCTATGTAATTCATGAGTTACGATTTCATAATTTTAAGTGTATTTTTAACATCACACTTTTGAACGTGCATATTAGTTATTTAGTTATGATGTTTTTATATGTACGGCGTACTATGAAATTTAGTGTTCTCTGTACGAATCAAACTATAAATTTGATCGACTATAAATTTGAATAGTAAATTAAAACTCTAATTCAAAAGCGTTAAGTGCATCAACTTTGATGTGATTATCATTTCTTGTCAATAATTTTATTTGTCAAAAATGCTTGACCTTTGTCTCTTTTAAAGATTTATATTTATTTATTTATATAAGAGCAACGTCAAAAATAAAAAAATAACAATACAATAAATTAGATTATATGTTATTATAACTTAATCAACCTACCTTTGATATCATGGAATAATTCCTGTCTAATGTGGCTCCTGAAAAGAGTCCTGGACATACAGAATATTTCCACGGACCTGATACTTTCCAAATTATTATATGTGGTAAGGCATCGGTACGGTACAGTAGCGAACTCTGAGCGGTTTTTAAAGCAATTAAAGACAATTGGTCGTATTGCATATTATAAAAACTATTAGCTTTAGGATTTAACTTAGTGTCATTTTTTTAAAGAATATGTCCTTGTAACATGAATATAATCATCCTCATATATTCCTTAAACTAAGCATTTTAAAGAAAGTACATAACTCGTGGTAACACAAAAATATATTATATTTATTAATTTAATATTTAACTGCGTATAATGACTTTTCATAAATAATGGTTAGCCTATGATTTCGGTCTAGTCAGCGTAGTGGAGATCTTCTGAATGACAGTAGAATTTTAAAGTTGAAATGTTACCCATAAATCACATACAATGATCTTTATTTTGGCATCTGGACCCTTCTGATTAACGACCTCATTGTGTTTTCATTTTTTTAATAAATATCGACTTGTTTATTTTCTTTGTTTGGCTGGTGATAAAAAAAATGAAGGGAATTCCGAGAACAATGATAGTTTTTAAATTGGATAATTTATAAATATATCTTGTTGCCATGAGGTGTGAACAAGAGAATAAATCAAATGTTTTTTTAGAAACTTGTGGATTGTGGTCAATACTTAACTTCCCACTACGTTTTTTTTAAATTTTATATTTAAAAATATATTTATTATAATTATTTATTTATTTTGTTTTCTGTTTTCACAATATAACAGAAAATTTACAGGAAATGTGATGTAACTATGATAATTTTTTGCATTATTTCATCTGGGGGGCAAGTCTGATCAACAGGCGGAATCAAAATAATCCATGTTTACCCATATCATGGATAAAATTATCTTATGGAGTTCTATAACATCTTAAGAAATTAGAGAACTCCATAAGATAATTATATCCATGATATGGGTAAACATGGATGGTTTTGATTCCGCCGGTTGACCAGACTTGCTCCCCAGTTTAAAATATTATGCTTGACTTGAAGTAGAGACAGAATAAGAAACACGAGAGTCAGAGAGATCTGCGAGGTTGAGGATGTCGTCAGATGGGGTCGGCAAAGAAGGAGATTCTGGTAGGCCCATGTAAATAGGATGGAGGCATCCAGGATCCCTTACATAGCACTACACAGCCGACCCAAAGGAAGACGACCACCAGGCAGACCACCAAAGAGGTGGAAGGACAGCTGGGACTCAACCTCGCAGGAGAACAACGTCTCTGCAAATAACAGGCCCTTAGGCCTAACATAAGAAGAAGAAGAAGAAGACTTGAAGTTCATGGAGAATTTATGTAGCATGAACGTATTGTGTAATTATTGTTAGCATTACCTACCTCAGAACAGGGTTCATCTAGTGAGATAATGAATTCCATTGTAATATGTACTGTATTCAAGTTTAATTATATTTTATTACTTACTTTCCGTGTCCGGGTTAAATTCTGCCACTCCAGTAAGCCGCGACTTTTATCGCCTTGTCATTGGCCATAATCAGGTGTACAGCCTCCCCTCATCAGTGGACACATCAGTAGGTGGCTGTCATCCTGGGTTTCGCCACAATCACAATTAACATAGGTAGTCATCTGCAGGCAGGTACCCCCACATCTTTTATATTTTATTATGATATAGGTATTATGAAAATAAATAAATATATAAAAAAATGAGTAAACGCCAATGCAACTGATCACATTTGTGTGCTTGTGCGGCCTTAACAAACAAGATACCTATATCATTTATTTTATTTATATTACAAGTCCAATCCTATCTTGCCAGTAATGTTATTTCATAATAATTTTATAATGTATTTTTTATCTCACATAGTTCACAGCTAGTCGTATGTTACGTTATTGTTACATATTATTATAACGAGTAGGTACCTACCTACTTATTTCACAATATTCACCGCGCCGCCGCCGTGAAGTCTATTGAAGTATATTTGATGTCAGTTATGGGTCAAATACTAAATTTACATGTCAAATAAAATATTTATGTCTTTGTTTTTATGTGTACCTAAATATTGATTAGATTTAAATAAATGTATGTTATAGAAGCTGCGTTACTAGTTAATTATTGGCGCCCACTGTTTGGAAAAGAAAATAGATCGTTCTGTATCCCAAGTATATTAAAAAGACTATAACATTTTGTGAACTTCTTTGTTTAGTTTATGAGTATCGCTATTCGCGAGTTGACTATAAATAATTAAAGATTTAATACGTTCAATATGTTACCACACGTTTTTTCATAAGTACTTTTATTTCAGACTTTTATATTCATTTAAATTTTAATTAATTTTCAAATTGAACCCAATATAACGTAGGTTGTCCATTTTCTTGTAAAACATAACTTGATTGTATCGAAAAAAAAAATTAGAAACTCCAGATTATCTGGATACGTAAATGAAATTGAAAATGAAATAATTTGATGTCAAGGAACAGTTTGGTCATCTCATTCTAATTTTATATGGGATGCCAATATGTATGTGTACATAATATAATGTATCTTAAATACACTAGATACATATATTTTGCGTGTACCTGTTTTAATGTTATACCCAAAGACCTTATATACTATATAAGGTCTTTGGTTATACCTCACTTTTAAATTTAGGTAGTGTTAAGTAAATTTAAATTACATTTTCGTTTAACTTACATACGTTTTAAATAAATCCAGAAAATAGTTTTCAGTTTTGTCAAGAGCTGTCTATTTAAGTAATAACGCAAATACTTAATAATAGAAAACCATTCAATCAGTTGAAATATTCCCATAAAATATGAACCACTATCATTGTATCCGACGAAATTTTACGAAAAGCTTAGGGATGCTAAATAACACTCTTAAAAGTTTCGTATTTTTACGCTAGATGTCAGTACGAGTTAAGGAAAAATTTCTCTCTTAAAATAGTTATCTCAAATTCCTATTTCACATGCGATGTTTCTGATTTAATTTTAATTATTTTTTCAATATCTACTTAAATAAAATACGAATAAAAATTACACTCCGACATTAAAAAAACATTTTTTTGTATTAATTTATACACAGATGGAAAAGTTGTATGATTCGTATGAATTTATATTATTATCGTTTTTGGTATTAACAAGAGATCGCGTAGGCTGCGCAGGGCGTAAGTTTGAGTAAGCTTTTTTTTTACTTGATTGTGTTCAAACCTTCTCTCCCCACGACGAAAATTCTCAAGTTGTTTGCCAGAAATTGCCGCGTAGCTACGTCTTCCAATTCACTAATTTCAACCAGCCAAAAAAGCAAGGATTTTGTGAGACATTTTTTTATGAACTTTCTCTCCGCAAAGGATCAAAACTTCTGTTCTATACCAATTTCTAGTTCTTTCATATTTTTTGTCGTCTGATATGGCATAATTAATTTAACACGCACCCAATAACAAGTTGCCACATTCTGGATAATAACAATTTTAATCGTCTCACAGAATAGACTGAAAAGACAATTAAAAACTGTGTCCCCATCGGGAATCGAACCCGGGACCCTTGAATCAGTAGTCAGATGTCTAACCAACTGAGCAACGAAGGCCAACAAATTGGGTGCGTATTAAATAAATATTTGAAATAGTATAGTTATCGCCAAATATCTTGAGCCATTTCGCCGAGAAAGGGGGCGATTTGCACTTATACCAACCGAGCAAAAATACACAAATTTGCGAACTGCGCACCCGGAAGTCTGGCTCAAGTTGTTTTACGATTATTATACATGTTACAACACGAAATTAATAAATATTTCGGGTATTTAATTATTATTTTGACCAGCTAATATTTTCTGCCTCCCGGCCCGAGGGCCGAATGAAAGGGGCAACGATAAAGAAAAAGAAGACGTATGAAAAATTGATTGTTTCAATAATAAGATGGGAATTCTTTGTTCTCTGCCTACCTTCAGTCAGAGAACCATCGTTTTGTTAATAGCAACACTGCTGATGATGTATATGGACCAGCCATTGTTCTTACAAGAGTATAATAGTCTTTGTACCGAATTTCAACATCTCTGCAGGAACATGAATTGATTACCAATGCTCATGAATCATCAACCAACAAACACCTCCTTAAATTCACCATAAATGGTAACTTGACTTAGTATAATTGATTATTATCATTTAGTAACTACGGATACTGTATGATTTGAAAAGTGTTTCTGAGAAAAAAAATTCCTTACCGAATAAAAATGATGTTACGAATGTGATTATCAATAATATAAAAAGATTTTACTGAAAAC
The DNA here is from genome assembly GCA_963576475.1 of Molanna angustata. Taxonomy (NCBI): domain Eukaryota; kingdom Metazoa; phylum Arthropoda; class Insecta; order Trichoptera; family Molannidae; genus Molanna; species Molanna angustata. The sequence continues at coordinate 19,961,442 of OY754981.1, forward strand.
GTTTAAAAGAAGCACTGAGTTCAGACACGTGTTGTTCGGATAATTTTAAACTTAATCGGCGGTACTAATAACGAAAAAATAGCGAGGTTGAACCATGGAATAGAGCCACTAAAACCTAACGGCCAAAAATAAATCTTACTAATAACCAAGTTTTAAAACTTCTATTTTATTCCATGGTTTATATCACCATGGTAACGCTAAACCATCCGGTCCCCTAGTTTAGTGGTGGAATAGCAATAGTGAATTCGTGAGCTGTCAAACGTCAAATAGACCGCGCGTATTGTATTTTGTCATTTTTAAAGAAATACTTTTTTTAACTATGGACAACAATCTGTTTGATTATAGAATCGGCGATTTTGAAAGATCGTTTCAAGAAATAGAGCAGGTGGAAACAGTTTTTCGAAGACGCAAAATTTACAAGGTGCATTGTAATCTGTTTGTTGATTACGACATTAATTTTAGAAGTACAGATTATCAAAGGCAGGAGTTAGACATCACGTAGATTTATTTGGAAGAAGGCTAATAAATGAAGATATGTCCAGAAATGGAGGAATAATATCACCGATACGTAAACAGTAAACTATCAAAACCATGCAGTAAACAAACAATGACAAACATAGAAATACGATTCTCGATAGATGTCATAGATGACGGCTAATAGACAATGAACAAAAAAAAGCATAAAGTAAAGAAAAATTCCGAAATTCCCGTTAAATTGCTGCGTTCACTCAACATTCATTCCGTATTCCATGGTTTACTTAGTCCTTGTACATTTTTACATTATTAGTCAGAACCCACTAAACCACGAATTAGTGCTTATACGTGGTTTACGTAGTGCGAGGTTTAGTTGGCTAAAATGAGTTTTAACGAAAATGTTATTAGTACCGCTGAATAAGTTTAATTTTTTTTGTGTACCTACAATCAAGCATACAAAAATACTAGCCGGTGACAGATCTAATGCCCTTATTGTCTCATTTGGTATCTCATATGAAGCATTCTTTTTTTTACTTCATGACTGAGGATGCGAATATACTCAGTCACCCGCCGAAAGGTAAATACTTTTATAAGTCAAGCAGATCAAAGGGCTTTCATCATCATTGGCACTTCAGTCCGCTACGGACCCTGGCCTCCAGAAATCGTCTCCATTATCAAAGGGCTTGAATTTCCTGTACCGCTCTTAACAAGGTCACTCCATCGGGTTGGCGAGTGACCTCTGAATTATCGACCTCGACTTGTTTCTTGAGGAATGATGACCTTCTGGAAAATATCCAAAATACTGAATGATCGCTGAAGGCAGACAGGCTTTATATTATTTCATTTTTTTTTTCTATGTAAGAAACATATATCCTCACAACACGTCCGTTCGGAGGGAAAAAAAGTCTGGGAAGGCCTAGACTACGATGCATGGATGGAGTCGAGAGAGACCTCTAGACAGCCCGTGTGCTAAATTAGATAGAAAAGATCATGGACAGGGTGTAATAGAGACGGTTCCTTAAGGGAGTCAAAGCGAATGGACTTATGGAACCGCTGATTATGATGATGAAGAAACCAACATCCAGCAGTGGGTAAAATAAGCACGAGAAAGAAAGAGTTCTCATATTGCAATTATAATTTCTTACTGTTAACAACATTTCTTCATAACAAAATTTTAACGTTTCCATAGAGATGAAGTTGGAATAATATAGGAGAACCAGGTAATCATGGCTCCTACAGGGTTAACGACCTGTCATCGGCTGGTTTACGTGATCACTTTATGCGCTTGTCCAACGTTCACCCATTATGCCTTTTTATTGAGTTCCAAAGGTCCCGGGTTCGATTCCCACAGTTTTTAATTGTGTTTTCAGTCTGGATCTGTGAGACGATTAATATCGTAAGTCTCCAGAATGTGGCAAATTGTTATTGGGTGCGTGTTAAATCAATATTTGACATAGTACCTGTTAGTTGCCCATCAACATATCTACATACATTTATAGAACATTCAAAAATTGGATTGAGAGGGAACTCAATTAAAATGTACAATTGTTGAACATTGCGCAAGCGCATAAAGTGATCGCGTAAACCAGCCGATGATAGGCTGAAACCCTGTAGGTGCTTCAATTTTTTTGTTCTATTACAACATTTCAACTTCATCTCTATTGAGATGCTAAAAAATTGTCGTAAAATTATCATAGACCTGAGAGGGAAAATAATCCAATGTTTACGTAGGTATATGCAACTAAAAGTATTCGATTAACATTCCTTTAGCAAGACTTCCAATACTAAATTTCGGTTCGCTTTCAAATGTATCATGGAGAACTAACAATGTTTCAACATCAAATAGAAAAGTTTTTGTGCCTAAGGGATCCAACTTCTACCGCTGGACCCTTGAACAAAATCAATATATTATTATTATTTGTTGATCGTTTAGATACCTACTTGAGTTGTGTAGTCAGTATTCAATTTAATATATCTTGTTTTCCTGTTGTAAATTGTATGTATTGCCTATCGATTTTAAATTATTTTGTCCATTGGCCAATTCGTTTTGTTTATAAAGCGTTTCGGCGTTAGCTTTTTGTTACTATTATAAATATTTATTTTTTGTTTAGCTACTAAAAATAAATATTTATAACGCCTGACGAAGAAAATATACAGAGCGGAAAGGAATGGATTGAGAGGTCGGGGACGCCCAAGAAAGGGATGGCACGACCATGTGAACGAAATTTTGAAAGACGGAAATGTTAGAAGTGTGAGCAATAGACGAGCATGTATGAGACGATGCATGAATGTGGACGAAGCGAGGGATGCGTGCCAGGATAGGAAAATGTGGCGTTCGGTTCTCTCTGCCTACCCCTCAAGGGACATGGCGTGATGGTATGTATGTATGTAACATCTCTCTGTCGTGTCGAGATCTGTATATCAAAATTGAGAGTTGAAATAATATGTCTAAACTCTGAAATGTGAAATTATTATTCTTACACGATCGTCGAACAAATTAATTTCTACCGTAGTTTGTATGAAACCTTGTATTATTAAAGGTTCTTGAATGCCGGGCGATCGTCCTAGGTACGTGATAGCGAATCAGTTCGTTGAGTTCGGGACAATCGATAGTTGAATGAATGATTTTATAGAGCATTATTTGGTCTGCTACTCGACGTCGACTGAAGAGCGATTGTAGCTTGTAGTTGTAGTACTTCTCCGCTTCCGAGTAATCGTGAATTTGGCGAAAACTCAAAAAGTCAAGCAGTCAATACTTTCTTCTGTATTTTTTTTCAATCTATATATGTGAAGCTTAAAGTGTGGATTCCACACCGACGAGGAATATTCTAATAAGCTTCGCACGTAGGATTGCAGCAGCGTCTTTACGATATCAGGATATCGCAAGGGGTTTGGTTAATCTACAGACAAAACCATGCATGCTAACTCGAACCGTCTAAAGTGTTATAGATATATTTCGAATATCATATCTTTGTAAATAATAATTGTTACCACATGTTTTATAATTTTCGTGATTTACACAAAATTGAGCATTAAAAGGTTTTCTGTTATTCGTTTGCGATGCCTCAAGTAAATTGAAAATTATCATCTGGAAGCGAAAAATGAAAGTGTGGTCTGGGAATGGCCGGGCTTCAGAACTGTTGAGCAGATATTCCAGGTAGCATAGGACAGAGAGGGATTCGCCAGAGTGATTGCCAACGTCGAGGGTGTCTGACATGACACCAGAAAAAGAAGAAGAAGAATTAGTTTGTAAAAATGCTGAGAAGCACTGTCTTAGAATAGAGATACAAATAATTTACATTGTCATAGTTTTTGGGTGTCCTTTAAAAATCGTGTAATCGAGAATGTAAGACGCTAAATAACATTTCACATAATTCAGCAATGAGGTTCACCACCTATTCTGAATGTTGCCTTTTTAGATTAGACGAGACAGGCATGATAGCATACACGCAGGTGTCGTACTTTCTTTCATAAGTTCATGCACACCCACACATCTGTCGCTGGTTCCTCCGCATTCTGTGATATGCCGTGATGGTATGAAAAAAAATGGGAATACCGTCGTAAGTTAAACTATCTTGTCGACCTTCGTGGCTCAATTGGTTAGGTATCTGACTAATGATCCAATGGTCCCGGTTTCGAGACACAGTTTTTGTGTTTTCTGTCTGGATGTGGCAATTTGTTATTGGGTACGTGTTAAGTAAATACTTAACATATTATCTGTTAATTAAAAAATCAAAAAATCTTAATTGCTTTCATAAATTGAAACTCATGGTTTCATTATTGAGTTTTGGCAAATTTTCACATTTCTATTTCCATACCTCGTACTCACCGTCACCGTCTTACCATTCATTCATTTTATACTAATTGACACCAATTGATGCGTTTCGTCAAATTTTTGGGCGTTTTACACCAAGTTGATTTCACATGATGTGTGTTACTCAAATAATATCAATTTGTGGATTGGAAGTTTCGACGTAATCTGCTAAATTGATCGTCGGAGGAGTGAGGCATTACTAAGAGTATTGCCATGAAACCCACTCAAGCGATCCTCCGATGTTAATTACATACATCCATTCAATGTTTTGCATGAAAAGATACTTCTGAACGGATTCTGAGAAGTTAGGCTGTGGGTGATGGTTACCGAGAAACTCTCCAAAAAGGTTTCATTAATCGTTTTGAATAATTGAAATAGTCATTATCAATGTATTATTGGTATTTTGACATTGGCTTAATTGCACGTGTTGGTATATTTTAAAACGAAATGAATCAAAATTTGTGGAGCCGTATGGATTTAAATACAATTAATTTGATTGTTTTCATTCATTCATACCATCACAGAATATCCTTCAATGTGCGGTAACCAGCAACGGGTGTGCGAGTGTACATTAGCTTGTAAAAGGAAGTACGACATTACCTTGTAAAGGAGTACGTTCGTGTATCCCCTTGCAACAGTCTCATATAACCTAAAAAGTGAATGATGATTTACATTTTGCTATTTCATTTTATTTTGTATAGTTTCTCGGGCAACTAACAGGTACTATGTCAAATATTAACTCAAACGCACCCAATAACAAGTTAGAAAAAATATATATACTATAATATTGCCATCAAACGAACCTACAAGGTTTTTCTATTACTAGTTGCATGTCACACTTGAGATCCAACTGTCGATAGCGATAGTATGATTAGTTGAAGAATAAGAATCAAACTATAAACCCATAAATCCAAATTATTGAAAATTTTAACACATGTTGGTATGTATGTCAAGATAGGACAGTATGGAGGTCAGTCCTCTTTTCCTACCCGGAATATGAAAACGGCATGATGGTTCTGTATGTATGTTTGGAGATTAAGTACCTAACAAACTATTAAGTCTTCTTACATATTGTGTAAAGGCGACTGCCATACAAATTGTATGAAGCAATGTCGTCACTAAATTCAATTTTTATAAAAATTGTTAATAAAAATTTGAGATGTGCTAATACAATGTTAATATTTTTTTTATAGAAAATTAAATTATCTAGTTTGAGTGTGTCGGCTTTTTTCGATATTTATAAATAAATTGGAAATATAGGCAGTTAAACTCATAAATTTATCATAAAAAAAGTATTTTTCTTAATAAAATTTTTTTGAGAAATCCTGGCATTTTTTCGAAAAAACCTATTTGAGATTTTGTATTTGTATATGTTTATACCAATTTTCAGCGTTCTAGCTTTTATGGTTTCTGAGATATATGGATAAATAAACCATAATTTCAAAAGTTGATAACCCCTGACTGAAAAAAAATTCACAATTCTGAGTATAAAAGTTTTGGAGGCCTATAACTGTTTATGCATTCTGAAATTTTGGGCTCTGTAAATTGAGCAGATCAAAAGTTATAAGGGACGGACGGACACACAGACACACCGATCTCAATTATTGCATCAGAACCTATTAGGTACCTATCAGTTTACCATTCGGACAAGTTTTCGTCTAATATCCGCTCAGTTCAAAGCGATTTCACACTCTATCTGAAAAAAAGTACCAGAGATGCATTTTCCTTCGAAAAATCAATTAGTAATTGTATTTTGTTTATCTATTAAACCTGGAATAAAATCAGAGCTGAAAGATTTTACTGCTTAACCTTGAATATGTATCTCATCGTCTACCGGTATTGACTGACGCTCATCATCACTTACATGTTTACAAGAAAATGCTTGCATTTATTTTCTCAAATTCATCTATATGTTGGTTCCTACGACTTTATAGATGTGGTTATTTGTCTAAGACCGTAGTTATCGCCTCCATTAAATAAACGAACTGAATTCACTTGAAAGTGTTATCGATAAAATGATTATTCTCGGAGAAAAGATGAACACCTTTAAACGGAAAAGATAATATTCTATCTGGAGTTATTTATGTATGTACGATAATTAAATAATTTACATGTAGTTTCAATTGAAAGTTGTTTAAGTTGTAGGTAGATTATTGAATATACTTAATACATGTCGAGCCTTATATTTTTGTCAAAAAATGTCTACCGGTTTGAAACGTTTGAAACCTAAAGTTTGGTTTGTAAATTAGTTTAATGAAAGAGATTTTTATCCTGAAACCAGTAACAAAATCAAGTAGCTTAATACAAGGATGTTTATAGAATGAGTTGACCCTTTTACAGTATACCACATTGTTAGACGGATAAATTTGGCATTCGGCGACGAATCTACAACTTGATGTTCATAGAATGAGTTGACCCTTTTACATTTTTAGACGGATAAATTTGGCATTCGGCGACGAATCTACAACTTGATGTTTATAGAATGAGTTGACCCTTTTACATAATTCTAATACTACATTTTTAGACGGATAAATTTGGCATTCGGCGACGAATCTACAACTTGTGCAGAGTATAATAAATGTTTTTTCATTAAATGAAGACGGAACACAACAGAAACAACAACTATTGATTCCGAGGAAGAGAGATCCTGAAGTTCTCACACTGCTTTACAACGATGTGTCTGGGGGATACTTGGAAGTTGTAAAAACTGCAGAGAAGATTCGTTAACGTTTTTTATGGGTCAATTGCAATGGAGATGTAAAAGATTGGTGTTGAAGATGTGTAGCTTGTACCACTTCAAATGGAACTCGGAAACGTAGGCGTGCACCAATGAGTAAGAATAATGTTGGTAGCCCATTTGAAAGGATGGCCATCGACATAGCGGGGCCGTTTCGCACAACAGAAAGAGGGAAGAAATATATTCTGGTAGTAATGGACTACTTTAGTAAATAGACTGAAGTCTATACACTACCGAATCAAGACGCTACCACCGATGCTGAAGCTTGGTAAAGTAGCTGATAAGTCGTTTTGGAATACCATTGGAGCTACTTTCGGACCAAGGAAGAAAATTTGAATCAGCCGTATTTCAGGGAATTTGTGAAGTATTAGGAATCCGAAAAAAAGAGGTCAACAGCTTTGCATCCACAGTCGGATGGAATCATGGAGCGAATCAATCGGACAGTTGGAGATTTTTATCAAAGGCAGATTCCAATCATCGGAAGGATTGGGACGAATACATCCACTTGTTATTATTAGCTTACCGAGCAGCAATTCATTAGACAACAAGGCACACACTGGCAAGTGTGATATTTGAGTATCGTGATTTTCAAATGAAGAAGTGGTATTATAAATTTAATATCACGTACGTACATCTTTTAAAATAATTACGTCTTTTCAACATAGCACATTTTTCAGCGTTTATTTGTGATAAACTTTCCATCTATACCAATGTCAAGTAAAACGTTTGTCCAAATGTGCTAATGACATTGTATATTCTTACTTTACACATCACAAACAGAAATAACCAGTGTTTAATACGAACTGAGATTGAAAACAGATGATTTCAAAGATAAGATTTAAGGTTCTGAGGTAAGTGAGTATACCACTTAACGCTATTTACATATATCAGTTTTCCATTTACTTCTACTTTTGAGACGCAAGTTTGTCTGTATTTGTTCTAGTTTGCAGCATTAATCGGACACTTAACAACTTTTCAAATAATAATATAAATGGTCCCATTTGTACACATTGCTTGTGCTGTCGATAAATAATGATCTTCATTAGTTGATTCAAATGAGCAAATACATATAATAATAATAATAATGTGTGTCTGTGGTTAATACACACGCGCACATTAAAGTGGATAGCGACAATCATTTTGATTAGTTACTTAATATAATAAATGACGTTCTAGTATCACTATGTATATTATTTACATAATGTATTTAATTATTATAAAGGTACACGGACAATTGGCGTTAATAATAGTGATGGGAAATAAGAGACCAAGATCATGGTGGTTCTGACCCTTGTTCTTTGGTCGTGTCTTGTTGACATATATAATAGTTCATACTTAGATTCTACACCTATATACACTTGCACTTCTGTTTGACTTCTACCTACTGATATATTTTGTGAACTTTATTATCTTTTCTTTTTTTTAAGATTTGCAATACATTTTTTTTTGCTTGCCTACTTTGCATGTATAGTATAATATACTATACATGCGATTATATTATATTTTTTTGTTATTTATATTGTTTTATTATTTAGTTTTTATTTTCCTTAAAAAATAAAAGAACTATAAAAACAAAGTATGTACACCTATGTTTGTTTTTATAGTTCTTTCATTTTTTTTACATTATTATTATTTTTTATATCAACTTTTTGTTGTTTTATTATATAGTTTTTAATTTTTTTATGATAATTATTATTTTTTTCTATGTGTGTATATTATTTTTGTTTATTTTAATGATTTTTATGTTTCAATATGTATACCTAAGTAACTGTATCTTTAATTTTAAATTGTAATTTTTTTTTCCCCTTACTTAATATTATTTATTATATTTACCGTTTTTATAATAGTAACATAGAATTAAAATATTATAGAATACTCTTTAGCCTGCAGAAAATGAGATTGCTTTATGTTGACTAATTTGGTCAAATATTTTACTACGAGCATTCAGTAATCATTTGGCCGTCTGCGTGATACATTCTCCAAATAGAGAATTTTTTAACTGCTTACAAAATTATTTACGGAATAGTTAGCAAAATAGCAAAATTACTTGCTTAATTATAGCAGAGTCATACATATATTGACACGAACCGGCCAATAAAACGGCTTCACTTTTTCAGCGAGGTATTGTATGGGAATGAGTATTCTATAGTTTTATTATTATTATTTGAATAGTAAGTACCTTTTTTTTCTTTTTGAGTATGTTTATGATCGTTTTATTTTTTCTTTTGTAATTCAATGTGTGTACTCTATTGTTGTTCATGTGTGTAAAAGACAATATGCCGTAAATAAAATTAAATAAATAAATAAATAAAGATCTTATTAAAATAAATACTATGACAAATACAAAAAAAAACAACTGATTGACATAACGCTACTCTGGGACAGGCATAGCCTAGTAGAATAGCCTATCCACAATTAAAAAAATTACTGATGACTCAACTTTTAAACGTTTAACTTCATTTTACCCCATACCCCACACCATCACGCCCTTTCCCTATTTTGGGTAGGCCGAGAGAACCAAACGCCAGACACCTCTCTCTTGACATACATTTCTCGTTTCGTTCACGTCCATGCATCTTCTGTTATTCTTACTTCTAACATCTTTCCAAATTCAATTTACGTGATCTTGCCAAATTTTTGTTAGGCGACCTCTACTTTACGTTCCTCTTTTATCAGCCTTATATACTTTTTTGTCAGTCGGTCATCACTCATTCTTTCTATGTGGCCAAACCACCTTAGGACATTTATTTTCAACTTAATTATATATTTTTATATAATGTATAGTTACATTTTATTTCCTAACTGTATCAACTTATGTTGTACTTTAATCAGAAATCCACGATTCAATCTATGGAGTCTTCTTCTTCTTTTTTGCATCTTACCAGTTCATCTGGGGTTGATCATTTTGGTACGCAATCGCCAGACACTTCGATCTTGCATCATCTATTCATACCAGAAGATGGGGGTTTGGCTATATATTTTTATGACCGGTTGCCATCTGACGTCAGGGCATTGATTTGTCCTTGAGAGATGAGAGTAACCGTTGACTGTGATAGTCACAATTCATCCGCTGCCATCTCTATAGTGCACTCCAGCCCATAGTCACACTTATCCAGCCTCTGTCCATAGTAAAACAAAGGAGCCCAAATAAGGGGATTTTTAGCGTAGTATCCTATCTGTCGTGGACCTGTTGGTGTGTTGGTCCACGGGAGGTATTTTATTTCTCTCCTACCATCCATATCCGGTGAACATTACCCCAAACTCCACCTGGTGACGCGCTCTCTACAAGTCAGCCCCCCCCCCCCCCCCCCGAGAGAACGTATATTTACAAAATAAAATTCCAAATACAGTTCTCAGAGTTAAGGAATAAAGGTGGGAATTAAGGTCTTGGTCATTTATAATATACAAAGTTGCTAGACTGGTGTTGCTCATCACTAGTTGATACAAATTTAATATGTTACTAATGTGTACAATTAACGTTCTTTAACGTGATTGTTTACAAAATGTATTTAAAAATTCTTAGAAAGAGATCTTGAAACTTTGCAGGTTTTACGTTAGACATCTTTTGAATCATCAAGGAAAATCTCTTGGAAGAGATCAGTTGTTTAAAATATAAATTGTTTCAACTAAATCTCTACTACTACACATTCAATATAAATAAAACTAGTTGCATGTAACACATGAGATCCAACTGTCGACAGCGATAGTATGTATAGTTGAAGAATAAGTACCAAACCCATAAATACAAATTATTTATTATTTTATTTATTATTTTATGATATTTAGTTTTCTATACAACACATGTACCTAGGTAGTCAAGATAGGATAGTATGGAGGTCAGTCTTTTTTTCCTACCCGGAATATGAAAACAGCATGATGGTATATGTATATTGTATGTTTAGAGATGAAGTATCAAACTATTAAGTCTTCTTTGATATTGTGTATACGTGACTACCATACAAATTGTATGAAGCGATGTCGTCACTAAATTCAATTTTATAAAAATTGTTAAAAAAAATTTGAGATGTACTGCTACAATGTTAATATTTTTTATATAAAATTAAATTATCTAGTTGGGGTGTTTCGGCTTTTTTCGATATTTAAAAAAAAAATGGAAATATAGGCAGTTAAACTCATAAATTTATCTTAAAAAAAATAATTTTCTTAATAAAAAATGTTTGAGAAACCCTGGAATTTTTTTGAAAAAATTAATTTGAGATTTTGTATTTGTCTATGTTTATACCAATTTTCAGCGTTCTAGCTTTTATGGTTTCTGAGATATAGGGAAAAATAAAATAAAAATTCAAAAGTTGATAACCCCTGACTGAAACAAAAATTCAAAATTCCGAGTATAAAAGTTTTGTAGGCCTGTAACTGTTTATATATTCTGAAATTTTAGGCTCTGTAAATTGAGCGGATCAAAAGTTATAAGGGGGGGACGGACACACACACACAGACATACACACAGACACACACACACACACACACACACACACACACACACACACACACACAGACACACACACACACACACAGACACACGAAATGTTCTACTCAGAATTCTGAGTAAATCCGTGTATGGAACATATATGCTGCGAAGCCTCTAAGTTGGTGTTTTTTGACTTCAAAGTTGGAAAAGCCGTGAAAAAAGTAGACCTCTCCATACAATTCTCGCGTATTCTGGCTTGATACATTGTCGATATGTTAAGAGAACAAAGTTCTCCTGAACAAATCGACAGTTGGAAAAATATATCAATAACGGTGAAAGTGCTGATCTGTACCTATAGATTTCAGATGCATTTCAACAGTGACATAGAATAATAGAAAAGTTAGGTACTTTTTTTGTCAATTTTGGAAATTGTCACTCCTTCAATGTCAGAGCTATTTGAAATACGTACTGATTTATGTACCTATTTACTAATCTCGAAGGAATTCGATAGACAAACTGATTTGTAAATTTTGTTAAAACAAATGTTTTTTTCGAAGCAATTCGACAGATGTAGGTATTAATTTATGTATTTCGTTAAAACGAACTAATAAATTTATTTAATTCATGTGCAACGTTTACAACGACGGGTTTATTTCCATGAGACAATTTCTTCCAACCAACCAAAGCATCGTGATGTCATAAATAGTGTAGTGCTGGGTATTAGTGGTCGAAACAATTGAGTACACGTACCTACTTATTGATTTATGCATTTCTTTAAATCAAACTAATGTCGGAGAAATTTAGTAGACTAATCGATTTACACATTTCGTTAAATGAAACTAATGTCGGAGCAATCAGATAGACGTTCTGGTATGACAAACTATTGTCGGAGCAATTCAGTAGACATCAATGTATACATTTCGTTAAATGAATCTTAATGTCGGAGCAATTCGAAAAACGTGCTGGTATGACAAACTAATGTCAGAGCAATAAAGTAAACTTATCGATTTACACGTTTCGTTTTTTTTTGTTGAATGAAACTAAAGTCGAAGTAATTCGAAAGACTTTCAAACTAATTTTCTGCGCCTCTGTAACGGGTAGTGACAGAGGCGCAGAAAGGGTAACAGGTGTCCCGAACGTAGGTATACTGAATCCAACGCGGCAAGGACAATAATAATAATAGGCACTACTAAGTCTCGCGTCGTCGTCGGTGACATAACAACAATGAAAAGGCTGTCGCGCCGTGGCGGCCCTGACTATCGTTCCGCACTGAGGCGGTGTGTGGTGTATCTGTATGTGTTTTTAATTTAAAAATGCGTAGGTCAAACTTGTAATGTAATCGTTTATACTACTTGCACCTTCTAGGCCGGCCAGTCGCGTTTTATATTTCAGCAATCGAGGATGTGCGCCGATTCTGCAAATGATATCGCACATGCTGTGTGAAAGAAGTCCTCGCTCTTTCAAAACCCACGTCGCCACGCGAACATTTCAAATGGTAATCCTTGTTTTTGTGACTCACTCGTTACTGCGCCCGGATACCGCACGTATTCAGTACCTACGCGATTTTGCCTAAGTCCTCCAGTATTCAGTGTTATAATAATAATCTGATTATATAGTGATACGAAGTTTTTTGTATTTATAACTAACGCGAACTAAACAAAACGATATCGCACAAATCTTGCAGAATTCAGTGTTTTTAGTAGTAATCCGATAAGTTTTATTTTGCATTTGTAATTCAGGCGAACTAAACGACGCGATATTGCAAAATTCTCATAGAATTCAGTGTTATTTAGTAATAATCTGATCAGTGTTAATTTGTATTATTTTACATTTGTAACTGAGGCAGCTAAAAGACGCGATATCGCTCATCTTCACAACTTTTTATTAATTAAATAGTAATTCAATTAGTGTAACATAATGTTCTTTACTATTTCTTTATTCGTTCTATCACTAACTGATAGTTCTTAAGTGTTTAAAGTGAACTTTTCGTTGAATTTAACTTTGTTATTTATCAATGTGTTTTATTGAATTTTTACTCTGATATTTCGATGTGGTATCATTTTAGTTTTTTTTATATTCTCTTATTTTTTTTTCAACAACAGTAATCACATTTGAATCATGCATCAAAAGTGCAACAGTAAACAATGAAAATATATTACTTTTAGCTATCGTAATCGTTTTCAAAATATATTGATGAATTTGACGTGATTATTGATTAAAATTCGTATTGATTTAAATGCAAGTGGCATGTGTTGTGAATTTCAATTGTGATATTCTATAAACTTGTGATTTGTTGTGGTGTTATATTGCTATGGATTATTCTATTGCTCACTGGAATGTTTGGCTGTGTGATTAGGTGAGAAATATTGTTTTTTTTTTTAATTCAAGAGTAGATATTATTTTATTATTCGTTTTAATTTATGTAACGTCTACACGAAAATATTTATTATACATATTAATGATTATGTTTTTCATCAATTAATAGGTTTTTAAACAATATCTTCCGATTTATCTACAATTTTTCTAGAAGCGTAAATAGTTTATATTATGTTTATTAAATATGACTATTTTATGAAAAATAATACACATGCATAAAAAAAAGCTATTATAAAAGTTATACTTAAGGTACCTATTCGAACGAATACTGAAGAGATTTTTACTAAATTCAAAGTTCCAACAATTACAAAAATATATGCAAAAAATCTGCTAATATACAAGCTAAAAAGAGAAGACCAATATACTAGCTCACAACAATATAAACACACTAGATTAAGTACAACAAATACCTTAAATATACCATATATTAAAACAACTTTTGGACAACGTAGTGTACGATATTTTTCAACAAAACTTTTCAATAGTTTACCAACAAATATTAAAAACATCAGTAATGCAAAAGAATTTAAAAAACTATCACTAAGATGGGTTTATGAAATAGATGAAAAAATCCTTAAGGAAATAATTCTTCCAAATAAAATGTAAATGCACTATTACAAACAACAGAATAGACAAATAATTTATTTCCACAAATTTTGGTTGTGTGTGCATGACTCAAAATGAAATATTGTATTTAGAAGGAAAGATGCATACGTTTGAATGCGTAGCGTATGTATGTACATGTTCTTATATTATATGTAAATGTATCTATAAATAAACAACGTAATAGACAATAACATAAAACTAGCTCACCTTAGCACAGGCTATGCCTAGTGAGGGGGCTAGTATCAAAGATACAAACAAAAAGATATGGCTTAAACTATGTAAGCTCCAGTGATGTGGTAAATTGATATTTATTGAAATGAAATAACTTATATTTACTTTGTATGTTAACTATGTATGAATAAGCTTATATTATCTTAAGATATTTTGTATCTCATATATACTGTATATTTTTGGATAGAAATAAATAAAAATAAAAAATAAATAAATAAGTGCATCCCAATTCATTTCTAAAAGTAAATGAATTAAAACATTATGCAATAAGGCATTAGAACCGGTATCTAGATATAGTTGCGAGTTTATTGTCATTAAAATATAATGTTACATTAAAATCTATAGTCAAATTTTTCATGCATCTTGCCATAAATTACATATACTTGACAGAGCCTTTTTGTTAAACACAATTGTTACGTGTGCCTGATCTCTTCATTATTTCTCTTAGGAAAGGGGCTCTTGACATAAAGGGGAATTTAATCTAAAAGAGGTAGAGATAAAATAATCAAATAAATATTATAATATTTGTGCCCTTTATGTTTTTTTTCATAAAAATGATTCATAAACAAGAACGCAGGCAATAGATAATATCGATACTAATATTTTGTACAATCGTGGATTATTAGATTTGTACGGGCGACCTAATAAATGAAATTGCTCGTACAAACAAACCATGTAAATTAACCGCACCCTTTCAAAAGATTAAAACGGCACTTGATCAACCTGATAATTTACTCTAGTTTATAACATAAATATTTATCAAGCCAAACCCATCGAATTTATTTAGGTTTCATTTAAGTCATACTATTTACAAACCACAAAGGACACAATCAGTCTTTGCCAAGCGCGAAGAAAATACATGAACATATGTAAATGAAAATTGATATTTTTCATAAATGGCCACATACTATTTCAGAATTCTCGATAAAATTTGTAACAAATCTACACTAATTTGAATCTAGTCAAATATAAATTAAAAAATACATCACTTGACATTATTAACATCACATCCATACCAACATCAGTATGGAATGTATTTATGTATATGAACTGATTCTTCTTCATACATTTAAATAATAATAAAAACGTCTCATTCGGAATTTATAAAAAATCGTCAAAAAACACCTACAAGTGTCAAATAATATAAATTTGATTTTTGTTGAATCAATTTCTAAACATAGAATAAATCAAACAAAATAATCCCGTTCAATAACAAAGATAAAGTTAACATTTAAAATAAATAAAACCATTGATTTAACCATGACATAATTCAAAATCATTTGCACATAAATTTATTATTTTAAGCATTTGACGATCGACATTATCCATACCTTTAATTAACATTTTCCTTATAATGATTCATCAAATGCTTGATCCAATATTATCTTATCAATGATAGGCATTTTCAAGTACAGTAAAAAGACAATGTTATCAACGAACCAGATATGTTATCAAAGATTTACTTCTGCAGTCAAAGAATCGTTCATTTTATTTACCATCAAATTGATCAGTTTAGTCGCAGCATTCGCAAAGTGGAACGTTTTATTAAAATCGTCAAATTATTGGGAATTTTTCGTGTCAACATAAATGATGTGGTTTTTTAGTGTATTCATAAAAACAGTGAAAGTATTGAATCAGACAGCCCTTTGTTCTAGGTTCTAGTTTCGTGAAAATTAATAATTGTTCTTTGTCTTAGTACAAAGTTGTAACACTCCGTGTCGCATATTTTGTGTAGCTCTCTGCCAATTCAGCACCATTATTTTAACAAAAGTGAAAGTGTAATTCTTCTTTTTTTACGATTGTGAACCTAATTGTGTTTCTTTTGATACGTGAGAACGTCTGCCACTTCCATAGAAAACATACCTTCGCATAAGTTCACGCAAACCGCGTGTTTTAGTTTACTCGCTGAAATACACATGGAAACGTTCTTAAAAATCTATTTATTTTAATGTCTTTCGTGTTTTGATTTTTGAAAGTAAACATTTGATTTTTGAAAGTGTGTCAAACTCAAAACTAAATACGGATTTAAAACAGTTATTTATTTACCTTATTATTTTTCGTTTCTTTTCTTTACTCTGCATATACCTAGAAAAGTCATAGTTTTTGAGTCCTATTTATTTGGAGCCTGACCTCCGGACTACATTTTAAAGTCTTAGTTAAGACTGTAAAATCATCCTTTTTTTCTCGGCAGACGTGTGTAGCTTTGAACAGTGTTGTTTCATACTTATAGTACGGTGTATTCGCTGTTTTTTTCTTTAACGTAAAATATATTTACGTTAATACATTTTATTTACAATTTACTTTTGTCATGTTGTGACAAGTTTTAAAGAAATATTTTTATTGTGTATTTTATAATGGGTATTTTTTTAATTATATTTTTCTACTTCTTCGATTGAACGAGTTTTTCGTCGGAGAAAGAATCCAGTAATCTCCGACTCAAATCTATCGTGTGCTTTTTTTAAAACAAAACACATCGCATACCTTATTCTTCTATGATCTTATAAAATTATAATTTTATTTATAATTACTTACATCAACGTTTCGTCATCTTTCGATAGCATCTTTAACTAAAATAAAATATTCATTTACATACATGTGTTTATTTCAAATTTGTGATTTTAGTGTTTGTGAACATTGATTTAAACAGTGTTAAACATAACGCTGTGTTAATGTGTTAAACAAAATAAACTGTTTATAGACGTGTTGTGCAATTAATACTTGTGTGTGCGTGTGGGAGTGCCTTTATCAGTTATAAATCCATAATAAAAGTATAGTTAATTCAGTCGCATACCTAATATTTACCTTGTGTAGGTATGGCTTGCTATTCAACACACCTGTACAGATAAAAGTCTACTCATCCTATAGGTATGTATTGTCGCATAATCATTTGGCTCACATTTTTAAAATTTTCTTTCAAAACAGTTATATAATGGATTCTCAAATTAACGATCAATTAGATTTTATACAACACAAAAAATTTTTTTTATTCAAAATTCAGTTTTTTTTACGGATGATGATATTTGTAGATGTCATTATATTGAAAAATTACCTTTATATGAGTTATTTTACGAACGGCTTTGATGAGATTCTTAGAAACAAACACAGCTAAAGGGAATTTTTTTCTCGGAACGAATCGGTTTCATATGAATTTTCCGGATTTATAACCCCTATATTATGATCCGCTTTTTTAGAGTTCGCTTATATTGTATGAGTGGATATTATTGAGTAGGTAGCTACCTCGTATTTTTATTTGAATATTCATTCTTAAATAATTTCAAAATTATGTTCATGAATATTTATACCTACATAAATACACTATGTATTTATGAGGTAAATTTTATATTGGAATTATTAAATTCTGTATTTATTGATTGATCCGTGTGTGATAAAAAAGCAAATAATTATTGTTTATGTATGAAGTAACGACCAGTAATGTCCCATCCAAGCATCTCAAAGGAAACCGAAACTGCCGTACATAATGCAATTGTAGTGCCTATTTCGACGTATGCTAGTGAAACATGAACAAGACAAAAGACGTATGAAAGTAGAATTAATGCTGTAGACTTGAGATCACTATGAAGAGTATGTAGTAAATAGATATATGAGGACATATGGAGATAATGCACGGTAAACAAGGATATTATAAGTAAGTGAATGCCTTGAGGTGGTTTGGACATATTGAAATATTAATGAAGAACAAATGACCAAAAAAATATTTATGGTTGTAAGAGATGGAGTGAATAGCAAGCGGCGCCCCTTAAAGGGATGGCATGACCTAATGAATGATATTTTGAAAGAAGGAAACATTAAGCTTCGATTGTGTATGAGACGATGCATGGATGTAAAGGAAGCTAGGAATGTATGCAAAAATAGAGGAGTATGGCGCTCGGTTCTCTCTGCTTACCACGCAAGGGACATGGCGTAGTTATATGCATAAATATATCCTTGTTACATATATCCTTGTTACAAGTTCATATACATCCTCATAGATTCCCTAAACTATGCATAAATAAATTGTGAACGAAACCGGTCGTGGCAGGTTTCGAACTCGCCACCACTGGATTCCTCATCCAGCGCGCTAACCGATCAGCCACGACCCATCTATAATTTTTTTCAAAAAAAATACATATAATCACACAATCTCACGTATTTTTTATGGAAAAAAAGGATAGTGATTCATTTTTAAATCGTGTAATTTTCCAATAGATTCCAGATTTTCAATAGATCTGTATATCGCATCTAGAAAATATACCACACTCTAATTTTGGAAAAAAATTAGATAAAATACATAAAATGAGTTCTATATAAAATGCGTTCTACGTAGAGGGCAGTCTGTGGCAGGACAACGTCTGCCTTGGTCCACTAGTATACATATTATAAAGTTAAATATTATACCTATTTACACAAAGTAGACCTATTTATATACAATGAAATAAATTTTCTATTCACATTAAATATGAATAAATTTACATAATATTTATAAAGATATATTATCTGTTATTGATTTGTATATTTTTACACTAGGTCAACATGTTTTGAGCCGTTTTTAATATAATATGCAATGTCTGCTCCTTGTCGTAAAATTATTTCCTTTGTATATAAAAAAATTAAATACTCAATACTCGTGTATTAGCTTTTAAGTATATAATGAAGTATCGATATAATAGCAGCACTTAGTTTTGTATATGTGATGAAAAGATAATTTTTAAATTTTGAGGTAGAAACAGTCAATAATATACATTCATTCATACCATCACGACATATCCCACAATGTGGGGTAATCAGCGACAGGTTTGCGAGTGTGCATTTCCTTATAAAATGGAGCACAGCACATGCATGTATACCCACACACCTGTTTCGTTTTACCTTAAAAGGCACAACATTCAGAATGAGTGGTGAACCTCATTGCTGAAATATGTGAGATGTTATTGTTGCCTGTTGTATTTTAGATAACCCTGCTGTTAAGGGACACTCTAAAACAACAATAGAAAAGAGTGGAGGTACTATAAGCCGGTGACTCATTAAATAAGAATAATAATATAAAAACTTCCTTGCACCCTGCGCTAGTGGAGAGTTTATTGCCATATGGCAATTTCTTCCAACTAACCAGTGTTTCCAGCCCAGAGAAGCAATATTAGCGCGAGAAATCAATTTTAATAATTTCTCCTTTGCTGGGGATCGAACCCATGTTGTAGTATTTTCGATGAATTCATTATTTCGATTTATTTTGATAAAGTATTTTTTTATATAATTTTTTCCTCTTTTTATTTATGACTACGTTTGATTCAGGGATACTCCCTTCTTTTTATGAGTTAATGCACACCCGCCTACCTGTGGCTGGTTTCCTCAAATTGTACGATATACCGTGATAGAATGAATGAGCAAAAAAAATTTAATGGTCTATGTTTTTTTTTTAATTTTTCGTTTCTATTTTGAAACTACCTAAAATGTATAATATGTATTATGGATTTCCTAAATGGTTTCTGTATTTAGTTTGAGTATATACTTATATTGCCTTGGTTCTAAGTCAATTTCGGGCAACTAGCGTAAACACGTTAAAACCTACATAAGACCCACAAGTCAGATGTCAAACTAAATCATATAAACCAACATTTTTTGAGCGTCTAGTTGAAATTATGTCAGAAAAAAATATATAGGTAAGTACATTTGGTCATTCTTTTTTAGATTTAGTAATAATTTTATTTATTCATTTAATTTAAGTATATAATTTATTTACTTTATTTAATTTATTTAAATGATGTATTTTATGTAATTTATTCAATTTATTATTTAAAAACATATTTCAAATAAGTATATTTAAATTATTTTAATTTATTTAATTCATATTATTTATTTTTT
Source organism: Molanna angustata (assembly GCA_963576475.1). Lineage (NCBI taxonomy): Eukaryota > Metazoa > Arthropoda > Insecta > Trichoptera > Molannidae > Molanna > Molanna angustata. The sequence continues at coordinate 19,981,968 of OY754981.1, forward strand.
CATTCATTTTATAAAATATGCTTTCTTTTTTTCGTTTATTTATATTAATGATCGTGCAACTTACGGGTACTATGTCAAATATTAATCTAACATGCACTCAAAAACAAATTGTTTCATTCTGGAGACATACGATATTAATCGTCTCACAGATCCAGGCTGTGTCTCCACCGGGTATCGAACCCGGAACCTTTGGATCAGCCAGATACCAAACCAACTGAGTCATGAATGCTGATAATAATAATAAACAATTTCTAGCGCCGTTTAATGAATCAGGATCATTCCAAGGGCGTTTATATTTCGGTCTTATGTTGTCTTATGTGGAATTCTTACGAAATTTCCTTTATCATAAATCATATAGAAATCCATCACGTTATTAATTAGTAGGCTATTCATTTCATTACTTAATGTATCAAATTATACTTAATATACCTACGTTAATGTTATTACGCACACAAAACTATGCTATAGAAAATAAATACTTTTATATATAATTATGTTGTATAAGCCCGAAAGAAATTGTGCAAGTTGTTATATAAGACATATTTTAGTTCATAGAGATAAAAGAAAAAGTTTCACGTTACAATTCTATTATTTGTCTTCCTCTGGTCTATTAAGTAGGTACAGTATCGCGGTCTATCGTAGAATTGTTAATTGATAGACGCCCTAAGGTATGACGCTAAGTGGAGTAAAGTACCAAATCATTCCTACGTGTTTCTGAAGTTTTCTACGTATATATCTATCTTTGTTAGTTTATTATTATAAAGCCGGTTGCAGACCAAAAGCTAAGCTAAGTTAGTTTAGCCTAGCTCGCATAGCTGAGGTCTTTTTTCATCTCGCATAGCCGAGTGTGCAGACCGCAAACAATGTCACCTAGTATGAAAAATGACCTCAGCTATGCGAGCTAAACTAAACTAACTTAGCTTAGATTTTGATCTGTGATCGGCTTAACAATTCAAGAATAGCTGTTATGACCACCTAAGAATAGTGCATCCATTCTTTTCAATTATCATATTTTTCGGGTGTCCCCTAAGAGACGCGTGCCTATCACGAAACGCGTCGATAATCTAATAAATACAATAGAAATATTACCGAGTATTTTTATATTTTTACTAGTTGCATGTAACACATGAGATCCAACTGTCGACAGCGATAGTATGTATAGTTGAAGAATAAGTACCAAACCCATAAATACAAATTATTTATTATTTTATTTATTATTTTATGATATTTAGTTTTCTATACAACACATGTACCTAGGTAGTCAAGATAGGATAGTATGGAGGTCAGTCTTTTTTTCCTACCCGGAATATGAAAACAGCATGATGGTATATGTATATTGTATGTTTAGAGATGAAGTATCAAACTATTAAGTCTTCTTTGATATTGTGTATAGGTGACTTCCATACAAATTGTATGAAGCGATGTCGTCACTAAATTCAATTTTATAAAAATTGTTAAAAAAAATTTGAGATGTACTGCTACAATGTTAATATTTTTTATATAAAATTAAATTATCTAGTTGGGGTGTTTCGGCTTTTTTCGATATTTAAAAAAAAATGGAAATATAGGCAGTTAAACTCATAAATTTATCTTAAAAAAAATAATTTTCTTAATAAAAAATATTTGAGAAACCCTGGAATTTTTTTGAAAAAACTAATTTGAGATTTTATATTTGTCTATGTTTATACCAATTTTCAGCGTTCTAGCTTTTATGGTTTCTGAGATATAGGGAAAAATAAAATAAAAATTCAAAAGTTGATAACCCCTGACTGAAACAAAAATTCAAAATTCCGAGTATAAAAGTTTTGTAGGCCTGTAACTGTTTATATATTCTGAAATTTTAGGCTCTGTAAATTGAGCGGATCAAAAGTTATAAGGGGGGGACGGACACACACACACAGACATACACACAGACACACACACACACACACACACACACAGACACACACACACACACACACACACACACAGACACACGAAATGTTCTACTCCGAATTCTGAGTAAATCCGTGTATGGAACATATATGCTGCGAAGCCTCTAAGTTGGTGTTTTTTGACTTCAAAGTTGGAAAAGCCGTGAAAAAAGTAGACCTCTCCATACAATTCTCGCGTATTCTGGCTTGATACATTGTCGATATGTTAAGAGAACAAAGTTCTCCTGAACAAATCGACAGTTGGATAACATATCAACATACAATAGAGTTCTATCAAGAATTGTCGAAAGACAAACTAAACTTATAAAAATATTAATTTACAATAAGACTGTCAAATTTAATTGCCTTGCAAAGGCAACTTACTAAATTGCTATGGATCTCACTTGACCCTCCGAACACTGTTACGCGGCGAGTGGTTACAGAGAGTTAATTGCCATCACTCCTGAGGAAGAAGCAGTCGATTTGAAACCAGTTGAAAATAAAAAAAAGTCACTCATAAATTGTTTAAACAAAGTAAAATATAATAAAGAAAACTGTAAGTTTTTGTTTGATAAATGGTTTTGATGTTAGTTCAATGGTATGAAAAATTAAAATCCCAATACATTTTAGTTACTTTCACGTCAGGATTTTTGCAATTGGTAATTGTCTCAGCTTCCACAGTTCTGGTATATAATTTAAATAATAGTTGTCATTCAAGGATTTCATACAGCTGTCCTGATATACAATTTACGGAACTCCTATTAAGGAAGGTGATCATTCAAGCAGATGTCCGTGACTGTTTATTTATGCAAAACCGAAAGACACCAATTATTATTTTGCTGACCATATTGAATTTACTGCTCACCTAGGAATTATTCAAATGCTTTCTCTTAGAGTTCTCTTATTTACGAAACTGAAACGGACATCTGCAGTTACAAAAGGAAACATCGGGAAACTATTAAAGTCTGCAGACTCTGATCTAAAAAGAGACAAAGAAAGTAAAGTATACAAAGACAGATCTGATATATAGAAAGAAAGATCTGAAATAAACACTTTGCGGAATTTTTTTGTCAGTTACAACTTACCATACCATACCATACCATTACGCCATTGCTCTATTCGGGGTAGGCAGAGAGAACTAAACGCCAGACTCTTCTTTCTTGACATACATTTCTTGCTTCATTCACGCCCATGCATCGTCTCATATATGCTCTTCTGTTATTCTTACTTCTAACGTCTCCATCTTTCAAAATTACATTTTTGTGAACGTGCCAACTTTTCCTTGGCCGACCTCTACTTTTCGTTCCTCTTTTATCAGCTTTATTTATCAGACGGGCATCACTCATTCTTTCTATGTGGCCAAACTCTACTCTACATATCTCTTTCAATCATTCATTCTCTAGTTACAACTTGAGGTCTACAAAAGGATCGCCATACACCGAATGTGAAGAAGATGTGTCACAGAAATTTTTCAAAAGTTGCTCTTCGTAGCCAAAAGGTCCACATGTTCAATGGATTTTATCAAAGATCGCCATAGAGTTATCGTCAAAGTGGGGACATGGGAAGATAACGGATTCTCATAAGATATGCTCAGAAGTCAGGTTTTTCATGAGGATAAATCGGATAAGTGAAATTTGAAATAGATAGCTTTTAAAACTGCAGCCTCTATTAAATAATTGTGTTATCTTATGATCAGAAATTAAGATAGCAACATCTTGAAATATCAAAAATATTGACTCCGAAAAAATTTCATCGAAACATGTTTTATGTTAATTTTAAATTAATCAAATTAACTTTAATGTAAACCATTTTCCTGAACAATTTTGTTCAATGTTTTATAATATGCGAAATGTGAATATTAAGATAAAGAGGTCCTGGTCTAGGTCAGTCATAAATATGATGCACACAATAAATCTAGAAAATCTTTTCTCAAAATCGTTCTTACTTTTCCATTCTCAAACTATGACATAAATATAACATAAGTTATTATGTACAGTTTATTAGATCTTTACTGTGCATCGGTAATTTATCTGGGGAAATTAGGAAAGAATACAAGATAAAAAAGGATAGTATAAGTAAAATGAAACTGAATGCCTTGAGACGGTTTGGGCATATTGAAAGAATGAAGGATGAACGGTTGACCAAAAAAATATACATGGGTATAAGAGATGGAGTGAATAGCAGGGGTCGCCCCAGAATGGATGACATGACCATATGAATGATATTTTGTAAGAAGGAAACACAAGGAGCTTGATCAATCGAAAATCAATGAGACAATGCATGGAATGTGTGCAAAAATAGAGGAGTTTGGCGCTCGGTTTTTTCTGCTTACCCCGTAAGGAACATGACGTGATAGTATTTATGTATGGTACTTTATCTAAAATACAAACGATTATTTGAAGATGCTACAAACATTATTAATTTGATGTAATAATTATAAATCAAAAATGGATACTTTTCGCTGTGTTATTCGTTTTCCAGGAAAAGAAATGTATTAATAATTATTTATCGACATTTGATTTATCCGAATTCATAAAACCATTCATTATATTTTTTGCCATCCATTTTATTCTTATAGAGAACGAAATATTTTACATCGATTTAATAATTTCATTTCGTTCAGTATCACTGGATTAATTTATCTGGGATAGGTAGAGAGATTTGAACGTCGTTATCTTGTCTTTCGACGTATCTTATACATGTTCTTACATCCATTTCAATCTATTGTAATTTAATTTATGAGATGTATTTAGCCCAAGTACATTAAGTAGTAAATAGATTCACTAGAAATATCCATTAAAAGTTTCAATGTTATTTACGCGTTTAAGTTTGAACATGCCAACCATCTTTTCACAATATGAAAACTTACTTAATTATAAAATTTTCTGACTCTTTTAACCTCAAACGTATGTCAAAATCACAGTTGGGAAAATTATCTTCAGTTAGAATTTTAGTTTTTAGTCTTTTTTAAAGAGAAATTCAATTTCAGAGACAAAATCGTGTATGAAAAAAAAAACATGTACATTATAAGTAACTACTTTAAGTATTTTATATAATATGTAATAGCAAAATAATATTTAAGTGTTAAATAATGTTTTTTGGTTGTTATTTTATGTTTTCCATTGTTGTATTGCATTGATTGTCATGACATGGGTAATATCGTGAGTCTTCACTGGTCCATATGACATGGGTAATATCGTGAGTCTCCACTGGTCCATATGACATGGGTAATATCGTGAGTCTTCACTGGTCCATATGACATGGGTAATATCGTGAGTCTTCACTGGTCCATATGACATGGGTAATATCGTGAGTCTTCACTGGTCCATATGACATGGGTAATATCGTGAGTCTTCACTGGTCCATATGACATTGGTAATATCGTGGGTCTTCACTGGTCCATATTTTTTTTTTAACATGTCTACGTAGGGGACACCAGCTATTAGGATTTGGGTCCATTTTGCTCTTCCGAAGAAGCGCACTACGTAGCGTCGGGAGGGGTTTGCAGTCTAGAAAAGAGTTTATTGATTCGGATTTTAAAAAGACCCGGGTTGTACGAAGGAGGAAACACAGAATTCGGAAGATCATTTGTGCATATTATACGTACTTATAGGCTTGACTGTGTGTAGAAAAAATGTGGCGTTCTGCCTACACCATGAAGGACATGGTGTGATAGTGTGTATGTATGTAGTTATGTTATCTTTCATACAATTCGCCTCTACAATATTAAGCAAACCTTTTGCAAATTGATAAATTTCGTGTTTTCTCATGAATCTCATTGTCAAGTTTCTTGGTTTAGTTCAGAAGGAACCACCCCAAAATTAATCCCTTTCCAATAAAATAAAAATCATTGAATTTGGACGACGTGGTAAGGAATTATTATTAATTGCAAATGACTTTTAATTTTGTTTACACTGACAGCGTTTACTATGTAGAATTCCATTTTTAAAATAAATTAAACACTTGTTTTTCTTTCTACATTTATTTTTACTCTCCAGAACGACCGTTTCGCCTGGTGAAGGCCTTTTCAACTGGTAGACCAGTTGAAAAGGCCTTCACCAGGCGAAACGGTCGTTCTGGAGAGTAAAAATAAATGTAGAAAGAAAAACAAGTGTTTAATTTATTTTAAAAATTGCAAATGACTTCGCAATATTTTTTTTCTCGTGAGTTTCATCATCAGAACTCGATGAATTTTATGTGTAACCACTTCACTATAAATCATTTTCTACAACTGACTATAAATCATTTTATACAACTGACGAAATGCTAAATGAAAGAGATTTCAATTAGCATGGAGTAATTTGTCTTTGTTTATTAATAATAATTTGTTTGTTTATAATCAATGATGACTCCGAGTGCTTTGCTTGGGAGCCTATGGAGAATAAACCAATAGGTACTATACTACTATACTATTCTTCTGAAGCACTCTCTTCCTATTAAAAAATAAATTAATAATTAAAATTGGATAATATTATGGTAAAGTATTACTATCGTTTAAGTGAAAATTTTTGATTGGTTAAGATTTGAATTTCGCGATCAGATCTTGACCAATCGAAAGATATCTCCTTTCTAATGTAATGGTGCTGAGCAGAGCCGGGGAAACAAGGCAACTCCTCAAAAGAATCGCCCAACGACGATCCAACTAGATTGGCCATAACATGAGGCACCCGGGTCTGCTCATAACCATCGCGGAGGGAATGGTAGAGGGCAGCAACTATAGAGGCCGACCAAAGTAAAAGAGAGGCAGCCATAGCTGTTACAAACCAATCCTAGGGTTGAAACTGAGAATGTAAAATGAATGATCAAAATCGGACAATGTGGTAAAAGATCACTTCGAATTGATAACCTCCTACGGTTTTGGAAGTCGGTTAATAACATTGATATAATTTTCTACATAATGTATTTGTTTGATGAACTGGTTCATTACAACTTTATCACAACTTCGTGTGGTTTTGTTGACACAACTTTAGACCAGGCTTTTCCAGGCTAAACGATCATTCAACATTTTAAGAGAAATACGTGTATTTTTATTTAATTATGTTATATTAAATTATGAGGACACGAGAACATTGAAGAAATGAGGACATTGAGAGCTATTGCAGGCAAAACCCTGAGAGACCGAGTGAGGAACTCCAGAATAAGGGAACTATGTGAGGTTGACGATATCATCAGATGGAGCAGGCAGCGGAGGAGGGACTGGTGTGGTCATGTCCAAAGGATGGACAGCACCAGACTTCCTCATATCGTGCTTCACAATCAGCTTCACGGAACCCGCCCTCGCGGTAGACCGCCAAAAAGATGGAGGGGTAGCTGGGGGTTCACTTCGCAGGAAGAGCAGGCCTCTTAAAAAACAGACCTGAAGGTCTATTCAAAAGAAGAAGAAGAAGAATATTAAATTAAATTTTGCAAAGTGTTGGCCGTCTGTGTCGAACTAATTAAGTGTTTTATCATAAATAAAAAGTTGTCTCTAATTTTTGTTTGCGATAACTTGTAAACAATATCAAATTGCCTCTTAGCCTCGTGTGTCTAATCCGTTTTGTATATTATATTATTATTCATATGCCTGTACCACTGACAGTTTCGGTTCGGTATACACAATATTATTATTCTCAAAAGTTTTCTATAGCATGGTATAGGTTTGTTTATGATTTATTCTCGAACTTACAATGTTATTACAGCGTTGAGTTTCTTGTTGTTTATTATTCGTTTGCATAATTTAAGCAAGTAATATACTGTTTTAAATATCGCTCTTACTGTTATCGATTAACATTAAATCAACTGTCAAGAAACGTCCTAAGAATATATACAAATTATTAAATTATGTGCAATTCGTTTTTAATGTAGGGATGCAGAAGGGATTTTGTATAAAGGCTGATGTGTGGTGAAAGTTACTAAGCTGAGTCGTAGATTGGATAATTAAGATGTAAAAAACACTAGTAAACTGATAAATAAAATAGTGAATAGTATAAATATTTAAATAAATAGGTACATATTATTATTTTTACTGACAAACTTTTTAACATCTCAATAGAGACGAATTTGGGACATTATAGAATAACCAGGAACTCAGGCACCTACAGGGCTTACGACCTGTCATCGGCTGGTTTACGTGATCACTTTATGAGCTTGTGCAACGTTCACCAATTATTGTGTTCCCTTATCAATGTAATTTTTGAAAGTTCTATATATTTTAATAATGTGTAACAATTCACCTGAAAATAAGGAATTATACTATTGCCATCTATGAAGTATCGAAGAAACCTTTTTTTTGTAACGCCATCTAATAAGAAATTAGTTCATTTGTAAACAATGAAAGCAACAGTCCTTATAAATGAGGTGACGGTGTCTCGCACAGATGTCACCCCTGAACTGAGCCAGAAATATTATTTCATTTTTGGCTTGTTTACTTACTTGTACCAATGTGTATGTAAATCGAATATTTTTTAATTGCATTTACGTGCGTTTTGCAATTAAAATTGCGTTTACATGTCATTTGACTCCTGACAGGACGTTTCCCAACGTTTGCGTATATTATGCAAATAAAAAAATATTCGATTTACATATTATTAACTGAACAAATACCTTTTGCTATTATACCAACTTCTAGCTGGAAAAGATTAAAAAACACTTTATTCAAACTGACAGGAATTAATCACTAAACAACTATAAGTTAGATGGGTGGTGTCACAGCGGTTAGAGCGCTGGATTAATAATCCAGTGGTCGCGAGTTCAAATTCTGCCACGACCGATTTCGTCCACCTGTTCTACAAGCATCCATGCTTAGTTGAGGGAATTGTATGAGGATGACGTCATCTATTGAGATGTCAAAAAAATTGTCAATATTCATTTGGATTACAACTATGTTTGATTTCATAATTATTTGCAAAAAAATATTGACGACGAGGGATAGCAAAGCAACCCTGTTGTTCCAGGTATTAATCTGGAATAGGGACTTAGATTCACCAAGTTATGTATAATTATATATTTCAACATAACTTGGAGGAACACCACGTGGGAGTAGGTAATATTGTACAGTTCGCCGCCTACTATGAAAACAACTTTGCCTTGTGGATGTTTACTTAGGATCTGATGCGTTGACTGCGAACTCCTCACTCACTATTCTGCATAATGTACCTACATACTACATTAAAATATTCAAGATTTACCTACGTGTTTTGTTTGCTGTATGCTGTAGTGTTTGTTGTATTATAAATTATAAACAGTACTTAGTTTAAGTGAAAACGTTTGCATTGAGTTGTTTGCAAAGGAAAATTATGGTACCTACACGTAGTTAATTGGTTTCGTTGAAATTGTTTATCCGTCTCCCTAATAAAATTATCTCTATCTTAGTAGATATTCATCGCTTCATGGCACTTCATACATCGTCTTTTAATGTCGATACTCTCCGGTAGTGTTAAAAAAATGAAACTCACATACCTAAAAGTATTTTTTTCAAATCACTGTACATACTGATTACCTTGTATACCTACTTATTCGGTATACATGGGTGATATCTTTAAATCATGAAAACATTTTAATATTTTTGTGCGTAACTAAAAATCTTGATAACATATTATTTTTTTTTTAAATACGGCGCTGGCCGATTTACTAATGATATTAATAACAATTAAGCACTACAAATAATAACACTCAATTATTATTATTACCATTATACACTTCCTCAAAAGAATTAGCAGATCAATGGGTCTATTGTAAATTATTTAAAAGAGCAAAATAAAATGCAACAAACGCCTAAATAAAATGCAAAAAGTCTATTAATCTCATTACCTAAAGAGGTGTATTTTCTAATTTTTTCATCAAAAGTTTTTATAATATTACTAGAATTTGGAATAGCCACGTCGCAAATATATGTTATTTTTTTAATTTTATCATGTATTATTAAATCGGGTCTGTTATGTTGAATTGACCGGTCAGTTAATATTGTTTTATCGTAATAAAGCGAAATATTATTATTTTCTAAAAATGAAATCGGATCATATTCATAATATGGTTTTATGTTTATCGCGTCAATTAATTTATATTTAATAGCTAAATTTTGATGTATTATTTTTGCTACTTGGTTATGTCTAAATGTATATTCTGATTGCGCGAGAAAAGAACAGCCCGATATTATATGATCGATTGTTTCCGGAAAAGCCAAACATTTCCTACAACTATCATCAACTACATTTATGTCTTTTATTATATATTTTTGATAATTTTTAGTTTTTATTACTCTATCCTGAATTGCTATTATAAAACCTTCAGTATTATTTATAACTTATTATTTATTAATTTAAATATTATTTTACCCCTACTTTTTTATTTATGAATTTTTATTTGTTTTTTTAATTTTAAATTTGTTTTTTTATTTATTAATTAATTAACTTTTTTATCTATCTATCCATATCTTTTATTTATTTTTATTTATTATTTATTTATTTGTTTTTTTTAAATACCTATTTAAGTAATTATTTCAAGTAAACAAATATATTTCACATTTTTTATTTCCTATTTAATATTAAAGTTACTAATTCCTATTTTAAGTTACTAATTTTTACCACATTGTATTTTAATATTATTGAGATGTTATATAATGTACCTACCTATAAATAAATGATTAACTAACTTTCTACTAGTACAAATGTTTTATTGCTTAACATTTTTTCCTTTCTTTTCGCTTGTAGCAGTCAGAAATTTGTTAAACATATAATTATAGGTACACACGAAATAGGATCATATAACAAAATATTTAACATCAAGGCTAATAATAATTCAAGAAGGTTGTTTCTATGAATTATATATAGGAAATATTTCGTAACTAATTTTGATGACTTCCAATAGAATCAACATATAGACAAAGGTTCATTTTAAACACAAGTTAAAACCCGTGGTACGCTCACGCATAGTAATTCTTACTAGTCTGTACATAATCTCTTCAACTTTACACAGACATAATAATATTCAAAATGAATCATAGTCATCTGTGTGTATCTTTAATTTAATCCGAAGGTTATGTTGGAAATTAGGCCATTCGGCATATTACTAAAGCTAAACATGTGGTTTTAGTTGAGTGGGGTTTAAAACTATTATTGCTTCTAAAATACTTTTATAACCATATTATGTAAATATAAATACATTTCTAATCGTTGATACACCATTGTTTATTGATGTTATTTTATATTTACATGTATTTTATCGGAAGATATTAATACTAATTAATTTGACTCTGTATTAAAACTTATATTTTTATGTCGGTACATTTCTCTTTTATTCGTGATGGTTCCCTGTGAGCACGAAGCTATGAAAAGACGAATTTAATAGACTACCTGCCTTTTCGAACATATGTAGGTAATATGGATTTTCATATTTACGAGTAGGTAAAAAGCGAAGTGTTTTAAAAATTTCAAATGTCATTGCAAGATCGATATCATGTGCAAGAATTTTCAGTATACATACATACATGTATTTTTAATGATCAAGTTTGTAGACTCACCTTGTTTGAAAATATACCGTAAATGAAAATGTACGTATTAATTTATCAGATAACGATGAATATTGATTGATTGGCGACTTAAAATTAATAAAAATTAAAAATTACACTTCCATTCAAATATTTTGTATAAAGTTCTATAGATCTCAGATTTGATTCTTTCATCGCGATTTTTCTTTTAAATGAGCAGTCTAGACTTCAAAATAATAAAAATTACACTCTCATTCAAATATTTTACTTACTTTCTTTTGAACTCAAATCTCAGATTCGATTTTTTCATCGCTACTTTTCTTTTAAATGAGCAGTCTAAACTTCAAAATAATAATAAAAAACTCATTCAGAGTTAATTACATAACTTAATTGCTTTTTTTTACGATTGTGTTCATAAATTTGAAATATTTATAAACAAGCAACATGGTGGTCCAGTATTTAGAAGGAGCTGGCTTCTTAGTGTTCTTGTTGTGACAGCCCAGGACAGAAGTTCCTGGCGCAAACGTACAAGGAGACCCGACCCTGGATAGGTACAACAGGATAAAGGGACAAGAAAAGAGAAAAAGAGAGAGAAACATTATACCAATTTTCGTATTAAAATTTGAGCTTACTTGTATTGTTAATAGATGGATCCAGATATTGGCGCTGTTGTAAATAATGAAATTTTGTTCATTGTTCAATTATGTACGTAGATATTGTATCCAGTAAAAAATTAAAATAATACGAAAAATAGAAGCTATAATATTTATTTATCTCAGGATATATCAAAAAAGTTTCACGCAAAAACTGCACTTTTGCTTTAGACGTCGATGTATCGACTTGAAATAATGATATCGAATCATTGATAAGTTGGAATGAATCACCTATGAATTCGGTGAAACCGGTTTTAATCAAATCAGCTGACCATGATCAGATCCGATTCGACCTTCAGGTATATAGGCGGTAACAACCATGATGTTATCTGCATGCTGCTCGATACTAGATTGAAATATTTTTAAACTCGTTTGCTAAGATGATTTTAATTCAACAATCATTATATCAAGATCACAACTAGGATTTTTTATGATAAAAGAAAAATATACGTATATATACGCCTTAACGATGTTTTATTATAGGTACATGGTTGCGATAGAGAACCGAATATCATTCTTCTTTCTTGTGATAAGTATGTAAAATTCTAAATATATGGTCTTCTTTAATTTTAATTCACTTTCTGACGTGGCAACTTAACTTTTTAATATACTCCCATGAGTCTCAAAATGTTTAGACCAGGTTTTTAAAATAATAGATACATAAATCTGATTTTTTTTTGTACTGAAACAAATATATTTCAAATATTTTCATACTTACATATTATACGCAAACATTGTATTTTTTTCCTGTTGGAAGTCAATGATATTTTATTACAAATTTTCGGTATTTCAATGGAGACGAAGATGAAATATTGAAGGAGCACCCGGAAATCAATACACCCACAGGACCGGTTTACGTGATTACTTTAGCAATTATCACTTTTTATTGAGGTCCCTATCAATCTCATTTTTGAATGTTATATACAATATATTATTAATCAAAATCCTTCCACTTGAGAAAAAGCTGAAAAACACAATCGCCATCTATGGAGTGACGATGAAACTTTTTATTGTAACGCCGTCTATCGTGAAATAGGTTTGTGAACAATGAAAGCAACAGTCCTTTTACATGATTTGACAATGCTTTCGCATAGATGTCACCCCTGAACTGCGCCAAAAATATTTGTACACTTTTAGTTTGTTTACCTACTTGTATCAATGTGTATATTAAAAATTTGTCATTAAATACCTAAGCTTTTACCTATAAAAATCAAAGTCGAGTTAAAAAGGGTTTTTTTTTCTTCTCGCAAGACAGCTTTACGCCAATAATTTTAGTTTGATTGTCTCACACATCCAGACGGAAAACGCAATTAAAACCAAGTGTCTCCACCGGGTATCGAACCTGGGACCTTTCGCTCAGGAGTCAGATTTCTAACAAACTGATCCACGAAGCCCGATAATGTATGTTTATACGTGTTTAACATCGATTTAATGCAAAAAAAAGCATTATTCAATCGGATGTATACGAATATGTGCCACGTAAAAATTGCTCATTGGCTCTGCAAGACTGCAAGAGGATTCCAGTCATTAATTAGCTGGATTAATTTCTCGATTGTATGGACTAAGGATTTTCACAAAGAATTTCCATGCAGGTCTGTTGGTATTTGATGCATGCCGCGCTGTTCTTACTAATACCGAAGATAGGGTAGCTGGAATCATGTTCAGAGGAATTTCCATTACTCTACAGAATATATCCATTATCTTTGGTGCTAACACAAATTAATATCTGCTTCGTTGCTCGTGTAATTATTATCAATAAACCACTTATCATATTGCTTGATGAGATATTCTAATATATAGAGATGGACACGAGTCGTTTATTGTGAAGTCGAAATGTTACTATCTAAAGTAATAAAGCAATCAATATGTTAGTGTGTGTGTGTGTGTGTGTGTTTGTCTCACGCCTTTTGAAAAACCAAGAGCATCTAAGAATCTAATTTATGTGCGAACGTGTACCAGTATACCTGATGCAGTGTCACGCTAAAAATAATGCGATTAAAATGCTGAATTTTAAAGATATTTCAATAATTATTTTTTTCATACAAAATTTTCCAAGTCATATCTGTCAAAAAAGTGTACATTTTGCACACAAGACATTACAGCAAGACATATATTGTAAAAGTCTGTTAATTATTAGTAAAGATATAGGCGTAATAAAATTGCATAATTTGTTAAAAATATTTGATTTTTCTGACAATTTTCATTTTTATGGCATCGAACAAACCAATGTAGGTACCTACATATTCAAAAAATGTCTCCATAACATTTGATATTTTTCACATGTTGGAACATGGTTACTATGGTAACGGACACATTCTGATATTCAAATAAAATTTGTTATAAATCGAATTCGAATTAATTTAGAACATCATTGTAGGTAGGTACCTACATACCTAATACTTACTACTTAAAAACCAAGAATAGGTATACTGATTTTGTATAGGAAAATTATTAAACTATTTTAGGTTAACTACAATATACATTCAATATACCTACAAACTATTTCCTATAGTGAAATTCTTCTTTTTTCTATGTAGACCTTTGGGTGATTTTTTCTACAAACTATTTCTTGGGGTTTAAATCTTCTTCCTCTTCTTTTGTGAAGTCATTTGGGACAGTTCATAAATAAACTATTTCCTATAGTCTAATTTTTCTTTTTCTTAATTTATGTAGACCTTGGGTGAGTTTTTATACAAACTATTTCCTATAGTCTAATTCGTCTTCTTCTTCCTTTATGTAGACCTTTTGGTTAGTTTTTAAACAAACTATTTTTAAACAAACTATCCTTTAGTCTAATTCTTCGTTTTCTTATTTTATGTAGATGTTGGGTGAATTTTATATAAAATATTTCCTATAGTTCAATTCATCTTCTTCTTCTTTTATGAAGACATTTTGGTCAGTTTTTTATATAATACATTTCCTAATGTGTAATTCTTCTATTTCATCTTCTATGTAGACCATTGGGTCAGTTTTTATTACAAACTATTTGTTATAGTTTTATACTTCTACTTCTTTTTTTATTTAGTCTTTTGGATTAGTTTTATGTCTAATAGTCTATTGTAACGAAATATTATAAACAACATGCATACTTGATGAAAATACATAAAAACGAATAGGATGTGACCAACACTAGAATCTTCTCATTACTTTTGTTCAATCAAATTTACACCATTTATTATATCATCATATATTGCTTAATTTTCAATAACTACACATTTCATTTTGATGACAATATATAAAAAATCGGAGTTGTGGCCATTGCTGGATCTTCACAACGTTTATATTCATATTAAAAACTATTTAACATAGCTTAAGTCTTCTTCTTCTGTAATGTAGACTTATGTGTCAGTTTTAAGTCTATCAGTTTTATTGTGCAAAACTATAATAAACTACATATATGCACACTTGACGAAAAATATAAAAACGAATGGGATGGGACCAACACTAGAATATTTTCAGTACTTTTGTTTAATCAATTTTTAAACCATTTCCCATCATCCAAAATTACTAAATATTTAAAACGCATTATTTGCGTTCGATGACAATATATAAAAATAGGAGTTGTGGCCAAATCCAAACTCTTTACGACGTTGTCTTTTTATAATAAGTCATATTTAAAATCATTTCCCATAGTCCATGCGTGCAGAAATTGTATGTGCTTATATATAAAAGCAAAAGGATTGTGGCCATCACTTTAAGATTTTACACCGCTTAAACTCAATTAAATTTCAAACTACTTTTCATACTACGGTTAAAAAAAATTATGTGTGACAATATTATGTAGGTATATAAACGATTGCTTATTCCTTCACTAATTTACATTCTTGGCCAACGGCGGGACAAAAAAGCTAGTTTAGAATAATAAGATTATTTTTATCTATCAGTTTAGTAATAATGAAACAAATTCAGTCAAAAGTTTTGACAGATGAAATGGAAAAAAATGATCCATTATCTAAGCAAAAATGATCAGATCATAGTTTACATACATACGAATGATAATATTAATATGAAATCGATGGTTTGGATTGGACAGAGGACACAAAATTTTGTAGTAAGTATCCATCAAGTTCAAACTCATAGTATGATTTCGTTTAAAAACCCTTTTCCAACTGTCGATTGGTTCAAGAGAATTTATATCTCTTAATAAATCGACAGTATGAACCTTAGTCCCGTGTGAGAGAATTGTATGGCGTAGTGGACTTTTTGCGTGGTTTTCAAATTTATATATGGATGAAATACGGAAATATTGAATTTTCGTGCCAGTCAGGATTTATTAGCATTTGAATTTTTATTTTCTATTTCCACATATCTCAAAAATCATAGAAGCTAAAACGCTTTACATTTGTATAAATATAGACAAATACAATATCTCAAATTATTTTTTATGATATAAGTATTTAGTATCGAAAAACGCCACGCCTAGATGATTATTTTTTTTAAACAACTATGCATTATATCAATACATTTAAAACTTTTCTTATTAATTCTTGTAAAAATTTAATACAGTAACGAAATCGTTTCATAAAATTTGTATTGGATAATGCACAATATCTATGGAGACTCAAATAGTTTAATACTTAGATAATATTCATACATACATAGCATCAAGTTGTCTACATATTCGGAGTAGGAAAAAAACTGACTTCCCCACTATCCTATCCTAACATATATGTTTTATATAAAAAACAAAATCTTAAAATATTCAATAATTTAAATTATAGGGTTTGTTAGTTAGGTACGTATTCTTCTTCTATACATACTATCGCCTTCAACCGATGGATCTCATGTGTTACATACAACTAGTATATTTTTGAATGTTTGTATTTTGTACGATGTCTACATGTGATAAATTGTCAATTATAAATATGTTCAATGTGTAAAAATATCTGCCCTAATAACAGGTTATACACAGTGGGACGTTAGTAATAATAAAATGTAACAATTTTACCTTCCTGAGATGTATAAATAATTTTTTTTTTGTTGTTGAGTATACCGTCATTCTTATGAGCCTTTTTTATTTTGAACGCATCTCTTTATTTATTGATTTAAGTAAGTATTTAAGTACCTACCTGGTTAAGATGAGCTTAAAAGCTTAGTCACAACAAAGAAATAAGTTTCATCATGATACCCGTATGTCGGTATATGTAAATCGTTTTAAGTAATTTAAAGAACGGAAAATAATTCGAGTGCATTAATCAAATGATAGAAAAGCGATTAATAATATCATGGAGCATTCGAAAGCAATCTGTCAACTGTGTTACTTAAGAGACATCGCCCACTTGTCTCAACGTAGACCACACAAAGTGCATTGGAATAATAGACTATGCCTACTCTCTGAATTGCCCAATATACTTTGATGGTACGGAGATATCAGAGCTGTTACTTGTATGTAGACTGTATGGATAGTTGTTGAACAACTGAGTTCTATCCAATGTTAACAATAGAGTCAGACCAAAGCTTCGGATTCGTCAAAAAATTAAGTCAAATGTTTGGCCATGGGTAAAGTTTTCGATCGTGAAAATAAAAGCAAGGCTTGCAGTGGCTAATAGATGTTACCATTAGTGTCCGACCGAAGCTTCGGCTTCGGCCACCTTCGGCTTCGGTTTCGGCCAAAAATAACCCGAATTTTCGGCCGAAGCCTAAGCTTTTTGTCAGCCGCTAAAAACAGTTAAAACTTGTAAAAACCTTCGAAGACTAGTGTCTGACCTTCGGTCGGACACTAGTCACTATGGGCTCTTCAAACTCCGAAACACTAAGCTTGGGAAATGACTTTTGATTCTGGTGTTAAATCTTTGGTCTGAATGTTTATTTTTTTAATTAATTTTTTTTTTGTATTTTTGGGCAACCAACAGATACAAACATAATGCTATTTTACACAAAATCAATATCAATTTTTCACATTCTGGAGACTTATGATATTTATTGTCTCTCAGATCCAGACTGAAAACAAAATTTGAACCTGTCTCTAATAAAAATAGACTCAGATATCAAATTAACTGCACCACGAAAGTCAGATATCAAATTAACTGCGTCAATATAGGTTGATGATCTTGGACACGGAAAGTAAGTAGTAACTGCACCACGAAAGCAGAGAAATTCGCTTAGTTTCTTCTGCTTCTTTTCCTCATCCTTTTCATATTTTTGATTCAGGGTCGGCTCTCCTTATTTTTGTCCTCCATGCCTCACTATAGAGTACACAGCCTGAGAAAGAGAAAAGCCAACGCCAATTGCAATTGGTTGGGGCAATTTCTAGGAAAAATAATAAGAGGTCGAAAGCTATGGGTGAACTCTCTCCTCTGCAAAATGTCTGCCTGATACCAATAGCCATTCTTTTATTATACTTCTAAATGAATGACTATATTTGTCTCTTTAATGGTAATATCGAGTTAACTTGATGTTCTAGGAACAATGACTCCAAAACGTCTCTGTCCATACGAGGTTTTTATTATACGAAAAGAGTTACCATTGTCGCCTCTGAGCAAAAATAGTTTGACCATCGAAAGTACATCATCACGAATTATTTACTTTAAGTAGTTCATAATGGAAACAATCCGTATAAACTTTTCACTTTATTCAAGTACCTATGTATATATATTTACTATCGGATGATAAAGATCTTTGCTCATAAATAAAATTACTTCTTCTAAAGAGTTGTCCGTCATATAATCACTTTATTAATAGGCAGAATGCATATATAATTTATTCAATCAATTTATTATGCAAACATGATA
This sequence comes from Molanna angustata, assembly GCA_963576475.1. Lineage (NCBI taxonomy): Eukaryota > Metazoa > Arthropoda > Insecta > Trichoptera > Molannidae > Molanna > Molanna angustata. The sequence continues at coordinate 20,000,728 of OY754981.1, forward strand.
AACTCGCTCCATTGAATTCACTTCTATCTCAAAGTACAATATAACTAAATGCGTTTTCTGACTCCGCGTTTAGTTTTTATTACTCTGTTATAGAAATATTCCACATTTTTGCATCCCATTGAATAGCGAAGGCTATCGCGTAAATTCATTTATTAATTGCAAGATAAAAATATGCCAATCTATACCATATTTGCAAAAAAATATGTATATTAAATACATACGTATATAAAATATTTGTAACATAAGAGCCGCACGGGTTTAGAATAATGTTTCCACTATTTTTTTACTATCGTCGTTTTCGGGTTTCTGCAAGGCTATTCATGAAGCTTATAACAGTAAAATTAAGATCAGCTTCAGTCTTAAGCAATCTTTGAGGTTAAATTAATTGAATACTAATTAATAATTACTAATAATTTCATATTAAACGTTGATATTAACAGATTTTCGTGATTAAATATATATAAAGATTAAGTTTGGATTATAATCGAGTACTAATTTATACATTTTTAAGATTAAGGCAAGCTAAGAACGTTTTAAGAACGTGTCATGAGTAGCCCCCCTGTTTAGAGAAAGGTAATCTAAAATAATAATTATAATAAACACTTCATTGCACCCTTAGAAAGTGGCGAGTTTATTGCCATATGGCAATTCTTCCAAATAACCAGTGTTTCCAGGCCAAAGAAGCAATATTGGCGTGAGAGATGAATTTAAATCAAAAATAGAACCCAGGGCGCCCGCGCAAAAGGCAAACGGCTTTACAAACTGAACCATGAAGTGGCAAAAAAACATCTCACATACTTAGTTCAACATTGAGGTTCTCCACTCTTTCTTTCTTTTCGTTTCTCTTGGACCATTTTAGTCGTAAAGAATTAAATAAAAAAATAATTATTTTTATTATTTAAAATAAAGTACTTACTTACTTACTTTTTGTTTGGCATTGGCATATGCTTCTCTACGCCATCGGCTGCGTCATATTTCGGCTATTCAAAGCCCCGGTTCCCATCCAGTCAGCCAGTTTACGGCCTCCGAGGATGCATCATGGATATTCTTCAACCCCCCCGGATGTCTCCTCATCAGGCACTCCTCTACCAGGTGTTGGACAGTCTGGTTAGTTTCACCACAGTCACACTCCGGAAAAAATAAAGTATTTCAAGGATTACATTGGGTTTTTTGCTTTCGTAATAGTTTTAGTTATTTTATTTAACTTACACCCAATGGCGAGTCTTTTCATATAAAATTTTATCATTCCAGAATTGCGTCGAATAGTTTTAAAGGGGCGCAGGTTTATTCGGAGTTTTTTGATTGGAATTTTCAATACTAATTTGTTTTCGTATATGGGCAAAGTACATACATTATTGTGTCCTGTTTGTGTATATAATGCCGGACGGCCCTTTGTGTTGGGCCATTGTGACAGATGACATCTCATTGTGTTTCGACCGAGACATGTTAACAATGTGTTCCGACCTCTCAACCTCAAACTCGATATTATTTGTCTGAAGACCTAGACCTAAGCCGTGTAGCCGCTCTTATCTCCAACCATCTTGACCAACATCTTGTTTACAATATATGTAGACAATGAACAACGATTCTTGCATTGATCTCCTTTACACGAGTCTTTTTACTCTCCACACTATGGAATAGTGGAGAGTCATGATTTCACAATTATTAAGCGTATTTTTTTGCATCAATTTCTCAACGGGTATCATGTAGAAAGTGCACACTGTGAGTTTCGTCGTGATATGTTTGTATGTACGGCGTACGGCGAACGCCGTCGGATTATCCTTTTTGTGTCCTTTTTACAGCCTAAACTATAAGTCCGATCGACTTCATATTAACATCATATGTGTAAAGTGCATAGACCTAGAGCTGAATAGATATCCGTTAATTTCTTCTCTATGATTTCATCTGTCCAAATTTTCAAAATGCTCTCACAGTCTGGGAAATTGAGGTATTTTTATACTGTTTGAAATTATGATACAACAAAAATACACTTATCAAAATGCAAATTTAAAGAAAAAAATATATGGTCTGCCATATCAATGTGAAATAAATTTCATATTTGTATGAAAAATGTGTATAACAGAAGTAAAATAGCTTCTGTATGGGAAAATTGAGTGATCAACTTCATTTTGATATTGTATGTGTCTCTATAGACAAGTGTATTTTTTACTCTCCACTTCTATCTTCCTCAAGGGGTAGGCAGTGAGAACCGAACACCTCATTCTTCTATCTTGACACATACATCGCCTCATCAACATTGATACACTGTCTCATACCACATCTTGCTAGTTATGCAATTTTACTTTTAAAATTTCTCAACAGGTATCATGTAGTATGGTGTATTGTGAAAACTTTTGTCCTCTGGGAATCTGATGTTTGTTTAAGAATCTAATAGAAATGTACTTCATTAAAATGTATTTAGAGATTGTCAACCTTTCAAGAAAAAAAATGAACGCTTACTATGGTGTGGAGAGTTTAGTGTTGGCCACAACCCACTCGTTTTCCTATACCAAAGTCAAAATAAAATGTATCGTATTCCAACTCTGTTTGATCAAAACTACATTTTTGATGATGGGTTATATATTCTCATAATTTATGAAAAAAAAAATCCAAAGTATTTTTTTCTCATAATTCAATTACAATTACCGAACATTTTCCCAGAGGTGACTCGGCATTATCAAGGTCTTAAATATTTTTTGTTAAAATTGGTTAGTTTAATTTTGTCTATGTTAATCATTTTTTAATTCAATGGACTTATAAACTTAAAGACTTAAAAACTCGAGACATTACGCATAATTGAATGTAACTTACATAGTTTAATCCATTTGAGTCAAATTAATTACGAACATATAAAACCGTTTAAAAATCTTGTGAAATATATTCAGTGTTACGATATTTATATATATTGGAAGATGTATTTTCATACGTATTTTTATTGATGTATTTTTTTCATATTTTTTTTATTTACGCTAAACTCCTCACTAACAAATCACTCCACAAAGCATTAAATGTTTGTATAGAAAATATTTAGCATTTTCAGGAAATGAGTTTGTTAAATTATTTTTGATTTAAATATTTTATTATGAAAAATGGATAATTTTTCAATACCATTATTAGCAATTTTAAAATAAAAATATCAAAATTAAAATTTCCTAAGCTCTTTGATCATTTTGAAATATTTGAGAGTTGTTAAAAAATATTGAAAAGCACTTATCAGATAACCTTCAAAATGTAATGGGGTCTTAGCGAGTATAAAGATATACAAATTTGCAAAATTTTAAATGAATCGAATGAGTACTTTAATCTATGATTGATGAAGTAGAATAAACACGCCGTATATAGTACATCTAAAGTAATAAAGCAATCAAAATGTTAGTGTATGTGTGTGTGTATGTGTGTGTGTGTGTGTTTGTCTCACGCCTTCTGAAAAACCAAGAGCATCTAAAAATCTAATTTAAGTGCGAACATGTACCAGTATACCTGATGCAGTGTCACGCTAAAAAGAATGCGATAAAAATGCTGAATTTTAAAAATATTTAAATAATTATTTTTTTCATACAAAATTTTCCAAGTCATATCTGTCAAAAAAGTGTACATTTTGCACGCAAATATCTGTTAGTTTAAAAGTTAGAAGTAGGTATTTACACAAAAAAAATATATTTTGAAGTATAACTTAGCGTTTAAGTGAAAAACATGGTGAATATTTGGTATAATTATAATGTTTAACTTATTTTTAAAGTAAGCCTTTTGTACATAAACGCCGCCATTTTAATATCTTTTCATACAATATTTCATTTTCCCACCGAATGAATATGTTCTTGAAAATAATAAACCTTTGAAATAAATGTAATTATGAAATAATAAAATGAAACACAAGACATAACGGCAAGTTTTAAGACATATATTGTAAAAATGTGTTATTTATTAGTAAAGATATAGGCATAATAAAATTGCATAATTTGTAAATAATATTTGATTTTTCTGACAATTTTCATTTTTATGGCATCGAACAAACCAATGTAGGTACCTACATATTCAAAAAATGTATCCGAACCATTCGATATTACTTACGTGTTCGAATCGTTTCCATGGCTACAGAAAGAATGTGATATTCAAATAAAATTTGTTAGGAATCGAATTTATTTAGAAGGTTGTTGTAGGTAGGTACCTACCTAATACTATTTACTTACAAATCAACAATAATATACCTATACTGATTTCCTATAGGAAAATTATTTTATTTATTTATTTATCAACCGTTTGTCCGATTATAATGAAACTTTGGTGAATTGTCGAGCGTATGCCCAGGATGGTTTTTGGATTTAAACTTTTTTCTTATTCTTCTTCTTCTTCGTGTATTTGGTCGTTTTACCTATGAAGGGGGAATATCCTGGGAAAAGAAGGTCCGACTGTCCCTCCATCTCTTCACAGGTCTTCCAGGACGGGTTCTGCATATAAACTTTTTTCTTCTTTTTCTTCAACGTGTACTTGGTCATCTTACCTATGAAGATGAACTATCCTGGGAGATGAAGGTCCAATTTTCCTTCCATCTCTTCGCAGGTTTCTGGATTTAAACTTTTTTCTTCTTCTTCTTCATCGTCTATTTGGTCATTTTACCTTTGAAGGTGGACTAACCTGGGAGAAGAATGTCCAATTTTCCTTCCATCTCTTCGCAGGTATCTGGATTTAAACTTATTTCTTCTTCTTCTTCTTCATCGTGTATTTTTGCTCATTTTACCTATGAAGTTGGAGAATCCTGGGAGAAGAAGGTCCAACTGTCCTTCCATCTCTTCGCAGGTATCTGGGTTTAAACTTTTTTCTTCTTCTTCGTGTATTTAGTCATTTTACCTATTAAGTAGAGCATCCTGGGAAAAGAAGGTTCTTTCATCTCTTCGCGGTTCTTCCAGGAGGGTTTCTGGATTTAATCTTTTCTTAACCGACTGATGGGACGGGATGTAATGAAGGGAAGGGAGGCACTAAAGGGCCTGAAGGGACGGGAGGTATAAAACTGCCTGAAGGGACGGAAGGTACTGAAGGGCCTGATGGGAAGGGACGTAATGAGGGATTAAAGGGACGGGAGGTACTGAAGGGCCTGAAGCGGCGGGTCCTGGAGTCTAATTCTTTTTCTTCTTAATTTTATGTAGACCTTTAGGGCAGTTTTTATACAAACTATTTCCTATTGTCTAAATCATCTTCTTCTTCTTTTATGTATACATTTGGGTCATTTTTTTATAAAATTTATTTCCTTTAGTCTAATTATTATTCTTCTTCATTTAAGTACGTAGACTTTTGGGAGAGTTTTAATACAAACTATTTCCAATAGTCTTATTCATTTTCTTTTATGTAGACCTTTTGGTCAGTATTTATACGAACTATTTCCAATAGTCTAAATATTCTTCTTCTTCTTTTTTGTAGACCTTTGGGTGAGCTTTTATACAATCTATTTCCAATAGTCTAATTCTTCTATTAGGTATATGTATTTTTACTTATTTTATGTAGACCATTGGAATAGTTTTTTATACAAACTATTTCTTATAGTCTTATACTTATTTTTCTCTTTTTTATTTAGTCTTTTGGGTTAGTTTTAAGTCTAATAGTCTATTGTGCAGAAATATTATTAACGATATGCACACTTGATGAAAATACATATGAAATGAATGGGATATGGGATGTGACGATATAACCTGCACTAGAATCTTTTCAATACTTTTGTTTAATTAAATTTAAACCATTTATATCATCCTATTTTGAATAATTTTCAACACCTAATATTTAAAGAATGGGGGTTGTGGCCATTACTGAACTCTTCACAACATTTATATTCAAATTAAAAACTATTTACTATAGTTCAAGTCTTCTTCTTCTTCGTTAATGAAGACTTTCAGTCAAATTGAGCAAAAATATAATGCACACTTGATGAAAAAATATAAAAACGAATGGGATGTGACCAATACTAGATCTTTTCAGTACCTACGTTTGTTTAATCAAATTTTAACCACATCCCAACATCGAAAATTACTAAATTTTCAATAGGTACACATTACAATTTGTTTTCGATGATAATATTTAAAAATGGGGGTTGTGGCCAAACCAATCTCTTTACAACGTTGATAAACAGTCATATTTAAAACCATTACGCATAGTCCATGCGAGCAGAAATTGTATAAATATTATACTTCATTCACACTTTATAGCAATATATAAAAAAGAATGGGTTGTGGCCATCACTTGAACATTTTACAATACTTAAACTCAATCAAATTTTAAACCACTTTTTATAGTCTGATATTGCAAAATAATTGGGTGACAATATTATAAAAACGATTGCTTTTTCTTTCACAATATTACATTCTTGGCCAACGGCGGGACATAAAAGCTAGTCTAAAGTAATAAAGCAATCAATATGTTAGTGTGTGTGTGTGTGTGTGTTTGTCTCACGCCTTTTGAAAAACCAAGAGCATCTAAAAATCTAATTTATGTGCGAACGTGTACCAGTGTACCTGATGCAGTGTCACGCTAAAAATAATGCGATTAAAGTGCTGAATTTTAAAGATATTTCAATAATTATTTTTTTCATACAAAATTTTCCAAGTCATATCTGTCAAAAAAGTGTACATTTTGCACGCAAATATCTGTTAGTTTAAAAGTTAGAAGTACGTATTTACACGAAAAAAATGTATTTTCAAGTATAACTTAGGTTTTAAGTGAAAAACATGGTGAATATTTTGTCTAATTATAATGTTTAACTTATTTTTAAAGTAAGCGTTTTGTACAAATGTACATATAACCCCGCCATTTTAATATCTTTTCATACGATATTTAATTTTCCTACTGAATGAATATGTTCTTTAAAATAATATACATTTGAAATAAATGTGATTATGAAATAATAAAATGAAACACAAGACATTACAGCAAGTTTTAAGACATATATTGTAAAAGTCTGTTAATTATTAGTAAAGATATAGGCGTAATAAAATTGCATAATTTGTTAAAAATATTTGATTTTTCTGACAATTTTCATTTTTATGGCATCGAACAAACCAATGTAGGTACCTACATTTTCAAAAAATGTCTCCATAACATCTGATATTTTTCACATGTTGGAACATGGTTACTATGGTAACGGACACATTCTGATATTCAAATAAAATTTGTTATAAATCGAATTCGAATTAATTTAGAATATCATTGTAGTTAGGTACCTACATACCTAATACTACTTAAAAACCAAGAATATACTGATTTTGTATAGGAAAATTATTAAACTATTTTAGGTTAACTACAATACACATTCAATATACCTACAGACTATTTCCCATAGTGAAATTCTTCTTTTTTCTATGTAGACCTTTGGGTGATTTTTTCTACAAACTATTTCTTGGGGTTTAAATCTTCTTCCTCTTCTTTTGTGAAGTCATTTGGGACAGTTCATAAATAAACTATTTCCTATAGTCTAATTTTTCTTTTTCTTAATTTATGTAGACCTTGGGTGAGTTTTTATACAAACTATTTCCTATAGTCTAATTCGTCTTCTTCTTCCTTTATGTAGACCTTTTGGTTAGTTTTTAAACAAACTATCCATTAGTCTTATTCTTCGTTTTCTTATTTTATGTAGATGTTGGGTGAATTTTATATAAAATATTTCCTATAGTTCAATTCATCTTCTTCTTCTTTTATGAAGACATTTTGGTCAGTTTTTTATATAATACATTTCCTAATGTGTAATTCTTCTATTTCATCTTCTATGTAGACCATTGGGTCAGTTTTTATTACAAACTATTTGTTATAGTTTTATACTTCTACTTCTTTTTTTATTTAGTCTTTTGGATTAGTTTTATGTCTAATAGTCTATTGTAACGAAATATTATAAACAACATGCATACTTGATGAAAATACATAAAAACGAATGGGATGTGACCAACACTAGAATCTTCTCATTACTTTTGTTCAGTCAAATTTACACCATTTATTATATCATCATATATTGCTCAATTTTCAATAACTACACATTTCATTTTGATGACAATATATAAAAAATCGGGGTTGTGGCCATTGCTGGATCTTCACAACGTTTATATTCATATTAAAAACTATTTAACATAGCTTAAGTCTTCTTCTTCTGTAATGTAGACTTATGTGTCAGTTTTAAGTCTATCAGTTTTATTGTGCAAAACTATAATAAACTATATGCACACTTGACGAAAAATATAAAAACGAATGGGATGGGACCAACACTAGAATATTTTCAGTACTTTTGTTTAATCAATTTTTAAACCATTTCCCATCATCCAAAATTACTAAATATTTAAAACACATTATTTGCGTTTGATGACAATGGCCCTGAGTCAAATTGAAAACGCTGTTCGTTATCGCCAAGCGCTATTTTTTTTTGTATGTGATTTGTCGTTTGTTGTAGAAATTTTTTCTACAATAACAAACAACAAACGTCAAATCCCATACAAAAAAAAAATTAGCGCTTGGCGATAACGAACAGCGTTTTCAATTTGACTTGGGGGCCATATATAAAAATAGGGCTTGTGGCCAAATCCAAACTCTTTACGACGTTGTCTTTTTATAATAAGTCATATTTAAAATCATTTCCCATAGTCCATGCGTGCAGAAATTGTATGTGCTTATATATAAAAGCAAATGGATTGTGGCCATCACTTTAAGATTTTACACCGCTTAAACTCAATTAAATTTCAAACTACTTTTCATACAACGGTTAAAAAAAATTATGTGTGACAATATTATGTAGGTATATAAACGATTGCTTATTCCTTCACTAATTTACATTATTGGCCAACTGCGGGACATAAAAGCTAGTAACAAATAGAACACAGCATACACACACCTACCTATACATTGTAGTGACACTTTCATAATAATTATAATCTCAGATTATCTGCAGTAAAAAAATACTTTAAAAATTGCGACTTTATAACTCCTCACTATATGTACCTATCCTTTTGGGGTTGTGAGTAAAAGATCTTTATAATAATTTATTTGTCAACGTTTGATTTATTTATTGAAATATTTAAACACAGTTTGTATTTTTACGCTTGATTATTTTTCTTTTTTCATTTTTAATTATATAATGAATTATCAAAGTATGTTCATATGTTTTATCTTTCATTGTTTCAGGAGGAAATCGGTGAAGTGTTCGATAAATGGAAAACGAAAGATCCCGGTATTTCCACAAATAAGATATCAAATGGGACAGTCAGCAGTACTTTTCGGTTCAAATTCAATTCTGATTCGGATGTTACTTTAGCTAAGATAAGAAATGGAAATTTTGTGAAAATATCTAGTCATGAAAATATAATCAACGGAAGTCAATTCAATGAATGTGCAGAAAACAGAATTTGTGAAGTCGAAGACTGCACTGACAGTGCTATTGTTACTGTAAAAGAAAGAAATTTCAAAACCTACCAACCTACTGTAAACAATGACGATAAAGGTCGTGATGATTTTTCAGAGAGATTCTTAGCAGAATTCAATGAAATAGTTGCAAAAAGATTGCTCGACTTATCTTTGAGTGAATCCGTGGACATGCCAAATTTTAATTTAGAAGTCGATGAATCGGATTCCGATCATGACTACGATGATGTATTCAATTCAGAAGAGGAAGAATCTCTCAAACGTTATAGTAATTCTAGAGACTCGAGATCAAAATCTTTGGAAGATGCAACATTCACGTGTCCAAAAGAATCACCCGCAGATCAAAGATCTAATTATGGATTTCTTAATTACAAAATATCACCATCGAAAGCCATTTTAGCTAATTTTCTGAGCAAGCAAAATAGACATAGTCAATCTCTCACTCTGCCATCGCCGGGTGATGCTGTTCTGACAAAAGTGATTTCAATACCTGACAGAGATTTCATAGGTCCAAATATATCTGAACGGCGAAGTACTGAACCCACATTACCAAAACATTTGCTTATATCAAATGCAGAGCCCCTTCTAACTAAACGAAAATTATTGATTTCAAAGTCCCTCAACAACTCCCCGAAACTGTTACCAAAGAATAAAAATCACGACTATAACACTTGGAACAACAAAGTAAATGGAAATTGTACTGCGAAGAGTCACAATGAGGTCAATAAATCTTCCAAATCAAAACCTGTAGTCAAACCGAAACCAGATCATTTGAATATGAGGAAACAATATTCAGAACCCGATATAATGGTCTCAAAGAGTCCATCACACACGGTACCCTATAAAACTGGTCGCGACTTGGGGAGGTTAGTGAACATAAATATCGAAAAAATTAGAGCAGGTCTGATGTTACAAAACGTACCCCAAAACCAGGTTGAAAATAAAACGTTCGATGATAGAGTCAACAACAACGCTTCTAATAAATTCAACAGTTTCCATGATTTTGACTATAGAACCAAAGAAAATGGGAAGCACTCGTCGACTGTTCAAGAAACTATTCAACATTGGAATAAGGTAAAAAATATTTTTGTATTAAAATCCTAACATGTGTCGGTGCCTTTCCTGTTTATGTATTTTCTAGCGAAATCCAATGTTTTCGTACCTGAAAGTTTATGACTGTACTGCCCAAAGTGCCCAATCATGGTTGAGTATAGTCCTGGTAGTAAATTAAAAAAAAATACATCTGATTAAAATGGTAGATACGTTTTCAAATGGCCGATAAAATCTTAATAGTTTTGTCTTTAATTTGGTCTTTTATATCACCGTAATTCTTAGAGTAAACGAAAATATTTTGAAATGCAATGTGGAGTTTCTTTTTCATAGTTGTTTATGGTCTACCATTAATTTAAAGTAGATATTATTTCTATGGGATAATTAATATTTTCATGAATCTTTTTCAATGAATTACTGGGTTTACAATACCATGCATATTTTCCATTTGATTTTCACAATATTTTTTGCATTGAAAATAAGGTATTAAGAGTACCTACATAAACTATATTATTTTACTAATATGTTTTTTCTTAATTTAACGCAGATTGATATATTATTATCTAAAATGGGAGATGTTTCTCTATGTTTATGTTTTTGATGTGCAGTAAATCACAGATAAAATTATGATAAATCTGCAATAAATTTCTTCTTTTTATTTCTCCGTCTCATCTCTAAGTCTACCACAATGAGTTGATTTTATTAAGGTAATATTTCAGATTTTAATGTTTCTCTACGGCAAAATACGGGTCCAGATATTTTTATGATCCCGTATTGTCTAAATATACATACAAATAATACGTTGTCTCATACTACAGTCTATATTGTATAAGAACAATATACATACAATATAGACTGTAAACAATATACAACAATCTTCATTAATTTAAATTGTTTTGATTTGCCAAAAAATCAGTAGATAGACTTTTCTGAATAATTGGATTCGCACCGAAAATTGTAGCTGCAGCGTCAATTTTCAGAGGTGTAAGTAATTTGGGGTTTAAAATATTTTTATCGAATCAGCAATAACAGTTCAATGAAAATAAATTAACATTTACCACAGTTTTGCATTGTCTAATATTATTTTATTTTACTTTAATTGAGTCATGAAACAAAAATTTGAATAGAAGCTCAGATAATAATGGTAATTTGTAAGTATTCGCCCATATTCATTTTAAAATATTTTTATCCTATGTTAAGAAGTGCTAAATGTAATTGCTGTATTCTATACAAATACTACAAAGATTTACGTTTCTCATTTCACAGTTGTGTTCTCAATCCGGCTCAAAGGACTATCTTGGTATGGAAGACAGATCCACCAACACTATTAGCGAAGAATGTCCTGAATCTGCTCCCTCTACACAGATAAATTTGCAAGAAGGTGGTTTCCTTAAAGATGCTGAAACCCAAACCCACGAAACACCCTCTTTATCCAGATCGTCTAGCTGCACATGGGCATCAGAATGTTCTTCATCTATTTTTAATACTGGTAAGCTAGAATATTATTTCAGTTGTACACGCAACGATTTGTAAATAATTCTAAAAATTCATGCATACACCATTATATAGAGTCCGATATCTTCCCCAAAAACAAAATGCGGTCAGAATCATGTTTTTTTTCTGCTTACGTTTTTAACTCATGCACGAGTATTTCTTATAAATTTAAAAAATCAAATTCAAATTTATCTGAAATCATCGATTACTGAATCATACACATTGTATTGAATGTATTATCCAGCCGTCGATATCTTCACGAAAATTTATTTCTTTTAACATATCGCCAGTTTTAAGCCACGATGCGGGTACTATAAAATAATTTGTAAATAAATGAAATGACACGTAGTTATAAAAGACGAATAGAGACCCACCCTGACCCGGGTATTTCGGGCGCATGGCGCCTCTTTACCCTCTCTTCTTACAAATCTTTTTACGTAGGCGGGCTCGGAGTTCATCTGATGGGTTCCCTCCAACAAACCCCACCGCAAATTTATTTCCTTCAGTGTCCCCCTCTACAGGGCGAGAAATAGGTACACTAGAGGATTGTTTTTGACAGCGATATGAGAGACGATGAGGAGCGCGGATGATAATAATGAATTCCAGAAGAAGCCTCTTGATCACCAATGGCTCTTGGCTTAGAGCATCGATCGAAATCCATCGATTGCATTGCAGTTTGACTATTAATATGTTGTATTATTCGCTAAAAGTCGCGAACAAAGACTTTAAAGAAATTTATAATTATAATAGAGAAGGCGTTCATTCAAGAGTGGACGGAAATGAAGAAGAATATAATTATTAACTGTGTAATATGTCCTATTTTGATTCGTTATAGAAGACGAAAACGTCTAAATAAACGGGGAACCATGGATAAAAGGATTTTTTCCGCGCGGTGTGACGTAATGAGTCCCGTAATAAATTAAGGCAACTTTTGACATTTCTCATATCCTAAAATACTTCTTCTTCGATGGCGCTACAGCCCAAATCGAGCCTTGGCCTCCCTAAGCAAACGCCTTCAACGTCCCCTGTCATCAGTTGCCGTCCTCCAGTTGGACACCTGGAGAAGCTGTTCTGCATCCCTCCTCACACTATCCTCCCACCTCAGCCTTGGTCTTGCAACCCTCCTTTTTCCACCCGGATGTCCATATAGAATCCTTCTGGATACTAAAATTCAGACGGATCAATTTAGACGAATCAGAATAGAACATATTATATCCTATTGGTTCCGTTCTTGGACCTATGGGAGATAACTTTCTTGGATAGTATAGAAGTGTTATACTTGGAACCATTGTTACAAATAAAGTCTTCTTCTTCTTCAGCCTTCTGTGCTTCTGTCCTCCATTACTGGATACAGGCCTCTTCCATTTCCATCTGTCGATTGCTGCTTGCAGCTAATTTTTACCCCCCACAGCGGCTATATCGTCGGACCATCTTTTTTGGGGTCTTCCGACGCCTCTCTTATTTCCCAAGGTCTCAATCTTAATATTTAGGGGTCCATCTTGTGGGGTCTTGTCTTGCAATATGGCCCGCCCATTGCCATAAAAAGTACATAGGTCATAAAAAAATCGTCATTTTAAAATTAAAGCAGAATAAGCATTAAAAGTTTTAAATGTCACGTCGTGGACAATTTAAAATATTTCTAAAGGGCACTATTCCGTTGAGTAAACTTTATCAATTACTGCGTAGTTCGCTTGAGCGATAATAAAATGTGCAATGAACTATTTTTCAAAGTTCAACTCCGAGACTAGACAAAGTTTACACTGCTATTTGGTTCTCTCGTTAAAACACAAGATTTAATTTGTGCGGATTGAATATTGCCGAGACAAATTATTATTACTATTAATGTGTTTACAGATTATTATTGCAAAACCAGCTTCATTTATATTGTTTGACGTATTAAAAAAAAAAAACAATTCATCTTAACAGCGTTTGATGTAGAAAAGTTTCAAACGCGCCATTATTTTCTAAATTTTGTTTTAACATTATTATCCAACAGTTTTTATCAAATTATAACGATAAAGTATAACTATATTAGAAAACAAAATATTGAATTATTGCATATAACGAGGGTACTCAAAAACTGTCAAGGAGCCTCACATACCTTCATTTTTATCTTATTTAGAGATAAAACTTATTATAATTTCATTGAAAAACTTGTTCTCTCTATCTAATGTCCCGGATCTAAACAAATTATTATTTACTTTCAAATATGAATAGTATATTAGATTATTTAATACTTGGAAGTAATACGATCATTATAAGGACATCTTGGAATGCGATAAATTTTGAAAAGTTGACTATGAGTTATTAAAAAAAAACTTTGGTACTCCTTTGAGCTAAATATATTGAAACTTCATGACTTTGACACTGTGTTAATTTTCGTTTTGATATCTGTTGTAGCAAAATAAACTATTTTCATGCGGAAAAAATCGAATTTAAACTTTCAAATGAAATATAAGGGCCCATCGTTTGATCATGCGTTGAATAATTCATTACAAAAGTAAAAAAAAATCCATACTTCGTCTGGTATCTCGGTGAGGTTTCATTACACCAGACTTAACTTGATTTGAGAGAAAGTGGTTTTTAACCTATTCGCAAAATCCTAATTTCTATTTTTATCTCACAGAGGTTACAAATTATCACATAAAACATAACTAGTCAGTTGTCATCTGTCCTGAGAATGAAGCGGTTGCTTCGAAAGTGATCGCATCAAATAATTCTCTCATGGCTGAGAAAATTTGCTTCTATTTTTTTACATAATATTTTATTATTGTTTGGAAAGGAAAGTACCCAATTAAATTAAAATCAATTAACATACCACAGAAATTGATAATTAAAATAATACTTAATAAAAGAAACTTCTAACAAAGTTATTTTTTCTTCAATATTTAAAGTTCCTTCATTTAGTGACATTTATTGCAACGTAGCTTTGGTACAAATATTCAAAAAAATCATTGATGACAAAACAAAACTTCGAAGGCAAAGATTCAATTTAGTTGGAAATATAATAGTTCCACTCTATAATAAAACAATTGCACAACACCACTACATTTATATCGGCACCAAATACTTCAATACTTTCCCAGGCGATAAATTTAGTGATAACTATAAGATATTCAAACATAAAATTAAATATAAAAAAAAATTCAGTATATGCCCGTCTTCATAGTGTAAATTTACTGTATAAAATTGTATAATATAAGAAATTTAATGTGCATTTGTTAATATTAGTTAAGACATAAGTTTTATTTTTTTCCTATTGTTGATTTGTTACAATTTTTAAATGTTATTCTTGCCCCATTCACAAGTGTCTATACATTCAATGGGGCAATAACATTGAATCGTTTTATTTTAATATGTACTTTTTTATTTTTCCCGTAAAAAATAAAAAAAACATATTATTTAATTCACTGGCGGATTTATTGCCATAAACCAATTTCTTCCGAGCAAATTGAATTGTTATAATTAATATAATTATTTCTGTATTTATTGGTTTAGGTTCAACGAACGCCTCCGTCTCTGACGAAGAAGCTGCGGCCGTAGACGATGACATCAGATCCTCCTCTTCGTCAGGCGGGGAGCTGGCGGTGGCTGCTGGAGGAGATAGCGGAGGTATCGGTGCGGGGGAGGAGTCAGGCATTGGTACAGCCTCCCCACCCCTCAGACAGAGAAAGGATAATGAAAAAGGTACGATCTCTTTACTTATCAGCCATGCTAATGTCGGTCGTATTCTGTAATAGACCATAGGTTCCCAATCTTTTAATATCCAGGGACAGATGAAAATAAAAAATATATATATTTTATAGAACTGCGTCAATCAGACTTGATTTAGGGAAAGTGACCTTAATGATACTTCGGATAGCACACTGACGTAATTTAGATAATCATTAACTATTTATTTATTAATTATTTATTGGAAGACTAACAGCCATACATCAATGTTACATTTAATATAATAATTTAATAGCAAATTAGAAGTTTTCACTGATACTATGGTTATTCGATCACTTTATGGTCAATTTATATTATATTTAATTTATTAACAGACAATTCTTGGTGGAATTCCATTTAAAATTATTAAAATGAAACCAATATATAATTATACCTTGGAAGTATCCTAGCGGAAGACCTCGACCCAGAAACCGAAAAATTAACTTACTAGTAAACTGCACATCGACATACGACTATTAGGATGTGCAACGGTGTGTCAAAAGCATAATTGATTTTTAATTTCTTACAAATATTTTAGTAGGTATTTATTATTTTATCGACAAATTCGAAAAGATAAGTATTGCAACTCCCTATTTGCAAATATTGAATCTACAAGAGGTAAACTGGGTATAATATAAGATAAATACAAAATTTACTGTAAAAATCGATTAAAAATCCGCTTTTAACATTTTAAATTGAGGTGCCAGGCCTGTGGTCGCATCAGTGAAATATTCTCAATCTTGCAGTCATGTGAAAATTTTACCGGAACGGCGATAAATTCTTGCGGAGCGGTGCTGATCCGCGGACCACGGGTTAAAGACAACTGTATTGGACTATTAAGGCTCCGGCTATTCAGGGTTATTATGACGCGGCCTTTTGAGACAGAAGTTTAAAAGGTACTTACTTTGAACTCATCGAGAAGATTAAGACTGAATCGAGACACGGAACGACCAATTCAACACGATCATTTAAAATAAATAAACATTTTAATTAGGTAATATAAATGATCTCCCTACAGTGAACATTTTGCAATAGGCATTTTGTAAGCGATGCTATAAAATGAGAACCTTCACGAAGAACATAAATGGTTGAATTAATTTATTTTTTACCTTTGTTATAAGGTAGGTACTTTAAATATCGCAATCTTACGTTTTTTTTAAGAATAAATTAGTCCTTTTACATGAATATAAGATATACAAGAGAAAGGCAATCGTGGTTTCATTGGATTCATGAATCCAGGCCTACAAGCACAGGCGACCAGAGTATCAGCCAGAACAGGCGAGCCACATGGGCTTGCGATCTTGTATGCGGGATTAAGGGGCCCCTTTATGACTCGAGTCACGCTCGCCACTCACCCACCAATCTCCGACTGATACTCCACTCCCCTGCGCAACCAAATCCAATAGGACGCGGATAATGCTGCTTTTACGACCCTATCCAAAAGTTCATTTATTTTACCTCTAGGGAGACCCAGTTCTTTAAAGTAGGAATATAAAGATTTTGCGGGAAGGCCTCTCGCTCCCACCTCTGCAGCATATAATACATTCGTGCTAAAGACATTTTGAACTGTTTTATCTACCAGTTCCTTGTACTTGTTTAGTTTGTATTGGTGGTCTTTTGGAATATTTGTGTCCCATGGAATAGTCATATCCTTTTTCATTCCGTAAACAAAACAGATGCTTTTTCTGTCTATGATATTGTTTAAGGTAGGATTTGAAACCGTGTCCACTGGATTACTAATCCTGCGCACTAACCCTTCTACCATATATTTTTTTATTTATTGAAATGATGAACAAAATATTAAATTTGTTACTGTTATGAAATAATATAAAAACATTTGTTTACTTGTAATTTACTATGTATTCAGTTGACCGCCGTGGAACAATAGCTAATCCGTTTGGTTTTGGTGTTGGCATCGTAGGTTCAATTCACAGCAAAGGAGCATTTTGTTTCAATTATTTGAATTTCTCACGCAAATCTTGCTTCTTTGTACTGGAAACACTGGTTAGAAGAAATTACCATCTGGCATTAAACTCGCCACTTACACAGGGTGTAAGGAAGTGTTCAATAAATAAATGAATAAATATTCTAAGTAGGTATGTAGATATTTATGGTGCCAATTCAATGTTTCGAACGACGCGTCGACGCGACATGCTGTATCAGTGCTATGACGCTTGCATATATCACGGCGTTGTATCAAGATACATATTTTCTATTTTAAATTCAGCCCACGTTTTCGATCGATTTAGACATAAATTGCTCTTCAAATAATATCACTTGAACAAATCCATCAATGGATATTTTTGTGCTGAAAAGGATAAACTACTATTTAAATGATAGTTCTCTTGAAAAAAATAAAATATCGTTTATTTTAAGATCAACAAAGTTTTGAATTGATAGAAACAATCAAGGTTTATTTTTTTTTAAAGACTGAATTCCAATATAAAGTAAATTCAATCTTTTGAATATTTGTATTCCTTTCAGAAAAATAGTTTATTTATGATAGTATTGAAAGTAAATTGCTATTATTGAAAGAATCGGCGAATATTTTCGTTACTTTTTAACTTACAACCATTCAATTTCAACAATAATATTTTTTTTTAAATACACCATGAATAAGTACAACTAGAGATATCATAAAAAAATCTGTTTTTTATTATGGTCGACATGCATTGGCCCCAGCACAGGTTTTTTGTTAAATGGGGCATTGCAGATTCAATAATTATTGTAATGTCATCAATGTTTGTATGAATAAATAAATAAATATACAGAAATTAAAACTGTAGCATACCTATCAGGAAAATGCGGTTATGTTTTTCCTTACAATGTTTGTCTAATACTAAAAAATGTTGAAAAACTTATTATTCGTAATGAAGTTATTTTTTTGAAATTCAATTGACTTGTTAAGAAGACTTAAAAACTCGATACAAAATTGAACATGACTTAATTTAATCAATTTAGGTCAAAATTATTTCAAAAGATATGAAGCTGCTTAAAAATCTTATGAAATATCTTCAGTGTTACTAGATTAATATTTTGGAAGGTGTATGATCATTGTTAAATCTTGGTAATCGTTTATTTTTATTTTATAAAAACAATATAATGTTCTTTTTTAATTGACGAACATTTTTAACTTCTCAATAGAGACGAAGTTGGGATATTGTAGAAGAACCAGAAGCTTGAGGCACCTATAGGGCTTACGACCTGTAATCAGCTGGATTACGTGACCACTTTGTGCACTGGCGCAACGTTCACCAATAATGCCTTCTTATTGAGTTCCCTTATCAATGTAATTTTTGAAAGTTATATTTATTTGAATAGTGTGTAACAATTCAATTTTTTTAATTGCATATACGATACATCGGATTTTTTCCCGAAAGGGAAAAAAATCCAATTTCGGGAGTAAAATATAATTTGACTCCCGAATGGGAAAAAAATCCAATCTTTGCGTATATGCAATTAAAAAATATTCGAAATAATATACAATGAAAGTCAGGTTTCTAATGTTTAGGTTGCAGTTCTCAAGATAGTGTAACTATTTAGAGGTGCTTTCATATTACGATATTACACATAGGTAAAGGTAAACAAATTTGATCAAATTAATGTGGAACTTTTATCTATTTATGTACCAAATATTTCCATCTTTGTGTTCTTCCTCTCTTTGATATTATCATAGTTTTCGGGTGTCCCGTAAGAGACGAGTAATTGAACATACAACTGGCAACAATAACATCTCACATATGTAGTTCAGCAATAAGGTTCATCGCCCATTCTGCATGTTGCCTTTTTAGGAGAGACTAGATTGGTGTGTGGCCATGCACGCATATGTCGTACTTCTTTTTATAAGGTCATGCACACCCGCACAACTAAAATTAGTTACCCCACATTTTATAAATCCTAAAATTTCATTTAAACAAAATAATGTAATTGAGAGCATTAGAAAATAAAAATTGTTTTTAAGAAATCATTTTTAAATAATACTGTGTCCCATAAAAAACGTAGCTTATTCGACTATTAGTATTATTTTTTTAAATTAGTATTCCAAAGAAAAAAATTATAATAACAATGAGAAATACTAAAGTTCATTTAAACACACTATGATTCGTAAAGGAACCTTAATTTCGAATAATATTTTACTGAATAATCTCTAAAATATTAAATATATTTACCAACCTTTTTTTAACGTCCACATAGAAGAAAAAGTAAAGTTCATTAAATAATTCATGTTTATAGTGAGATGATCAAAATCTATATTAAAAAATAGATATAGGTTAACATAGATATCTTTGCAATAAAATAACTCATAAAAAAGGGAAATAAGTAGCATATAATAATCAAAGTTTAATTTGACAATTACATATTTATTAGGTAAAAACCAACATCCTCAAAAATATTACAAAAAATATTACTAAAGTCAATAAGCGAATTCCACGAAATTAATCATCTGGTATCACTGAAAAATAATTATTAAAACAGAAACATGTACAAGAACAAACAAGAAATTAAGAAAAAGAACAATATTTAAACCTTATATATAAATTTAGAAATGAAAATCAAACACATATCTAAGAAACGCACTGTTAATACAATAATATGTTAATGGAGATCAATCAAAATATATTTCGTAATGTCACTGAATTTCAAGAAATATTTCATTGTTGTGGTTGAATTAGACTTTTCAATGGTAAAATTTATTATAATAATAAAATTAAACACTTCCTTGCACCCTATGCGAGTGGTGTTTTTTTCCATGTGGCAATTTCTTTCGATTGACTAATCTTTCCAGCCCAGAAAATCAATATTTGCGTGAGAAATGAATTTAAATAATTTTATCCTCTGCTGAGGATCGAACCCAGGACGCCCACAAGCCAAACGGCATTCCAACTGTGCCATGGCGGTCGGTGGTAAAATTTGAACATCTTCTTCTTTTCCTAGTCCTACCTTAGGAAGGGTCGGCTCACAGCTCCAGGATGATCTGTCCTGTGTTGTCGGGGCTGGCATTTGGGCATTATTTCGTAAAATTTGTACTTTACAATTTAATCAAAATAGTGTATTATGGACATAGGGCATGATTCTTCCCCCCTGAGTACTCGAAGAAGACTGAGACTGGGCGAAGGAGGGCTGACAAAGAAGAAGAAGTGTGTTTTAATTTAAAAAATCTCTTTCACTGTCGCTTTTTTTGGGTCACCGGTCACCGTTTCAACTAAGTAGGTACATGTTTACTACGATTTACAGATAAGCGCTGTTGAAGTTTTACTCTGCACTTAAACTGATGGCTGTTTAACTTTGTAATGTGGGTGTATTATACACATAATCCTCTTGGCTCCTGACAAACTTAAAAAAAGGAAGCTCTGTGTACTTCCACGATATAATTAAGTTTCCCAACTTAACTTCGCCGTACCTACTTGCTTCAGTATGAAAAATCCCCGCTCAAAGACATCTCGTACAAATTAACTTACATAAAAGTTACACATTGCTGATTTTTTTCTTTATTTAAATAATGTCGGCCAGAGAGAATCGAGCTTCATACTCCTCTATTTTTTCACACATTCCTGGCTTCCTTTACATACATGAATTGTCTCATACATGCTTGTCAAGCATACATGTTCAAGCTTCTTATTTTTCCTTATTTCTAAATATCATTCACAAGGTCATGCCATCCGTGTTAGGAAATGGCTATAATATCAAAGTGTCATACTTTTCTTCCCTCTACCACCACCCGTTCTGCTTATGGGGACTAATAATGGTCCCTTGCAATACTCTGAAAGAACACATAAAGAACATACGAAGAGTCCGGAGAACTCTAAAACCTTGCAGACTAAATGTGCCAAACAGAACTAACACTACTAACAAAATCAGATATGGCCAAGACAGCATCAGCCGTTGACGTTGAAATTGTCATACTATACAATGTAGATACTATTAAACTTTTTTTCACTAAATTTTCTGATTGAAGTTGGTACTAAAGAGACTAAAATAGGTTATATAGTATATTTTGAAAATCATTTCCCCAGTACCCCCAAAATTTACGTATTTGAAATAAAGACTAGTTGCATGTAACACATGAGATCCAACTGTCGATAGCGATAGTATGTATAGTTGAAAAATAAGTACCAAACTATAAACCCATAAATACAAATTATTTATTATTTTATGATATTTGGTTTTCTATACAACACATGTACCTAGGTAGTCAAGATAGGGTAGTATGGAGGTCAGTCTTTTTATCCTACCCGGAATATGAAAACAGCATGATGGTATATATTGTATGTTTGGAGATGAAGTATCAAACTATTAAGTCTTCTTTGATATTTTGTACAGGTGACTACCATACAAATTGTATGAAGCGATGTCGTCACTAAATTCAATTTTTATAAAAATTGTTAAAAAAAAATTTGAGATGTACTACTACAATGTAAATATTTTTTATAGAAAATTAAATTATCTAGTTGGGGTGTTTCAGTTTTTTTCGATATTTTGAAAAAAAATTGAAATATAGGCAGTTAAACTCACAAATTTATCATAAAGACACAGACACACGCACACACACACACCCACACACACACAGACACAGACACAGACACAGACACACACACACACACACACACACACACACACACACACACACACACACACACACACACACACACACACACACACAAACTCACATAAAATGTTCTACTCCGAATTCTGAGTAAATCCATGTACGTGAACATATATGCTGCGAGGCCTCTAGTTGGTGTTGTTAGCATGCAAAAAGTCCACTACGCCATACAAAATTTTCCTTCGTACACGCATCTTGGCTTAATAATGTCGATTCATTCAGAGAATTGAATTCTCATGAACGAATCGACAGTTGGAAAAGTTTTTTTTTTACAAATTTATTCTATTGTATAGGTTTTTTGAAATTTGAATTTCTTTAATATTTTCTTGTACCTATATACAATTTGTTTTAGTAAAACCTTTTTTTTTTTTACTTTTTTATTGTATATAACTTAAAAACAACAAGGCCTTTGCAGTAAATTTTAACATCAGTCGAAAGAGAATATGAAAATCAGATATGTTTTGTAATATTTTAATTACTATTCTTGATATTTAAAGAAAACCTCCAAATTTTACCTTTTCTTCACGAAAAATATTTTATACATCACAGATTGGGTGACATTAGAAGGTAATTTAGTGTGCATATTTGTATATACAAGGGCCTTAAACAATAATAAAAAAATACTTTAAATGTATATCAAATAAATCTCAGTGATTTACATTTCTTCAACATTATTTTGTTTCATTGTTCACAGGTCAAAGTGGTTTGAACAAGTGTAAAAGAAAAGAGACATGGGAACGGTTGAGGAGAAGACAGTCCAACACTTCCCGCCAAGTTCCTTTCTATCGGATGTCGACTGTGAACGACGTCTGGGTAAGGCGGGAGAGCGTCACGACGCAGACAGTGTCTCCGGAAGATTTGGAGCACTTGCAGTCCGACAACACCTGCAACACCGAAGACACTTCGTCGAACGAGAACCTCCTTATAGAGGACTCCTTCAACGACACGTCGTTAAGCGAAAACTCTCTCAGGCGGAACCTCCTGTATCGGCGCTATAACGAAATCAACCAGTCATCCAGCGGAATCGGAAGCTCTGCCAATATGGCCGACGAGACTGATGACGCCTCGTTGGTCGACTCGAGCGGGATATCGATTCCCAGCAGCAATTCGACATTCAAGACCGCGAAACCGATCAGACCGACCTATTTGAAGTTGAACATTACTCGTACAGTAGCCATACCGGCGGCAGACAGCCCAACGTCCTCGGGAGACTGCTTGGACGATTCGAGGAGTTTCCAAGACTTCCTGCATCTGGAGGGCAGGGAGCAACCGTCGCCGTCTACCGCTTCTCTCAAGATGTCGATTGCCCCTATGCCCAACGATTTGGGAAACAAGTGCTCTAGTGTACCGGTGCTGATGAGGAAGAGACACGACGGTGGAATGCTGAGACGAGAAGGGTCGGAAGACAGCAAAATGGTAAGTTAATCTAAAAATATTTTTCCTTGAAACGTATGAAACGGATAGTAATAAGGTAGGTAATAAGGTGGATAATTTAGACTCGTAAGATAATAAAACGAGTGGTTTGTGGCCAACTCCTCACTACCAAGTTACTCCACAAAGTATTAAAATTTTCAGCATTTTTATGAAATGAGTTGATAAAAACTTGATAATTCTTCCATGCCATTTTATGAAATTGATGTGCTTTTTTAGCAATTTAAATATGAGAATATCAAATTTTATGTTTCCTGAGCTTGGGGTCACTTTGAAATATTTGACAGTTAAAAAAAACGAGAGGCAGAGATCATACATCCTTCGATATCTAATGGGGTCTTAGCGAGTATTTGATATACAAATTAGCAAAAAATAAAAAGAATCGAACGATTAGAATACACACGCATAGCACATAATATCACATAGTACACGGCACACACACACATACATTGTGGTGAAACTTTCAAAATACAATCTCAGCATGATACTAGATGATAATCTGCAATAAAAAAATACCCTTAAAAATTGCTAATTCATAACTCCTCACTACATCCGCTTGGGCTAGTGAAGAGTAAAAAGATTTTATATTGCGATGATAGGGACAAATTTCGTGAATAAAAAAATATCTGCCAAGAATAGATAGAGAAAAAAATAAAAAAACATATAGTGTTTCTTGCTATCAATTAGCTCAAATTATATACAAAACTGATTTTTTATACACGATCTAAAAATTACTACAAAATTTTATGGCCCGAGATATCAGTTGGCCCTTAAATCGTTGGATTTAGTAATCCAAGTTAAAAGTTTAGGGTAGATTAAATTTCATTCGCGTATTTCAGTGCAAAATGAAACGTCAGTTACGTAATCTTCAACTATAGATATATTTTACGTTTTTCTATGGTTATTGTCTATAATCAACTATAACGCATCTGTCAAATTGTAATAACCTTAAATGATACGTGACGCGAAGCTGTGACTAAATATTATTTTATTATTATAACAACACATTATCTTATTTGTTTCATTACACAGCATGTTACTTTTTCAATTTTTTATACCGATCAATGTTTTTTTTCAATTAAAATCAAACATTGTAGTGAAAAAATGTCATTGAATATGTATTACGTACGTAGTACTTCAATGCAAAATGTATGTACATTTTACAGATGGATATGGAACTAAGTGATAATGGTAAAATAGTGTCTTATGTAGAAAATTTAAGAATACACATTATATATATAGAAACAGGATGGATCAATTTAAAAAGTGGGATGAAAAAACATCGCAAAAATAAAGTTGGGTGCCTGACGTTTCATTATGGCTGAGAGTTTATTTCGTTTATTGTCAGGCAATAGATTATAATTATGTAAAAAAGAAAATAAGTATTAAATACATGAACCACATCTATATAAAGTCTTTTATGCATAGTTATTTGTAGTATAAAATGAAATAAAACATTAAAGCGTGCGGTGATTATTACGCCACCTGACGAAAAAGACTAGAAACAATACTTAACTCGAGATTAAGACACGTGATCCGCCAGAAACGTTGAGTTAAATATTTGTCGTTTAGTGACGTATTTAAGGGAAGATTAGGTACTGAAATACGCAATATTTTTGTTAAACTTGAGTTAAACTCCTAAGGGCCGACTGAAATACTGGGCCTATGAAATTAGAAATACAATATCTTCTTTCTTGGTATCAATCTTGGAGATTGGTTAGCATAAAGTGATGCATCGCTTCCTCCACTTACTATTATAAAAAATGTAATATTATAAGAAATAAAACTCAATACAAAAATACCTACATATATTTCAACCTCGTTTTTGGTATGATTACCTTATCAAACATATAATGTGACCGAATTTCGAGATGGATTTAGATTTATTAAAAATCAACAATAAAAACATTACAGATAGTATTTTTACGATAAGTGATTCTAAATAATGAAGTAAATATCGTTATTTAGGTATCTCAACTGAGATTCGCAAGTTTAAAATGTCAAATGGTATTGATCAATAATATTTTTCTCCGACTTAATTAAAATATATTTATTTATGACATTTTTTTTAATAAAAAACCGATAACTGAAAACGCTTATCGCATAAAATGCTAAGTCGAAAATAAAATATTTTAAAAAATCTCAAACAAATTGACTGAATTGACCGAAATTTTTAAACGAAATATTTCAGAGATAAATCCAACGTTGAGCGTTTTTGAAATATCCAGAAGTGTTTGAGTTGTTTTTTCTTCAGAAACTCCAACAAAGTTTTTCAATTTGTTTCGTGAAAGATCTCCTCACTTTCTCCTCGAATAAAGTGCTTTGTATTATATTTCTGATTTACGTGGAAACCTTCAGATTTTTAAAGCACTAAGCTACTATTAAAAAAAATGTAATAAGATCTACGGTCAGTAGGATGTAAGACGATTGTTTTAGTTGATCTCGAGATATCGATGAAGACTTTCTGATTTTATTCCAAGTGCGTGTTGTTCACTGAAAATTCAAAAATAATTTAAAAATTCATTATGTTTATATGTAAGTAGGTAACTGAATTGTTAACGCAACTTCTTCTCATCAGTTTCAATCCTGGGATTTTTTTTATTTTATTTTATTTAAATTGGCATATCTACAGACCATATACAAACTTTTATTACAAATATAGTAAAAACATTAGTCCATTTACAGATAGCACATACAAATTAAATAATGCAAAATATTGTGGTACAAAACCAAAAAGAAAAAAAAAACACAAGTCAGAACATAACAAAATAAAATATTACGAGAAAAAATAAGAAGAAGTAAACAAAAACAAAAAGTATGCACACACAGGATAGAAAAGAAAGTGTGCGGCTTCGAAAAAACAACAGTAAAAAACAACAGAAAAAAGTAGTAAATTAAACTGAGGCTGAGATTGAAAGTTTTGAAAATCAATGTAACAATATGTAACAATAATAAAATGTAAGAAAACAAGAATTTAATCATTATGGTGGTAAACGGGAAAAAGGAATATAAAAGGAAAGGGAAACAAAGAAACGCATCCAATTTCAACTACATACTCATCGCCAACGCTGTGATATGTCTTCTGAATTGTGGAAGAGTAGAGCTAAGAATGTCCACTCTCTGAAACAAACAGTTATAGTTTTCACACGAGCGACGGATAAACTTATTCCTGGCATAGCTCGTGTC
This sequence comes from Molanna angustata, assembly GCA_963576475.1. Classification (NCBI taxonomy): domain Eukaryota; kingdom Metazoa; phylum Arthropoda; class Insecta; order Trichoptera; family Molannidae; genus Molanna; species Molanna angustata. The sequence goes on from OY754981.1 coordinate 20,027,588, forward strand.
AAACCGAGCAATGTGAAATGTCTGAGGATGTCTAGAAGCACTCCTAGGCACATGAAATTGTACCAATTCAACGAGATCTGGGCAATTGACTATAGCATTTACAATATTATACAACAGTACCTGGTCTGCGATTTTGCGTCTCCTTGAAAGAGGTAGCAGGCCGTGGTACCTTTCGGCTTCCGCATATGTTTCAAATCTTTGAAAACTCCAGAAATTAAGCGTCTTCAAGGCTCTGTGTTGAATTCTCTCTATCCTATCTATATGAAGTCCAAAATGTGGATTCCAAACAGACGAACAATACTCAAGGACACTCCTTACATATGACAGATATAAAGTTTTCAATACCTCAGGACTCCTCAAAGGCCTGGTTATTCTGGATATGAAACCAAGCATTCGTGATGCCTTACTAACTATTTGTTCGTAATGACCACGGAATGTCATTCTATCATCAATAATGATACCCAAATCCTTTACATCAGACACAACATTCAGCTCAGCTTGATCAAGTTTATAATTGAACTTAATAGGATTTTTTCCTCTGGTAAATCGTATCAATATGCATTTATCAATATTCAAATACAAACAATTTGCTCTGCAATATGCTGTCAATCGATCAAGGTCCTGCTGGAATTTCACACAGTCATCAACTGAATGAATCTTTACATAAATTTTCATGTCATCCGCATACAAAACTGATCTACAAAAACTAAAGCATGAGTTTATATCATTAATATATATGTTAAACAAAGTTGGACCCAATATGGAACCCTGCGGTACTCCTGAGGGAATATTCATCCAATCTGATTTATGGCCTCCAATAACAACAGCTTGCCTTCTGTTTGAAATGTATGAGGAAAGCCATCTGAACAAATCTCCGCATATACCAATACTCCCAAGCTTTTGTAGTAATATAGAGTGGTTTACTTTGTCAAAAGCTTTACTGTAGTCTGTATACACAGCATCCACCTGTCCACCCCTCTCCATTCCATCCAATACATAGTTGGTAAAGAGAATTAAATTAGTGGCAGTTGATCTACCTCGCATAAAACCATGCTGTGATGCATTGATATAGGGATTAATTGAAGAGCACAGCTGATCCCCCACCACCTGCTCAAAGACCTTAGCAAAGATGCAGAGTTTGGAGATGGGTCTATAGTTTTTTACATTCTCTCGTAAGCCTGACTTATAAATTGGCGTTATCAACGCATCCTTCCACCTATCTGGAAAATAGCCTTCACCCAATGATTTGCCAAAAATAAAGGACAAAGGGACACACAGTCGATCACGACACTCATACACAAGCAACGGATGGATGCCATCAACCCCTGGCGACTGTTTTGTGTTCACAGCCGATAAATATTTACTTACTAAGTCTGTACTTACTGCGATTTGATTTATAGTATACAAGTTCAAATCGTCGTTTGAGACCTGAGGAGCGGTTGACACTGACTGAGTATCTCTACTGAATGAGTCATAGAAATGCACAGAGAATAGGTTTGATATGTCACATCCGTTATCAGCCGAGACATCTTCAAGATACATTGTTTTCGGGATATTGCTTTTGTTTTCCTTTGATTTGACAAAACTCCATAACTTGTTGGGATCCGTTTTAAGTGCGTTCCTCATATTATTTAAATAGCTTTTATAACACTCATTAGCCAGTTTCTTGTGTCTCGCTCTGAGAGTCGAAAAAACATTGTAATCAGCCTGATTTCCATACTTCTTAAACCTTTTAAAAACCTTGTATTTTTCTCTGGATAACCTTATAAGTGGAAGCGTGTACCAAGGTGGATAGGAACAAGATTCACTAGATTTGACTTTTTTGGGTACATATTCTTCTATCAAAGCATCTAAAATATTATATAAAATTTCAACACATTCCTCACACTCCTTATCCCGAAAACGTTCATGCCAGTCAATTTCACCCAATCGCTCATTTATCCCATTATAGTTTCCTCTGTGGAATAGTTTCACAACTCTAGTTAGTGGAGCCAAAGAATCAATAGTTCTATACGGTAGATCAAACTCAACAGATTTGTGAAAAGAATCTTCACGAACCAATGGATCACTAGCTTGTATCAATTCAATATCTTCAACATTCGAAATAATTAAATCGAGTATGTTAGAAGATGAGTTTCGAATAAAATTAAACTGATTTAGGCAGCTTATATTGAGATAGTCCACAAACTGAGACGTTACAAGATCATCAAGATTGGATGGCGTACATATATTTGTATCATGGCCCTTCTCCCATGAGATCCCTGGCAGGTTAAAATCACCGACAATAAGAAAACGATCATACGGATACTCACTCATCAGTCTAGCCACCTTCTCCATGAAACGTTCAACATTCACTGCATGATTACATCTATTAGGTATGTAAAGACAACAAATATGTACATATAAATTATACTTGAGCCTAATACTCACCCAAAGATCCTCAACAACTGATAAAGGGTCTGTACTCCACTCATCATGACGTGTCGCATCTAACCCCGAACGCAGAGCAATCAACACGCCACCTCCAAGACTCATATTTAAACCTGAATAATTTCTGTCTCTGCGGTACAATTCATACCTACCATCGAGAAGCTCGCCATTATTGAAATTCAAGTCTAACCATGTTTCGGTTAGAGTGATAACATCATAATCATTAGACAAGGCCCTCTGAAACAATTCATCCGTCTTTGTGCGTAGTCCACGCACATTTTGATGATATATCGTTAGTTTATTCCCTGCACCCGCTCAAAAGTTAGCAACACAAATATATTCAGCAGATTCAAAATTACACAACAGAACATCACAATCAATTCATTTAGTACTTCGTTAGGCATCACAGCAGAAACATACAAAATAAGTTCATCACATATCCCAACCATTACCACCATATACAACACAACATTATAACCATAAAGCATATCGCTAGAAGTCAGTTGATAATATATCATTGTGTAAATCTCATGAGAATTACAATACAATATTAGGTTCAATTCAATGGGCATCAGAGTGCATAAATCCAGACACCAAGTACATAGCATGTAAATAAATAAAAACTTCGTGTAAAATACACGAAGGCAATACGAAAAAGAAAAGAGAATAGTATGCAAATTAAAAAAATATGGTATAAAACCTTTATATATTAAGTTAAAACAGTTATTGTGGTGTAAAACATTACCAAATATCAATTTGATTACCACACCCAGCAATAAATCGCAACACCTTAAAATATAATATAAACATGAATAATAAAACGACAATATATGCAGTCGAAACAGTAGAATGCGCGTGTGGAAATGATGCAAAAGGAAGGTAAATATGGGATAACCACCTTTCACACTGTGTATCAACGTCAGCAGCAATACTCTATCAGTAAATATATAAATAAAAGCAGAAAACAAATTAACGTTATTTATGTACAAGAAGATCAATTTATATACTTTAAAAGAAAGGTTAAGACATTTATAAAAAATATATTTTTTTATATTATCTTGGAGAGGTCGTCCTCGCTTCGTATGAAAAAAGCCTGACTAGACTCATTCTGCCTGATCAGGATCTTAAAGTTGTTGATCCACACAAACTTATAACCCTTTTCCCTAGCTCTTATCTTTGTTTTTGACAGTAAAGTCTTACGCGCAGCTGTTAAATGCTCATTCACATATACAATTTTCTCGTCACCCCCCCAGCCAAGGTCCGTTGTTGTAAGTCCTCGAAATTTTCTTGCTAAAGACAAAAATTCCTCTTTTCGTGATCTACGGTAGAATTTTATAATAATGGGCTTAGGTCCAGTCGTCCTAGTCGCCACCCTGGTCATCAGATCAATGTCATCCGACTTTAATGAGAAACCAATTCTCTCAGCAACCTGCCCAATTACGGCGGACAATTTTTCATTGTTCTTAAATGGAACATTCTTTATTTCAACATTATTTGCACGCAGATACTGCTCCTTCTCCTCATTAGCTATTTGTAAAGTTTGGACAGTCGCCTTAAGAGTTTTTATTTCAGTCACATTTGCATCGCTCACCTTCAACTTGCTTTCTATTGTTGTCACTCGCTGATCCAGGTCGCCAATAGAAGAGACGCACACCTCAATCTGCTTACGTTGAGAGAAGAGCTCCTCCCAAATCAACTGAAGAGATTCGTTAGTTTTAGACACTTCACCTTCGATACGTGCTAATCTGTCAATTATATCAGAAGACAGTGTAGAGCAAGGCTGTGTCAGACCAACTGGAGTCATAGATAGTGCCTCCTGGACACCTGCCGGCGCTGGAGCAACAGTCGTGGGGGTGGACGTAGTCGAGGAGTTGGATCTAGGATCCCGCTGCATGCAGTCCATACATTTCCACGAAGATTTAGCAACCGACGACATCTTCCTAAAGTTACTCTCCGTAGTCTCCACACAAGTGTAATGGAAGCAGCTGTAACATCTGCTGCAACTCAAATGCTTCTTGGGACTAATTGTCGAGGTACACTTATTACAGTTAAGTGATTTCTTCCTCAATCTCGAGTCAGACATGTTGTTATCGTTATTAAAATCGATTTAATTGTAGGGGCAAGCCCACTATAATTGTATGGAAAATTAGTATTTTACGTGATAACTTTTGAACCGTTATAGATAGAGCACACACACCACGAAGTTTTTTATGCCAAATTTTTTGGACTTTTCAACTATGTAAGATACTTCACAAAAAAGTTTCTAGTTTTGGTGACACTTCATAAAAGGGTGTTTTTTAAAGTTTAACTCAGCATAACTCTCTTGTTTATTTATCGATTTGAAAACTTTAAACACCAAAACACTTGTAATTTTGATAAAAAATAAGAAAACAAAAAAAAAGTTTTTTTTCGGAAAACTTAGAAAATTTTCAGTACGGAAAATTCAATTTTCCGCTAAATCCTTGAACTTTCGCGCATATCACCGCGAGGTTTTTTCTTTGGACTGAGGTCCTCTACAGTTCTGCAATGGAAACCGGACACTTCAGTTACCAGGAAGAGCAGCGTTCTCTCTTTTATCCTGAATATTTACAGTTTTCACCAACTTTTCACTTTATTTATCAATGTAAATACTTTCAGGGAAAACCACTACCTCCACTGAACAGATCTTATAATTTCCCGTCGGATGATATATAACAAGTCAAAATTATACAAAAAAAAACTATAAAATAACAATTTAATTCACAGAGCACAAAGATTTGCGTTATTCCGGTCTTATACCAACAACTATATGATTGGTTTGCAACACCTATGGCTGCCTCTCTTCTTCTCCACTCCGCCCTGTCCTCTGTCAGCCTCTTCATCTCCACGTAGCTACTACAGCACATGTCGTCGATCACCTGGTCCATGTAGCTCTTTCTTGGTCGGCCTCTATAGTTGCTGCCCTCTACCATTCCCTCCGCGATGGTTATGAGCAGACCCGGGTGCCTCATGTTATGGCCAATCCAGTTGGATCGTCGTTGAGCGATTCTTTTGAGGTGTTGCCTTGTTTCCCCGGCTCTGCTCAGCACCTCACAATTTTGGATGTGGTCCGACCAGTGGATCTTCAACATGCGTCTGTAGCACCACATCTCGAATGCAGACAGACGTTCTTTTTCCCTCTGGCCTACGGTCCATGTCTAACAGCCATATAGTAAGACACTCCAGACAAACGCAACTGCCCTTGTATATTTCGTTTGTCATAAATTTTATGGAATGTATTTTTTTTACTTCACGTACATAATGTGGGTTATTGCAATAAGGAAATTTCTTACAACTAACCAAAGCAACGTGTAAGGTGGTCTGACATTAAATTTATTACAAAAAAACAAGCAGAAAGATAAACACGTAACATTATCAAATGTAAAATCACAGCAACAAAGAAAGTAGAGAGATTATATTATTAATTGACCATTGTAAAATAATTCCTTGTAAAAGAATTCCTGAGTAGCGGTGGCTTTCTGAGATATCATCCTTCAAAGTGTTGAAAATTGCTATTTTCATTCCATACTACACGTCAGTTGTAGTATGGAAGAGTTATATTCTTCTTCTTCAGCCTTTTTTTACTTGAACATAGGCCATCCCTTGATCCTCCACAACTCCCTGTATTGGGCACACTGCATCCATCTCCCTCCAGCACATTTCTTGATGTCATCAGACCACCTTACCTGGGTTCTGCCGACACCTCTTCGGCTTGTTCTCGGTCGCCATTCTACGATCTTCTTTGTCCATCGTGAATCCTGGCATCTGGCAATATGCCCAACCTAGCGACCCTTTCCGCTACATCGGCTACTTTGGTTCTTTCTCTTATCATGACATTCTGAATTCTGTCCCTTATTGAAATACCCAGCAACTTTCTCTCCAACTTTCTTTCTTTCTCTGTGTCACTAACAGTTAAGAGTAAGAGTTATCTCCCATAATTAAATAATTGAAATTTTTAAAATAGATTTAACTAGACAACCCTCTTCCTATCTGCATAGCGTATCATAAATTAAATTTTTATCTTTCATCTCTCTCCTTCACACAAGCACCCCATTACTTGTCTCTTTCCCAGTACATCATTATATGTCCAGAATTTCCCACTTTTAACAACACAATACATTTTTACATTTGTCTATATTTATCTATTATATCCATTTTGTATATTTCCGTATAAAACCAATGAATAAAGTATTTTCAACACCAGTTGATTATGACCTGATAAGCCGAAACGGTCGTCAATAGACAACATAAATACTTTGTGGAATAATTTGTTCTTATTTTTTCTATTTTTTTTTATTTGCTGATGTACTTGTTTATTTAAAAAAAAATACCTATCTAAACATGTTTTTAACACTAATATGGCGAAACCTATTTCTGTACAAATTTAACATTTTATAAATTTTAAAAATCCTACATATTGTGAATCTGTATTCATTGCCTTGATTGACATTTTACTTCTGGTCGATAAGAAAATCCCTCTCCACAAAACGTCTATGGCTATTTCCGTATAAATCTCTTTCATTTGTCCAACGTGCCAACCTCATATTTCGCAAAAGCTGGAGAAATCACGAATCTGCGTAGAGGGGAGTCGATCCCTCATGGAAACCAAATTTCTGCAGTAATTACCAAAGATCGTGCTCAAAATATTAACGCCCTGTTTTATTTGTGTTTTAGTCTGAAAATGAATATTTTTGTGAAAAATATAATTTGGCACGTTGGTTTCTTCGACATGAAATAAAAATCAACAAATAATATAGAAATTATATAAATTTATTTTAATTTTAAAATGGATGACACAATACTTTAGAATCATAAACTTTGTATTATTTAGTGGTCTCGCGAGTTCGAATCCTGCCTCGATCTATTTTGTTCACCTATAGCACAAGCATGTATGCTTATTTTAGGGAACGTAGGAAGATGTATATGTACATGTTAAACCAGGAAAAAATATATTTAAAAAAAAAAGTAAATTTAATATTTAATCAAATAAATTTAGAGGTTCAAGTAATTGGAGATTTAAATATCTCATCACATCGAATTTGTTAATAACGCAGGTCCAAATGTATAAAATTGTTTTCCACATTATGTAGTAAATTGTAATTTATTTTTTCTTGCAGATACCGCAAAGGACTAGAGCACAGTCGGAAAAACATATAGCAGGTAAGAAGATTTTTTCATACCAAACCAAAATGTTTATACCACTGTGGCGTGGCCTTATTTTCATTTTATTTTCAAACCTTGTTAGAAAATCTTGATTTTGTTACTATTAACCGAACTATAGTGATTACAAAACATTTTGTTTTGTGCAACTAAATGTTTTGTGCACATAGTACGGTTAGTTTTCGTTTGGGCTTCTCTCTCCGGTGTAAAACTTCTTTGCCAGTGTGTGGGTTGCGTTACAAAAGTAGGTTAAAGCCTTGGTACCAGCCCCGCCAGCCATTCCACTACCTCTGGGGTCGCCCTGTGGATGTCCTGATATCCTGGAGGTCACCATTGAACCACCATTGATTTGAGTCAGCAGTCCTGCACTATATGTCTTATTGTCTGCTCGGCTCCTCACTCACAATCAGGGTTATCCCTTTTCCTCCACCTCCAGAGTAAGTGGTTGCAGCAACCCTGCTCCGTTCTTACTCTAAACGTGAAATATATAACTGTAATATTTATAGATTAACTTTTATTACTGATAGCAAAGGTTTGGCTAAAACGCAGATAGCCACTTCGGTTGTCATAGTATTTTTTTCAGTGCAGCCCAGAAAAGAAATAACTGTATATTTTAATCCCCTGCTGGAAATCAAACTCAGGATAGCAGCACAGTCAAACGATTTTACACTATACCACGACGATCGGCGGTTAATGTTTATGCGTATTCACTAAATTATTAAGACCTTATATGAATCATTTCATAGCACGGTTCAATATAAAAACTTAGAATTTTTCACTAAAACAATATCCAATATATTATCTCGATCGAAGTAAATAAATAACATCCCTATAAGGGTTATTCCATTCCTTGTCTATGCATATTTGAACTTGCTTTCCGCACATTTCAACAGTAAACGAGGCAGTCAAGTTTTTTTTTTTAATTTCCACCTAAATAAACATCCCTTGCGCAAATCATTCATGTGCACAACACACGGAGTCCCGTTCTCTCCGCCTACCCCGTTACAGGTCAGCGCGCACCGGAAATAGAAGGGTAGGGGGGTACACGTAAAGCGCCATCTATAAATAAAAACTCAAAGAGCCTTCGAAACGATGAAGGGATGAATCTTTACACAAGGGTAAATTAATTTTCGCCCGCCAACAAAAGGGAATATTTCAGGTAACCGGCCTGGAAGAGACGTGACCGAATACTCTTTGGACGAGCTCACCAAAAAATATTCTCCACATCAAAATATATAACCGTATATTATACAAGATATTCCGTACGATCATGCATGAATTTCAATATGAAGGTGTGCGAAACGTAAAAGTGTACATGATATTCACTGAGTCCCTAAAAAACTATGAAATTCATTTGTCTGCCTTTTTTATTAAGATGAAATGTCATGATAGTATCAAGTATTTCTTTATTTCTTCAAATTCATATCAACTGATAATTTATAGAAATAAAATAATTTATGCTTTGTAAATAAATTAATTTATGCACACTTACTCTGTTAAAATAATCAATAATTCATCATGCTCAGTAAAAAGCCAGTTGAGGAAAATTTGCATTAGTCAATAACAAGCGATTGTTTTTTTTATGTGTACTTTTTTTTAAATCCTTGTGGTGTATATAAAAATCTAAAATAATTATTATTTCTTAAATAAAAACCTTTGTATTTTTTTTTTTTTATTTTTTTTTTTCATTTGATTTTGTATTTTATGTTTTATTCTTTCTATAAATCTGTCTTTCACACACACACACGCACACACATACTTTGAAGGTCTCTCTCATGCGCGTTCCCACACATAATTTCACCTTTTTTTCTTATTTTAATTTAAGGAGGTATTTGTATTTTTGTTTTTTTTTTGTTTTTAATAATTGTATGCATGCAATCCCTTACTGGACACGGCAGTTTTCGTTTCACTTTATCCGATTCGTCCTCATGTCAGCTTTGTGATAGATAACCCTGAACAGACTTCTGAGCATATCCTATGGGAATGCACTAACTTCTCCGTGTCAACTTTCCGACGAGAACTCTACAACAATGTCCGAGGGAATTTCTTTGGACCCATTGGACACGCGGAAGAGCAACTTTAGGGCTATTAAAATTATATTCCCAATTAAAATTGTTACACACCGCGCGCGTGTGATCCACAAGTGACTAGTGACAAGGGAGACGACATAGGAATAATCAAATAAGTTAGTGTTCCATCTATATCTTTTATTCTGCCTTGCAGTGGTTGCAACAAATCACCTCCAGCGAAAAATACAGTCAACCTTTTCTTATCTATAATTTTATATCCGCGTTTTCAATTAATATCATTAGTAAGTCGGCCGGCATCGTATCAAGAGAGATATCGTATAATAGAGTGCAAACTAATATTTATTGTTTTTAACACCCTTTTAATTAACTTCACATGTCTATCCATACTGGAATTTTCACCTTTATTCGTCTGATATTTTATGAAAGTTTAACAATATTGTCTCTTATTGATTATAAATATCAATTAAATCGATTCACAATAGATTAAAACTGATTCCAGTTTGATTCGTTGAATATTTTGATAAAATTGATCAATTTTATACAAAATATACAATAATGCTATACTTTTTTGCATAAAATCAGGAGTATTTTTATGTATTTCTTTGACAGTAACAATTAAACGCGAAGAAAACTTGTGTGATATTGTTTTATCCACACTTCACACCCCGTTCAACAAATAGTTGAATATTGTTGGAAAATATTTCAGTGTTTCGACTATAGTACATACATTATATTTCAATTTAATATTAGTACGGCTGTTTATTGTTTATTCCCAGCTCACGGATTGTTTGTAAACTTTAACGTTTTTGTTTCAAAATATATTATATGTATGCATTGTATAATCGTGTGAGATTGACCTTCGTGATTGTATAGCAAAGCTTCTGTTTTCTCAGATCGCTTTTTGACACATGACCAATATTAATTTACTACTTCAAACAGTTATGATGATGATGGCCTTCACACCTTGGCGTCTAGGAACCAGAGTTGATTGAAAACCATCAAATTTGTTAGTTCCCAGAAATGTATGTGATGAAAAACATACTATTTCGATTCAAGGAAACAAACCTAGATGATATAATATACATATATTTACCTACTTACCTACTCGTAAATTGAACAGATCAAGTGAGTTTTCTCATGAAGTTATAAGAATATTTGCTCAGTTTACAAAATATATGCCGGTGACAGTGCAGTTAGCGTGCTGTACAAGTTATTCAGAGGACGCTGGTTCGAATCTCGCCTCGGCCGATTTCGTTAATTTCCTCTCAATTTAGGTTATGTATACGGTTATATACCTACATTTAGAGGGCAGAAAAAGTAGAGGCAGGCCCAAGCTAAGATAGCTGGATGAGACAAAAGACAGAAGAAGAGCAATCGGTTTAACAAACTGGAGAAGAGCGGCGGAGGACAGGGACGACTGGAGAAGGATTCTGGAGGAGACCAGGACCCACACAGGGCTGTAGCGCCAATTACGATAATATGATTGTAAAATTTTTGCATGTACTTGTTACAAGGACATATTCATTTGTAAAAAAATCTGCATATTCTCGAAGGGGCACACTTCCTGAAAAATGAACAGGTTTCCAAAACCTACTACAATAAGAAGAAAATATTCTTACAATCAAATACCTAATGTTTTTATTTGTTACAAAATTAAAACCCAGATTTAATTCTACACAATAAATTTACTGTGTCTGAATGGTCTGTCTATTTTTACTGGTTTTCATTTTCTTATATTCAATTTGAGGTCCAAAATCAATGAATAAATATTTTATTTTATTTTTTATGTAGCTTCTCGGGCAACTGACAGATACTTTTGTCAAATAATTATTTAACACGCACCCAATAACAAGTTGCCACATTCTGGAGACTTATAATATTAATCGTCTCAAAGATCCAGACTGAAAACACAATTAAAACAAACTATGCCTCCACCGGGAATCGAAGCCGGACCCTTGGATCAGCAGTCAATTACCTAACCAACTGAGCTACGAAGGCCGACATATCAATAAATATCAGATATTTCACTATTTTGTTTCTTTTCAATCGTTCTCTTCTAAACATGTAAGTTTTATTTTAAAAAATAATTTTCCATTTCCAAGGATGAAATGTTTAGCAGATTAATACAAAATCGGTTGCCATCTTAATATGAATCAAAATCTTCTTCTTCTTCTTCTTCTTCTTCTTTTGAATAGACCTTCAGGTCTGTTTTTTAAGAGGCCTGCTCTTCCTGCGAAGTGGACCCCCAGCTATCCCTCCATCTTTTTGGCGGTCTACCGCGAGGGCGGGTTCCGTGAGGCTGATTGTGAAGCACGATATGAGGAAGTCTGGTGCTGTCCATCCTTTGGACATGACCATACCAGTCCCTCCTCCGCTGCCTGCTCCATCTGATGATATCGTCAACCTCACATAGTTCCCTTATTCTGGAGTTCCTCACTCGGTCTCTCAGGGTTTTGCCTGCAATTGCTCTCAATGTCCTCATTTCTGAAGTCCTCAACATTTGTTTGCTTCTGACTGTGTCTGCTCGTGCCTCTATACCGTATGTCATCACTGGTCTTACGCATGCTTTGTAGATTCTCACTTTGCTTTTAATGGCCATATCCTCATTTTTCCAAATAATGGATTTTAGGGCGCCCGAGACTGCAGCTGCCTTATTGACTTGGCTCTGAATTTCTTCACAGAGGTCAGCATCTTCTGTTATGTCAATTCCTAGGTATCTAAAGGTTCAATTGGGTTGTTGTCTATAGTCAGATTGCATGCTATGTGTGTTTTTGAGAATGTCATACATTTAGTCTTATTAATTGAAATTGCCATGTTGTATTGTTTGCAGGTGCTATGTAACCTGTTCAGCATTGTCTGTAGGTCATTGTTAGTTTCGGCTACTATAATAGCGTCGTCGGCATAGCAAATTACATTAACAATTTCCTTCCCCATTCTGTACCCAAGCTGGGGCGATTTAATTTCCTTGATTAGTTCATCCATTATTAGATTAAACAGGAATGGGCTTAGACTATCTCCTTGTCGGACACCTGTCATTATAGGGATTGAATTGCTTAATTCATTGTCGTTTCTTATCTTTGTACTGCTTCCCAAATTTATATCTCTTGTGATGTTTATTAATTCTGGAGGTACATCCTTAGCTACCAACATATTAATAATATCCTTGAGTTGTACTCTATCGAAGGCCTTCATTAAATCCACAAAGCAGACAAAGGCAGGAGTTTGGTATTCAATTGCCTTCTCTTTTATCTGTCTTACGATAAATATGGCATCTGTAGTGGATCGGTTCCTTCTAAAACCTTGTTGTTCTTCTCTTAGGGTAATATGTGTTTCTAGTCTTGTGTTAATGATTTGTGTGAACAATTTTAGTGTTGAGCACAATAGGGATATACCTCTATAGTTCTCTGGTTTTGTCTTTTGGCCTTTTTTAAATATTGGTACTGTAATGCTAGTCCTCCACTCCTCTGGGATTTTTGTCGAGTGTATGATTCTATTGAAAAATTGATGCAGTTGTTGTGTTAGGCTGTCACCAGCATATTTAATTAGTTCATTGCTTATGTCGTCTATACCCGGCGTTTTCCTATTTTTTAATTTGGCAATCGCAATACGTATTTCATGTATACTGATTTCATTTTGATACGGGCCTTCAACATATGGGACAGTTTCTTGTTTATCATCTTTATATAATTGTTCAAAATACTTTTGCCATTGCTCCGTTGGTATCTTTTTTGTTTGTATGAATTCATCAATTGGCTTTCTTTCTTTCCTCAGCATTTTCCAGACCTTCTTCTGTAATCCATAAAGATCAAACTCCATATCCTTCGTAAACTTTGTCCAGTAATCTCTTTTTATTTTTCTGATTTCACTGTTAATCCTGTTTCTAGTTTCCATATATTTAGTTCGTTCTTCATTGGTTGGATTACTTTTATATTGTAGGTAAATTTTCCGCTTTGTATCAGCCAGTATTTTAATATCATTTGTAAACCATGGTTTTGTATTATTTGTCTTGTTTAAGTTTACGCTTCTGTGTCCTAGTGCCTCTGCCGCTGCATTTCCAATTTGTTGTTTAATCTTTAGCCACATTTCATCCACTTCGTCGTTTTCTTCGATTGGATTGTTATCTATTTGTTCTGATATTCTGTTTTTGTATAGCATTATAGTACTTTCATTTTGCAGTGATTCTATATTTGTTTTCTTGACTATCTTAGGTTTAATGTTTTTTTGACAGGGTCTTTCAATATTCATTTTGCACAGTACAAGGTTATGGTCCGACCCGATATTAGCTGAGCTGAGTACTCGAACATCAAATATTTGTGTTGGTAGGATTTTTCTATTTGTAATGATATAATCGATCACAGATTTATCTCCTCTTGTGTTATTGAATGTATATGTATGTTGTATTTTATGTGGGAAAAACGTGTTGTTAATTCGAAGTTCATTTTGAGCGCAAAAAGCAGTCAGCTCTTGTCCGTTTTCATTAATTGTATCTTCATTATATTTCTGTTTGACACCGTTTAATGGCTGACTGCCAATTCTTGCATTCAAATCTCCAAGTATGATCGTTTGTTCTCCATTTGGTATTTCATCCATGATCTGCTGTAGTTTATAGTAGAAGTCTTCTGTCTGTTCCTTTGGTTTTGTTATATCAGGTGCATATGTCGAAATGATGTTAAGGGTGCTTTTTTGGAATTTTAATGTAACCTTGAGAAGTCTGTCATTTACGTAGGAAATGTCTTCTATGTTTTGTTCGTATTTATTGTTTAAAACCAATCCCACTCCAGAGTGCGCCCTCTCGCTCTTATCTTTTCCGCTGTATATCAGAATGTAATCAGAGTATCTAGACATACCTTTTCCCTTCTTTTTTGTCTCAGCAACACCGCATATGTCTATTTTATGTCTGTTGAGTTCCAGTATGATTTCATGATCTCTTTTGTGCCAGGACATGATGTTCCAGCAGGCAATTCTTGTTATAGCTTTTTTCCATAGTCGATTTTTCCTTTTTCGCGCTTGGGTCAAATCCGAGAGAAGTCTTGCGTCCGAGGCTTTGTTCTCTTTTCTGTGAGCCAGGTGCGTTTTTTATAGCATGTAGGTGGCTAACCTTGCATACAACCCTCCTCCTTTTTCATCCGGGCTTGGGACCGGCATTGGCGGAGAATCAAAATCATGTTTAATAAAAGTTGTATCAATGTATCAGACTACTTTATAATGCTTTCTCCCCACTTTGTTGCTAATTTTTATGTACTTTTTTCACTTTTAATATTGTTTACTGGGGAATTTTTATTTTGAAATATTATATTCTTTTACGTTGTGTGATATTACGGAGTTTCGGTAATTATATTTGAGCCCGAGGCAAAACCTCGCTCAATGTTGAGTCGATCATAATATCCGGTGAGTAACAAAGAATGGAGATTTTAATGAAATATTTCGAAAACAAAGATTGATCATATTGTAATTTTTGTATCAAAGTGTAGGTGCTTATATATGGTTTTATTGATTATTCCATCAAATTGGTTAGGTGTTTTGTTATTTTTTTACATTTTCATAATTGCTAAGTTTTGTTTGAATTTTGCGAGAAATTTATAGGACATCGTCGAAAACATTTTGATAATGATTTTTAAGTGAATGCGTTTGTCAGTGGGTAATCAATTATTAATAATATTAAAATTTCAAAACAACTTTAAGTAAATATATTCTTCAATAAATTAATTACGTATCACGGTGAACACTGCTAAAATAAAACAATATCAAATGGGTTCATTGTTATATAACCTAGTTAAGCGTAATATATGTTCATAGATATATACATACATATATGTAGAAATACACGAGGATACAAATATGTGGATTCTTTTGTTTATATTCATCAGTTTCCCGTTTCTTCTACGGGAGAAGATACTATATAATGCAACAGGCGTCCGTCCGTCATCCGTTCACGTTCGACTACGCCACTTCCGTTAGCCATAACGAGTTTCCCCGTTTTTCCTGCGAAGCCTCAGACATTGGGGTGACGCTAAAGCGAACAGACGCGCACGCTCGCTAACGCCGTCGCGACGCCGGCGTCGGGAAAACGTGTGTGTGTTACTCCCTCACTTAATATTCTCACTTTGAAAACTTTCTACGAACGCATTCTCGTGTCCCTTTTGCTCTTGTACATCACCCGCGATGTCTGTGTCTCGCTCTCGTTTTATTCTTATTTAACTGTGAGACTTTTAACTAGCATTTTTTTAAGTTGCTCTGAAGACGTGTTTATAGTACTCTGCTAAAGGACGTGTTTAAAGTACATTGCATCGCTGTGTTTGTGAAAATCATTGTATTACAATGCAGTTTTAAAATGTTGATATCTTGGAAACAAAGTGATTTTTTTTTTCATTTACCTATAGTGATGTAAATTGAGTGCTTTCAGTAAAAAAAAACATTCAAAATACTGATATTTTTTTAAATATTTAGTTGTTTAATAGTATTTGACATTTTTGTGAATCATTTTTCTGTAAAATAATAGCCAATATACTTTCAAAATGAAATTACTTAGAGCATATATTCTATAATAAATGTTTCATTTATCAGAATTTGAAACGTAAATTTACTAAATTAAAACTTTTATTTTTTAACGAGACTATGTGAGATGCGTAGACATATAAATACCTGTATTTTCCAACTGTCGATTTGTTCAGGAGAACTTTGTTCTCTTAACATATCGACAATGTTTCAAGCCAGAATACGCGAGAATTGTATGCAGAGGTCTAATTTTTTCACGGCTTTTCCAACTTTGAAGTCAAAAAACACCAATTTAGAGGCTTCGCAGCATATATGTTCCATACACGGATTTACTCAGAATTCGGAGTAGAACATTTCTTGTGTCTGTGTGTGTATGTGTGTGTGTGTGTGTGTGTCTGTGTGGGTGTGTGTGTGTCTGTGTGGGTGTGTGTGTCCCGCTCAATTTACAGAGCCCAAAATTTCAGAATATATAAACAGTTACAGGCCTACAAAACTTTTATAATCAGAATTTTGAATTTTTGTTTCAGTCAGGGGTTATCAACTTTTGAATTTTTATTTTATTTTTCCATATATCTCATAAACCATAAAAGCTAGAACGCTGAAAATTGGTACAAACATAGACAAATACAAAATCTCAAATTAATTTTTTTCAAAAAAATTCCAGGGTTTCTCAAAAAAATTTTATTAAGAAAAATATTATTTTTATGATAAATTTATGAGTTTAACTGCCTATATTTCCAAAACTTTTACAATTATCGAAAAAAGCCGAAACACCCCAACTAGATAAATTTAATTTTTTATAAAAATATTAACATTGTAGTAGAAGATCTCAATTTTTTTTTAACAATTTTTTTTAAAAATTTGAATTTAGTGACGACAGTCGCCTATACACAATATGTAAGAAGACTTAATAGTTTGATACTTCCAAACATACATACATACCATCATGCTATTTTCATATTCTGGGAAAAAAGGACCTTCCTCCATACTATCCTATCTTGACATACATACCTACATATGTTGTATAGGAAACAAAATATCTGAAAATATTCAGTAATTTGTATTAATGGGTTTATAGTTTGGTACATATTCTTCAACTATACATACTATCGCTATCGACAGTTGGATCTCATGTGTTACATGCAACTAGTTATAATTTAATTAATGTCAAACTAGTTAGTATTTTCTAATTTGTCAGAAGAAACATGATATTTTCAATCAAAAAAATATCAATCAATTTTATTTATATATATTGAATTTTTTCCAACTTACTAGTTTCCAGTCCAGAAAGGTGAATTTTCGTGAAATATATTGTTACGACATACATCTCCTCTGCTGGGGATTGAACCTAGAACGACGGCACAACAGCATTCCACTGTACCACGGCAATCATTTTTTTAATGTGCTAAAAAATTAACTCCAATTATAATATAGCAATAGCCTAAATTATAACTGGGTTATTAAAAATTCATATATTTAATCACATGCGTACGAAATCTCATATTTAATTTATTATTGTTTCGTTTAAATACATCTTAAGCTAAAAGGTACTTAAGCTAATTAATTGTGTGACAAGATATTATTTTACGTAAACATATTTTGTATATAAAACAAACTCTACAAGGATAAATCTCATATATTCTTCGTTTAGAGAATCGTGTATCGAATATGTCTCATGAGAATATTGTTTTGCTTATTACTTACAATATATATCTTTGGTAGACCTTCCGAGAAGGTTATGTGGGGGTTGTTTTGGTGTTAAAATATGAAACTAACTATGAAATATTTATAACAGTGAACTCATTAATTTTATTAAGTAAAACAGACGTTGTTGTACCAATTATGAATCGTCGTATATTTATCCTTACAATTTTTTTTTTATTAAATACATACCTAAGCACTAAGCAGATGTTGTAAGCCTTTATTCGGAAGTGGAGGAAAAGACTATGGATGGAGAAAAAAAATATCTAATTTGATTTTTTTATTAAGAGAACAATACAGGTTTTATTTTTACAAATAACAATATAATATGCCACGATTTTGATATTGAATATAATTAAATATTAAACTTTTCAGATTGCAAAAAAGCTTAATGTTTAATCATTTTATGCTCATAATTAGGTCATGTATTTTTCTATTAAATTCAACAAATTTATTAAATCGGTCGCTTGAAATTTTCTTTCATAAACTGTTCGCATTTTTTTTCAACTCATTTGATATTCTCGCCACATAATTATTTTACAAAATTTAAATTAAAAATTCACAACTTTCTGCCTTAAAACGAGAAACAAGCATTTGTTCGCTTTGGACAGCCAAAGATAAAAAAAATAGTGGATCTCCCAACATACGTATTACCAGGAAGGTTGATAGTTATATTTTTTTGTTTTATTTCCTTGTTCATTCTTGTATACTTTGAATTGATTTGGGATTTATATTGAATTGTGTAATGAAGTACCTAAATGAATTATTAGTTGAGCACGATTCCGCCTATATTGGTGACTGTGCCCTAAAAAAATACTTATTATTATTCAATTACAGGTAGAAAATGTCCTTTTTTCTTTTCTACCTCTTCCACCGTTTGTACTTAGTTATAATTTGTTCCCTCCGCTTTAAATGCTTCTTATCAACTGGACAACGTCATCAGACCACTTTATAAGAATTTAGCCAAAATTTCTCGTGTTTGTCTATGAGGAGCGTAAGAAAATAAACTGATACAATATTGAATATTGGTAGACTTCTAAAGGTAAATAGAAAAGAGGTATTGAAATCGTATATTTTTTTGTAAAAATTAATATCTCAATAGAAACGAATTTTATAGGAGAGCAGGGAAATCAAGTCACCAACAGCGCTTCGATTCGAGCACACACAGGGCTTACGACAGGTCGTAAGCCCTGTGTGTGCTGTGATTTCCCGGTTCTCCTATAATATTCCAACTTCGTCTCTATTGAGATATCAATTTTTCAAAAAATATCATTGACTCCCTACACGGAAAAAATCCATATATGCAATCATAATATACTTTATGTACACGTATTCGAGTTGTATTTTGAATGACTAAAATACAAAATGCACCAACATTTACAAGTGAGTGCTCCATGAGTGTTTTCAAGAACAGAGTTTTTTGGCGTTTTGGCACATCAGGGAAATGGCATGATATATATTATACTAGCGAACCCGACAGATGTTATCCTGCCCGAATAATTTGTGAAAAAAAAAATTATGTAACATATATTTGAATGATATGGATGTTATTATTCGCTGAGCAAACTTACATTTTCTTGTTCGATGAGCCGCTAAACACTTTGAGGTTAAATTGATTGTCATTTCGTATATAATTGATATACAGCATATATGGTCAGGACAAATTTCTTAGTGTTGTCAGATGGAAAAAACTAAACATTGCTCATTCGACATTAGCGCCACCTATTATAATTTGTGGTTATAAAAAATCAGGTTTTTATTTTTCTTTTGTTATATTAATGTTTAAAATTCCATCATGTGTATCTAAACCATCCAGTGACTCACATAAACAAATACAAAAAAATCATCAAAAACGGTTCAACTGTTTAGGAAGAGTTCAGTGACATACACATATACAGAAGATTTATATATATAAAGATAAAATATAAATATTTTACTATATACTCGTTTGATCGACTCCACCTCGATCATTCATTTCCGTCATTTCGTTTTTACCTATTCAGATTCTGCGTAGTTTAATATTTTTTAACATTCATTTGTACACCCGTAATGAAATATTACCCAGTCTCAAGTGAAATTTTCTACAACAACAACAGAAAAATTTCCCTTCATTTTTAAAACAATCCTTTTGTTATCAAAACACACATTGCATTATTATAAGTTGGCAAATAACATCGAATTTTTTTTTATCCTTTGGGAAGCAACAGCTTTTCATATTATATTTCATGTTGCTTTCTTTATATTAAAAATATTTCACAATACGCGATCTTTCATTTGTCAGATGTATTCGACTGTTCTGATATTTTATCTAATATTATTTATATGAAAAATATTAGATCTAATGATATCTTGAATTTCCTTGTCTCTCGAATGGACTCTTGATTTTGTCTTATTTCATATGAAAAATTTTTGCATCCGTTTTATCTTTGGACTAAAAAAATCGATCATATTTCTCATAACAGCAATCTTCTTCATTGGCTCAAGATACGACAACGACGTAATATACATATCTTGTCATTACTATACAATGTCCTTTTTAATCCAAATTTACCTCAGTATCTCTAAGATAAATTCACTTATCTTTCAAGCCACGGGCGTCCACTTCGATCTGCTGAACGTGCTTTACTATCTATCCCTATTTTTTAGCTCTTCATTTGAAGTACATTCAGCTAGACTATGGAATAGCCTAAGTCCTGATATTACGTCGATTATCTCACTAAACATCTTCAAGAAAAGGCTAAAGCAAAAATATTTATCTGACAACACCTGATTACATCTTCCTTTCCTCTTCCTTTCCTTATCCCTTAGTCTTCCTATCATTGCTATGATTTGTTCTTATATGCTATCTTCTTTGTTTTTGTTTTTTTTTTTTTTTTACTTTTCTTCTGCTATCTTTATTTATTTTGTAATGTGATTAACTTATTGCCATAGTACACATTGTTTTGTATATTTAACATTTACTCTGGTTATTTGGAAGAAATTGCCATTAGGCAATAAGCCCACCAGTCTACTAATTATATGTACAAGAAGATTAAAAAAATAAAAATAAATCAAAATCATTTATCAAATATGATCTTGTATTTTCGAATGTATTTGACTGTTTTAATCTTGTTTTCTTTATAATATGATTAATACTTTAAAATATGTGATGTTGCATTTTCCAATGTATGAAGACATACATTCATTCGACTGTTAAATATTTACATAATCTATTATTATTCATAGTATTTATATCCAATATAATAACTGGATTTATCTTTGAGTTGCCATAGACTATTTTGATATCTAGATAGTAGGTATGTAAATATTTATCTATGATTATTTTTATCTCGTTGGAAATATGTTCTCGTTGAACTACGTTGCTAAATATACGATGTATTTTTTATTTGATTATTTTATGGTGATTTCTCATCAAAGACAAATTAATATCTCATATTAATAATATATACCTTAGGGTAATTTTTAATTAAAGAGGTTCCATGATAAAAAAAATCGACGATTCCGCTTCTTATGAAATAACAGTCGGTATTAAACTTTCAATTTGTTTATTTCCATAATCAAATATATAAAATTACTTAAAAACTTTAGAAACAACACTAATTTTTAACTTTTTTCCACTAATTCAAAATGTTGACCACTGACGCGTTTCGCTCAAAGAGCATCTACTGAATGGTACTTTTGAATTAGTGGACCATTTATTTGTATACATAAATTCATTGCTAGCAAACCTTTTTTTACTAATAATTACACTTGAAAATATGAGATTATTTGTAAAAAAAATATTTTTTAGTTAAGGTTAGGTTTGGATTTTTTTATCTCCTTATGTTTTTATTATGACTTTGTTCACGGGTCTGATAATATCTAACTCCATATTGGTGTTTTATTGTTTGATTTTGGTTACACATATATATTTTGCCCCTCACAGGACGATCGTTTCCCATGATTAAGCCAAAGCAGTAGGTCTGATGTTATAAAGCCTTAATCCATTTTTGGTAAAAAAAATATAGCGGAAAAATATGTTTTCCTTCCTTCAGGTAATAGTCTTTTTTTCTGTTGATCGAGTTAAAAAAAAAACTTAAACGGTTTCATCTTCAATTTAATTTTTTTTCTAAAGAAATATATAAATAGATGTAGGACGAGGGGTTGTATATTGACGTCAATGAAGGGTCTGTAAATTACTGTTATGATGTAAAAGAAAATGTTATAAATAATTTTAAAGTTTGTTTCTCTTGAACCAAAATGGAATCGTACAAATGTACACAACGCAATCCTAAAATACCCACGAGTTTAGAAAAGTAAGGGGCGTTCCAACGACGACCGAAAATTATAAACATATGTAAAAAAAATAGTTTAAATTTTAAAGTAGGTACCTACATATTTATCAAAAATAATAATTAAAAATTTAAATTTTGTCACTAATACTTGTGAAGAATTTTTTTTTATTTGTGTTGACTCGTTTACATCGATCGTATCATCTGTAGGTATTCATATTTAAGGTTCATCTATATAATCATTACTTATAATTATCTGTTATTTGTTAAATAATTTTATAACAATATTCCTTATAGGTCCTCCGATTCTCTTCTTTTTTTCTTCGTCGTTGTCTAAGTCTGGTTATTGAAGTTTTTAAAAAACCTTACACTATTGTATTGAATTTTACTAAGGATTCTCTTTGCTTTGAAATTAATTTCTTGTAGAAACGAATTCGCCTTTTTTACTTGTTGGTACATGTATTGTAACTGAAATTTCCTATGTGGCATACGACCTGTGCCAGGGCTATAAAATTAAAACGTAATAGTCCATAATAAAATTTAAAAAACCTGTTACTTTTTTTAAAAGAATGAATGAATATGTCCTTATAACAAGTACATTTACATCTTCATACATTCCCTAAATCAAGCAGTAATGCTTGGGCTATAGATGAACGAAATCAGTCTTGGTAGAATTCGAACTAGCGACCACTGGATTACTAACCCAGCGTGAAAAATGCTCTGCCACCATTCATCTATTCTATTATTCTTACCACCCCGTTATTCTCACAAATCAAAAAAAAAATGGAATAATTTTTATGTATTTATTTGTAATATATTTTGTTTCGTGAATCATATCATATGAAGGAAATAAACTTTAAGATATTTGTATACATTTTTTCAAATACCATTGTTAAAAATATAAATTATGGATAGCTCCGGGGTGTATGAGTTGACTTGTGAGGACTGTTCCGCGATATATATATCGGAAAGACGGGCCGTAAATTCGAGACTAGAGTCAAAGAACATGTCAGATCCTTGAAAAATTATAAATTCGCGGAATATTTAATACTAAATGACCACCAATTTAATATTCAATCAGGTACAAAAGTTCCACACATTAATAAAGTAGGTTTACGCTTGCATAATTTAAAGTCACTTGAAATAAAAAAAGCAATTAATTCGAAAATAAATATAACAAATAATCAAGTAAATTTAACTTACAGCCCGCTTTTAAATATGATTCCCCTTTCCATCAGTCTTGCCAATCAAAGCCATTCTACTAAAGACCCGCCCCGTATGACCTTCCACCAATATCCAAATATATAGCATTCTTTCAAGCACATAGTCACATTCTGCGTTTTGGAACGGTTAGTTCCGAAACCGGTCGCAAATTCAATCGATACGTGGTGTAAACAAAGTTAAAAATATTGTTAATTGACACAATAATTAAAATATGTTTATTCATAATCCAACTTTTGGACTTCTTAATACTAAATTAAATATAGGTATACACATACACGCTATATCCCTTACGGGGTAAGCAGAGAGAACCGATCGCCATACTCCTCTATTTTTGCACACCTCCTAGCTTCCTTTACATCCATGCATCGTCTCATACATTCTCGTCGATTATTCAAGCTTCTTATATTTCCTTCCTTCAAAATATCATTCACATGGTGTTGCCATCCCTTTCTGGGGCGGCCCCTGCTATTCACTCCATCTCTTACACCCATATATATTTTTTTGGTTAGTCGTTCATCATTCATTCTTTCAATGTGTCCAAACCACCTCAAGGAATTCACTTTCATTTTACTAATATATTGTTAATCAATTAAAAATAACGACACAGAAAAAAAATGATGCAATAAAACTTGGGGCACCCTGTGTTATGTTTTAACGGTGTTGACATTTGTAAATATCATTAATGCTTAAATTATCGCATTATTTATAATTTAGTATAAAGTCGATTTGACTTGTATTATATTGTGAGAGTTTGACATGGGTCGGGTTGGGTGCGCAAATTATATTTTCTAAAAATACACGTTGTTTTACACACGACGATTTGATATGTCTGTGGATTTTTGAATTGTAACTGAAATGTTTTGATATGAGTCAATTTTATCTTGAACACAAATAATGGATCTATGAAGTCCAGATGGAACCATCTGTGAGTATATAATTAATAAGATAGACGTTTCATTTATATCTGCTACTTTAGTAACAGTAAAAAATTATGTTTTGCTAGTTTCCAAACGTATTTAAGTGTACAGAATATCTATCAAAAATGGAAAGTCTCCGAAAGGAAACGAACTTAAACTCAAATCATCTAGTAAAACTTTATTGGAAGAAATGGTTAGAGTCAATTTAACACCCCTTTTTTGAGTTGGGTCTTACTAAGTGAGAGAGTCCCTTTAAAATTAAATTCATTTCATGCTTCAATATAAATATATACGGACACAAAGGATAAAATTTCTGAATTAAATTAACATGCTTTTTTTTTAACAATTAGTAATATGAATTTTTTTTTATTTCTTGGCTCATGCTTTTGTTTTGTGGATCTCAATCAAATTTTATTATTTGTTTATTTACTAATAAATGGCATAAATTGCCTTTCACATACATACATATAAAACACATATTGAAGAAAAAATATATATTAAGAAAAACAAATAACATTTAAGTATGCACTTAGAAAAAAAAGAAAAACTTATCCAGTAAAACAATTAAATATAAAATAAAAAAATTTTACAAGTAAGCAAACATAAAAGTAGATCTACACATGGACTCCAAACAACTTAAAGCAGTGTAATGTAATAAACAAAATAAAATTCATTTTAAAATATACAAATCCGCACTGAAAATGTGTATGTCGTCCGTTTATATTTATGTTTGGACAGCATAAAAATGTGTATGTCGTTCGTTTATATTTATGTTTGGACAGCATAAAAATGTCACCTAAATAAGAGTATTCATTCCCAATACTATAGAGACGATTGACTCTCTAATTAATTTGAGGCTTCAGACGTTTTTAGAAAGTGATTTTCTTATAAAACCGTCAACATGCACTTAATTTTTCAAGCAAGAAGAAAGCAATTTTTTCATAAATACACAATATTGTAGTTGGTTCTTTTTTATGTCGTCCACATTGACCTGGATTATAAATCTGATCAGACCTGAGATTTTATCTTTGTTCCAGTATACCACTTTTTACAGCACATTCAAATTAATATTTAACTCAAATTAAACTCCTCTCTGTGGCCCTTATAATAATACAATATCCATTGCTGCTTTTTCACTCGAGACTCCCAAAGTCAATCCCAAGGAGCATGGAATCCGTGAAATCTCTCTTAAGTGCCTTTATTTTAGCAAGGTTAGATTATTGCAACGGCGGTAATGCAAATTTACCGAATCAGAAAACTAATAAAATTCAATTTGTTTTTAATGCCGGAGATATAAGGTTTTCATGCATCTATGCTTACTATGTTTATAAATCTACATTGGTTAAAGAGCTGCGAAGTATTCTTATGTTTCCTAGTTTAAAAAAAACAATTCATTATATACCTCCAATTCGACCTCTGTTTTTATTCGTTTTAATTAATAAAAGAGAATCTTAACATTATTTTAAACTTCCATGATTGAAATTAACAAAGTATAAACTGTATCTTTCAGGGACGCTTGTTTATAGTTGGTTGATGATTTTAAAGTCATTTTTATTATTAAAAATGATTTTGTTTTAAGCGCAAATACGTTATTATCCGTACTGACCAATAAGTGGTCGTTTCGAAACCGGTTGTATCAAATAACTCGTGATAAAAAAAGTGATATGTAAGAATATAAATTGGATATGTATAGAGAATTCTTAAAAAATATAATTTTCACAAATCTTACCATACATACATACCATAACGCCGTGTCCCTAACGGGTTAGACAGAGAGAACCAAACGTCACATTTTTCTATCCTGGCACGCATCCATCGCCTCGTCAACATTCATACATCGTCTCATACATGTTTGTCAATCTTCTTACATTTCTCTCTTTCAGAATGTCGCTCACATGGTGGAGCCATCGTTTTCTTGGACGGGTACGACCTCTTATTTCATATCTGTCCAATTTGTATATTTTCTTCGTCAGGCGTTCCTCATTTATTCTCCCCATGTGGCCAAACTAACTCAATGTATTCACTTTCATTATATTGACGACACATTTCTTTATTTTACATTATTATCTAATGTCTTCATTTCTTACCCCATCATACATCGTCTTGTTGCATATTATAAATAAATAATTAATAATCAACACTTCCTTGCACCCTGCGCAAGTGGCGAGTTTATTGCCGTATGGCAATTTCTTCCAACTAACCAGTGTTTCCAGCCCAGAGAAGCAATATTTGTGTGAGAAATGAATTTAAATAAATTTCTCCTCTGCTGGGAATCGAACCCAGGACGCCCGCACAGAAACCGAACGGCTTACCAACTGTGCCACGGCGGTCATATTATTCTTCTTAGCGAGCTCAATTTAACTGCATTTATTCTGCATTCATGCGTCTTCCGCCATGTCCATATCTCACTTGCATACATCAGGGTTGGGAATATAACTGCATTGTGAATGGCAACAATATTCTCAAAGTACCTAAACAACACTGATTTTTTTTGTTACTAGTAACAAAATTTTATGTTAAAATTGACCGAACTATAATGACTACAAAACATTTGGTTCTGTACAACTAAATATTTTGTACACACAGCCAAACAGTACAGTCATAAATAGATAAAAATTAATTACTTATAACAAAGGTTTGGCTAAAACGCAGGTAGCCTGTTCGTTTGTATATTTTTTCAGGGAATACGTCAGTATACTCAACCATATGTACAATGTCTGTACACACAGTTGTATATTTCTCTATAATTCGAATAAAGGAATTTGTATTTAATCAGTGCTGCTTTAAAATAATGGTGTTTCACTCAACTGCTATGATGATGAATTCGTGCGTTTGAATTGTAATGCTTTATATTTAGCCAAGCAATCATCATCGCATTCATCCCTTGGATGATTATAATTACTTTATTCTACCTGACGCGGAGCTGTGTAACTCCAAACACGGCAGAATCAAATCACCGTCTAAATTTAGACCAGACATAATCATATTATCCCGGTCTAGATTAGTGTTTTGTTACGCCTCTGGTTAAACAATTTATTTCTAAGGCGAAATTGAGGAAGCTTACAATGAACTAAATAACGTTTTCGTTTGTATATTAAACGAGCGAAATTGTACGTTTTTCTACAAAAATACCATCACGCAATAATTTCGAATATCATATCGTACTTTTTCAGCATAAATTAATACGTATTGTTCAGCATAAATTAATAAACTTTACTTTACGTATTGTTTTATATCAGATTTTTTGTCTCATTTCCAGCGCTGAGGACCAGTTCACTCGCCTCCAGAGTAAATTCCATTTATCATCTTTTACGTATTTTTCTATTTATTTTGATTTTGCGCATTCTATATTTTATTATTTTAACAATTCTGTCTCTTTTTTAATTCAATTTCAATCAATTATGTATTTTTGCTTATTAGAGCGATCATCATTCATTATTTCGTTTTATAGAATTATCACACTACATTAAGGGACTTCGTCGTATTTTCAATGATACGTCTTCATAATAAACTGTGAAATATTTATAAATACGGTGACACGTCACTGTTTTTTTATGATTAAAATCTTATTTATGAATATCACTTAAATTTATAGGACAGTGGACCATTTTCTATTCCATAATGTTATTATTTTAAAAAGGAAACTATTATTTTATGTGATCAATTTTTAAGATGATGAGCATCATAATACTTCGTTACTTACCCAAATAATTCGATTTCATCTTACACATTTCCATGATAGCGTAATATTAACCTATTATTTCATTATTTTCGGAGACTTTGTATATATATACTTTAATCTTAGATTTTTTCTAGTAGGTTGTTTATTATAACTATTAAATTATTATTTTGACGGCAATTTTGTGTCGTAACCATGTTTTATCAGCATATTATTAATGCTGTATTAAGTAAAGTCTGGTTGCTCAAAAGCCAACCAGACTTTATATATTGGAAAGACTTCATAATGATGTTGGTTTTGACTTTATAACACGTTTATACACGGTATTCCAATAGAGAATACTACTACGGCTTTATTTGAGGGTAGTGTGTGACGTACGATGTAGGGGAAGTTAAGTGGAGCACTTACACAAAACAGAAGAAGGAAACAGTAAAGGTAAAATTACGTCGCTGTCAAAATTTCTCATTTTTTCTGAAAACGTAAAATGAAAATAGCTTTTGAACTCCCTCGTATGGAATTGTCTCTCCTTGTAGCCAACTTCATCTTGGAAATTGTATCTGATATCTTTTGATTTTAAGTCGGTCAGAATCTTCAGACGAACACAGCCCCAGGGAAAGTGTGATGAACCCTTTCGCAATTTAAATCATGATAATTGACTTCGATGCTTCACGGTGTCGCAAATAGAAAAGCGTCCCTTGAAACTGTATTATAAAACATAGGTAGGTAAGCGTAAGCTCAATAATTTTAATCTAAAGTTAGATTGCATCTGATTTTTTTTCAACTCAAGTCGAATATTTTGCTACGTATTTTCCACATGTAATATGTGCATATTATTCTGATGCTATTTTTCGCTTATCCTTTCGCTTTGATAAACAAAAACACATATACCATCACGCTCTGCTTCTATTGGAGTTGGCAGAAACAGTCTTTTCTTAATGTACATTTTTGATCATTTATTTATTAATTTATGATGTTTTAGATTGATAGAATAGATGTTTTTAGATTGTCAGTACTGACGATATTTATGGTATATAACTCCATTATACATAATATATATGGTATTTTCAAATCAGACAAAATTGATTATGGTTCTACATAGTCAGCCGAAACGGTCATTCCGATTCAAGTAAAATATATATGTAGAACCATAATCAATTTTGTTATATTTAAAAATACCTAGTTAATAAAATTATTGAAAAAATTGTAACTCAGTTAACACTGTAAATATTAATAATTAGGTATGAAATACACGTTTTTCTGTACTTTTAGTCTTAAAAGTGTTATATTGTCACAATAATCAACTTGAATGTGAAATAAAAGTTGTGATTGTTTTTTATGTGAATAAAAAGAGTGTATAAAAATGAGTGACAACAAGTTAGACAAGAATCTGGGGGTCGAGTCGTTGACTTCCTCCACTGAAATGTCAAAGACGCCATCGCCTCCTCACCACACCCCCACCAAATTGGAGAGAAGGATGTCGCATTTCAAAGAGTACAAGTTTTTCAGGAGCTTCTCCGCCAAGGTGGAAAATTGGCCGATGAGAAAGGCCGAACAACTTTGGAGGAGAATGCGAGAGAGAAAAATTGCAGGTAAATTAGACGGTTGCATATATTTTTTTCTGTTTCTCATATGAAAACGCATGTAATATTTATAAAACTTCATGTATTACAACATCGAAGGTAGTATTGTAAATGTATGTTATCTATATTTTTTTAAACAGACTGAATATATCCTACGGCATTCACGAAACAGCCCACTCGTGGCTGCAATCTTATTTACATAACCGTTCTCAAAGCATAATAATAAATAAAGAAAAGTCTTTCCCTATGAAAGTGACGACAGGAGTTCCCCAGGGTACTGTGCTTGGCCCGTTATTGTTCACACTTTACACAAGAGACATTTTTAATAAAGTAAAATCTCATGATCCACTTGCGCACTGCTACGCTGATGACTGACAGTTCTACTTTTATTCAACTCCGTGTGAATCATGCCTTCTAAAAGACAAAAATTGTCTATGCATCGAAGAGATAGAGCGGTGGGTGTCTTCAAATAAACTAAAATTAAATCTAACATAGACCGAATTTCTCTGGACGGCCACACACCGCCGACAATACACCGCCGACAATACACTTGTGTCTCTGTCGCAGACACCGATATTATTTCCAAGTCCGCCTCTAAACTTCTCAGAGTACATATTATTGACTCCAGTCTGAGTCTCAAAAACAAATAACAGCACAACATCCTCTGCTTTCTACCACTTATGACAAATAAAATCTATCAGACGAAATATATCTGTGGAAGCAACGAAATGTCTAGTAAATGTATTCTGCGCAAACCTCCCAAAGCTTGAGCTAAACAAATTTTCTTTCTGTCTGTCTTCAATGCTGCTGCTTGGCTAATCACCGGAGCCGTGAAATTCTCACATATATCCCACCATCTAGGAAATCTTCACTGGCTGAAAATGCCAGAGAGAGTCAGTACAATTTATAGTTGCTGACTTTCAAAGCGATCCATGGAATGGCTCCCACGTATTTTACAGACTTCTTCATCCCTCTCACCGTTGACAAGCGACAAAAAACACTTCGGTTAGCCACCACTTGATCCATGATTGGCAAGTGAACTGAAATAAATAGATTAAACACCACATCCTTCGGTGATCGTGCTTTTGGTGTGGCTGGACCAGCCTCGTAGAACAAACTAACACCTGAACTGAGGTGAATCGACAACTTAGCCCTATTCATTCAGGAAACACACGAAAGCTCACTTCTTCCGCGAGTCTTACAAAAACCTCTAATATATTCAAAGCGCCCTTGAGGCGAGGTTATCACAAAAACGGCGCTATAAAAATCATCCCAATTTATTATTATAATTGTGATTCATAATGAATGCATTATGATATCATGAGAATTGCCGCAACTTCTTTTTCAGGCGTAGGCCTTTACTTTTTAAGATTTCTTGTGAACACACATTATATTTTGGGATCGGTCTTGCAATAGGATATTTGCATGTAATTATTATGTTCAAATACTATGGTATAGTTGTTGATTATTATTTCATGTTTTTATGCGTATTTTTATCCTCAATTTCTAAAAGGTATCACACAAAGAATAAGGGTTTTGTAACAATATTTTTTTTGTGTGACACCTTTTATGAATAAATATATTTTTTTAACAAAATGAATATTTACATAATGAGTATTTAATTAAATTTATAAAGGCCGATCGATAGCTGAAAATTCTTAATATTGATATTACGCCTTAATCTGCAATGTGTACAGCTTTGAAAGCTTGTCATACATATTTGTATTATCATTATTACATATTTTATAATCATAATTCTCGTTGATTTCTCTGGTACATAATTCAGCTCATTTCATTGAGTTAACAATTACAGTTAGAATAAGTTATCTGCCCACTAACGTTGAAATTTCGTACATTACTTTCGGGTTAAAATTCCAAGAAAATATTGAAGAGAAAAAAGACAACACCTTACAATTCAATGTTAAGCACTTACGCCAGCGTCAATTTGAAATATTTCCCCAAAGAAAAATGTTTCTGGAATAAAGGGCCCGCTGAGGAGGTTTCAGGAATTCAATTATAAGTTCCTTATCGTATCAGGATACTTGTTCGGGGTTTTAGCGAGTTCGCAGGTTCGCGGTACTGTCTGTAATTTTCAAAATACGTACTTTTTACCACAAATTCTGTGGGAACTCGTTAAACAAAGACAAAATCCTATTAATATTATTAACGCCATCATCATCATCATAATTACAAATCAACATCTAAAAAATACTCCTTTCTAGGAACATCTCCCACATCTCTCTCCATTATTACTTTTGTACAAATAAAGAGTCTTTCTTATCTGTATTAAGACTATTTTGGTCTCTTTGATGTTCCAGATACTACAATACATACATAAATAGTCACATCCTTTTTTACATTTATTTTAATAACTCCAAATATTTCAAAATCATTTTCTTATGTGTATAACGTGTCTCAAACATTTATTGAAAGCTCTAAATATAACAAACGCGTTCTATCATAGCACAAGTATATTATATTTCATTTATTTTAGTAACTCCAAATAATTCAAAATCATTTTTTTATGTGTATGAGGTATCTCAAACATTTAATGAAAGCTCTGAATATAACAAACGCGTTCTATCATAGCATAGGTATTTTTTTTTTCATTTTTCATGTAATTTAAATATTTTTTGACAATCATTCGTCAAAAGATATTTTAATTACGACCGACCAAATGCTTTTTTTTTTCTTTTCATTTACCTACTATCCTTTTTCATAGTAATTTGCTTGTTTTGTTATACAAATTTTAAAAAGAGTGATTTAGATTGTGTGACAAAGAAAATAAATTAAATAATTGTATGAACAATTTTATTTCTAAATCGAATATTTTTTTATTGCATATACGCAAACATTGGATTGTTTTCCCTTTCGGGAGTCAAATGATATTTTTATTGACAAACTTTTTTTAACATCTCAATAGAGACGAAGTTGGGATATTGTAGAAGAACCATTTACAAATAAACTTTTTTCTCAATAGATTTTTCCGTTACTTCAGAGGTGGCAATAGTATAGTTCCTTTTATTCAGGTGAATTGTTACAAACTATTCAAATATATAGAACTTTCAAAAATTACATTGATAAGGGAACTCAATAAGAAGGCATAATCGCGTAAACCAGCCGATGACAGGTCGTAAGCCATGTAGGTGCCTCGAGTTCCTGGTTCTTCTACAATATCCCAACTTCGTCTCTATTGAGATGTTAAAAAAAGTTTGTCAAAAAAAATTGTATTTCTTTTTCATCGGACAGCAAATTAAAATTTATGATAATGTCATTGCCTGTTCTCTGTAATCTAATTTAATATGAAAATGAGATCAAATTATTAATATGGAAAGGGTTTTATGACGGGTCTATCAAAGAAAGTTATTAAATTTGCACTAAAAGCACTCTCTATCCATTTGAACCCGAATATCTCTTCCCCGGATAACTTCGTAGCGTTTACTCGGTTATGAACACAAATTCAATTTGATCAAAACACAATTATTACATCATTACAAGTTCCTATCTAAATTTAACCTTAATTATATCCGAAATATGAACGCCTCAGCGCTTGTCTGAACGTGTCTGCGAGTAAAAGTCTATCGACATTATCCATAAACCTGATTTATATGTCACGTATCAGCAGAATCCCCTTTGATGTCGTGTCGTCGATCGGTAAATAATAGCAGACCACATGGGCTACCCAGTATTAGCTGGTGTATCAATAAAGTGTCAATCAGATAATGCAAACACGTACTGAATATGCTTTGGTAAAATCTTTTGAAAGATTTGAAAAATAAACGTGTACTGTCTTTGAATTGATTATTTATTTATTTTAATTTAGGGTTTTCTGATTTAGGTTCCAAAAAAATTATATTTTTTATTATTTTTCGGTGGGAAACACAGCTTTTCATATTGAAATTATGAAACAATTTATACCATTAGTCCAAGATGTAACAGCATGTTACTGGGCGCATGATTGATTTTGATATTTGACTGAAATATAGTTTATGTTTTTTTTAATATTTTACCTTTTCTTTTTATATTTATTTTCTTTTTTCTCCTCCACATTCTCACCAAAAATAAAACATCATGATGAATTGATTCAGCCACGTTTTGATAATATCCAGAAATCCATGACAGTTATTATGCACTTCGCTGGTTTGCTGCTGGCTGTTTTTTTTATGGAGTCTCGTCGATTTTAGGAGATCTGATGGAATAAAGGTAGTTTATACAGAGCTTGTTTGTTTGTTAATATTAAATTAATTTGTCTAATTTTCTATATTCGACTGCCCTGCTCTAGGCAGATGCCATCAGCTTCACATTATCAGAAACGGGTTTTGTTATGTAAATCACATTTACATTCAAATGTTATTTCAGAAGAAGGAATTAAGGATTATATTCAACAACGCTTTAGCATACGTTAATTGGTTTACACGGAATTCAATTTTCCTTATTTTAGGCTTAGATATAAGCACAGGTCTCGTCGTCTAAGTTATATTAATTAATTATTGTTACTAATTGGGTTCAATTTATTTGTTTGCTTGAATAGTTGAAAATTCCGAGGGTAATATTTTGCACAATGGAATTGCTGAAGGGATATGGGAATTCCGACATTTTGAAAGTGCGCAGTAAGGAATACGTGTTTAATAAACAAATAAGTCGATGTGATTGTGTACGGTATTTTGGAGTGTGAATTGATAATTCGATGTGTGAATTGATAATTTGATATGTACTTATGAATTATTTTAATTTTATTTTGTACTGCCTCTGGGGCAACTAACAGGTACTATGTCAAATATTTATTTAACACGCACCAAATAACCAATTGCCACATTCCAGACTGCACAGATCCAGACTGAAAACATTATTAAAAACTGCGTCTCCACCTGGAATCGAACCCGGGACCTTATCAAATATCCAATCAACTGAGCCACATACGCCGACTTATTTAAATATTATTTGACGATTTTTTTTTGAATACCTCTTTACAAATTAATATTAAATTGATGTTAACATACAATTAAATTATGTCTCTACTACACAATGTATGTATGAAGTAATGAAGCTATACCGATAGTATAAATTAAGGCGATTTTATATTGATTTGAATTATAATATTTATAATAGTGAAGTCAGAAATAACTTATTAGTATGTGTGTATATTTTTGTATTATGTGTTCATTGCTTTGATTATTTTGTGTTTCTCATAATTGTTTTCACTTGAGATGGTTTTTATTTTATTTTTATTTATTTCTATCCAAAAATAAAGAGTAGATATATGTAAGATACAAAATAATTGAAGGTAATATAAGCTTATTCATACATAGTAAACATACAAAGTAAATATAAGTTATTTCATTTCAATAAATATCATTTTATTATTTCACTGGTGCTTACATAGTTTAAGCCATATCTTTTTGTTTGTATCTTTGTTACTAGCCCCCTTACTAGGCATAGCCTGTGCTATGCCTGTGCTGTGTTTAGTCGACTTTTGCTTGTTTTCAATGCACAAAAATGGAAATAAATGCTTTAATTCGAATATTTGACTAATTTTTAACATCTCAATATAGACGAAGTTGGAATTTCATAGGAGAACCAGGAACTCAAGGCGCCTAAAGGACTTACGACCTGTCATCGGCTGGTTTACGTAATCACTTTATGCGCTTGCGCAACGTTCACAAATTATGCCTTCTGATTGAGTTGATTTGTAACAGATCATTTAAAAATAAGCCGTTTTTACCATCACCATCTATGAGGAAACGAAAAAAAATTACTGTGGCAAAACAACGTATCACATAGTTCAGAAATGAGGTTCATCACCCCTTTTAAATGTTGTCTTTATATATGACGCGAGACTGCTATATGGATATACACGAATGTGTCGTGCTTCCTTTTACAAGGTTATGTACACCCACACACCTGTAGCTGGTTACTCCACATTGTCGGATTCGCCATGATGGTGTGAATATATTATAAAAAAAAATCATTTATTTTCTATTTATATCGCGTATGTAAATAACACACACCCGCTGATTACATTTTTAAGGTAATGCTTGATATCTTTTACAAGATACTTTTATATGTCAAAAATTGTCTTTGTGAAAAATTAAGTTAGTGAATAAAGCTGTGATGTGAACGTTGCTCAATCTCCGTAGTGAAATTCAAAGAATAGAAAAAAATATGAATCACCGTAGAGGTATTACATATAGAATAGCAATCCCATGTAACTTATTAGCTTGAAACCTGTACCATGTATAGGGAGTACCCGGAAAAATTTGAAATTTTTCGCGACAACTTTTTTTATAATCAAACAAGAATTTTAAATAAATTATTTGATAACTTCGGAAAAAGAACTGCTAATTTGGAGTCGCTGTTCTCATACGCGTCATTGTAATATTGAAATGATGAAGGTCGAAGGTACAGTGTGTGAATTAGCTCATTGCAAAGTGTCTTCCATTATTTCTTTCCTAAGAGAGATAGCAATGCCGTCCCAGCTGTTAGGCTGGTAAAACTCTTGACATAAATGGCGTCGGATAATGTATCTCTGAGTTTTTAATGAAGAAAACTTTCCTACTTTCTCTGCGAAGTTAGATATTTTTCGTGAAATCAAAAATGAGCTTAACATTAGCAAAGTTTGGTGAACAAAAATTATGAGAGAGAAGACTGTGCTTTTGTTGATAATTCATGAAAAATATTTCAACATAATACAAATATATATTTTTAGTAACAATTATTTTGCTGC
Source organism: Molanna angustata (assembly GCA_963576475.1). Taxonomy (NCBI): domain Eukaryota; kingdom Metazoa; phylum Arthropoda; class Insecta; order Trichoptera; family Molannidae; genus Molanna; species Molanna angustata. The sequence goes on from OY754981.1 coordinate 20,063,817, forward strand.
GCTATTTCAATAAGTTTTCAACAAAATTTATTGATTTGATTACATCGTGCGTTTTGTGTTTATATTGTACACTTAAATGTATGTTTCCAATCAAGCTTAATATATCCTAGTACCTAGTAGCCCCTAGGTAGCCATGTTACAACGAGTGGGTTGTAGCCAATGCTATAATCCTCACTACCAAGTCACTCTACAAAGCATTCGCATTTTGTATGGAAATTTTTTAGCATATTCATGAAATGAGTTATTTAATGATGAAAACGTTTTATTCTTCAATGCCATTTTATGAAAGTTATATGCGAATTTGAAAATATTTTTACTATTTTTAAGTTTCCTGGCTTGATGTCACAAATTAAATAAATTGAAAAACTTTATACAGAGATATTCTTGAAACTCTATTGGGGTCTAAGCGAGTGTTGGATATGCAAATTTGCAAAATTTGAAAAGAATCGAATGAGTCCTTAAGTCTATAAACGATTAAGTAGAATAAACACATCGTGCATAGCATATAACGCCCAGCACATATACATTGTGATGAAACTTTCAGAATACAATCTCAGCATGATACTAGTTGATAATCTGCAATAAAATAAATAACCTTAAAAATTGCGAATTCATAACTCCCTACTATATCCACTTGGGTTAGTTAGGACTAAAAATACGGAAAAATGATTTTCCAAGGATGTCAGAAGTATTAAGGTATATTTAAGGGCGTACCTTCAATAAAATTGCTCTCCCAGTATATCATTATGTAATTCAAAAATATTCAATCATTTTTTTCTCAATTCAATTCATATATTCATGATCGGTGCTTTATTTCATACTCTTTTATCTCGTGGATTTCGTTGCAAAATAATTATTTTCGAAAAGGGGGTGTTTTTGACGAAAAATAAAAACTCTTTTAACTGTTTTTGAAGAACTAATAATTACAAACCTTAAACATTGAGGTTATATTAGGGAGCGACTGAAAAGTTTGTTAATTAAACTTATTAATTTGAAGGGTCCTTTCAAGTCGGAAAGGGTGTAGATTAAATTTTTCAAACAAAGAGCGGCCGTCTCTTAACCATAGTGATTTTACGCAGCAATTTTCCATAAAACTTGAGATCCAAACATTGAGCTATTATAAAAGTTAAACATTCGTGTTTTCATTCTTTATCTTGCCGAGTCCAAATATGAATTACAAATTCGTCTATTCGAAACGCAATTTCACCCTCAGACTTCATTTTTTCTTTGTTTTTAAAAAGCTTATCATATTTTTTTGTAAAGTATTTTAATTAGTTTTTTTTTAAATGAGTACATTAACGTTTATGACGTTTATGATCATATTTTTTATCCACAGCATTTCAGCAATATACTCGTAATATACAGTAATTTTATATTCTCAAATCACTGTTAAGCAATTATGTATCTAATGTAATATATTTTATGTACCTATTAATAAATAAATTATGGACTTGAAATAAATGCTACGTTCTTCCTCCGCTGAACACGAGACTCTGTCAGTGGAGTAATACGTATAGTATAAATGTATTAATTATAAGAAATATTATATACCTTTGTACCTACCAATATATTATTTTGCAATAAAAAATAAAGTGTCCAGATTTGTTTGTATGTTTATTTATTTATTAATTTATTTAATATTTATGTATTTATTTATTTATTTATGTATTTATGTATTTATTTATTTATTTATTTGTTTATTTATTTATTTATTTATTTAGGTATTTATTTATTTATTTATTTATTTATTTATTTATTTATTTATTTTTTTTTTTTTATTATTTATTTAAACATTTATTCATTTATTTATATTTATTTATTTATGTAGCTTTTCGGGCAACTAACAGATACTTTGTTAAAAAAATATTTAAAACGCACCTAATGTCAAATTAAGTCTCCTTAGATATTGTGTATAGGCCACTGCCATACAAATTGTATAAAACGATGTCGACACTTAATCAAATTGTTAAAAAAAGTTTGTGATGTACTACTATGTAAATTGTTCATATTTTTTGTAGAAAATTAAATTATATATTTGGATGTTTCGGCTTTTTTTCGATATATTTAATAACTTTGGATATATAAGCAGTTAAATATACAAATTTATCATAAAAAATATTTTTCCTAGTAAAAAAGGTTTGAGCAACTCTTTAACTTTAAAAAAATCAAATTTGAGATTTTGTATTTTCTATTAATTATCTTGAACAGATCGACAGTTGGAATATTTTCATCTCAATTTGAAAATCTAGTTTTAGCGAAACGTCCTCTATTCATTTGATTATACATATTTGTTGACATTCGATCCTTGTGAATAAATATTACGCCCCTTTGACTTGATAAATTACTTTGGTAAAATTATAATGATACAAGTGTCGTATTACTTAATTAAAATATGATGTTGTAACGCCTTAAATGGGTGGTTATAACGTAGATACGTATTTCCCAAAATATATTGCGCCTCTCTTCAATGAACTATTGTAGATCAAATGTGTCATCGGGGAATTGACGATTAATTTCTGTTTCTGTTCAGTGGGACCGGGCGGGGGATTGTGGAGGAGCCGGTGCCCAAAAGGTCCTTTCCCAAAATAGACTCCTACGTGACGCAATGTAGTTAATACGATAAGGAGACAATAGCCAACTAATTCCATGAGTTGAGAGAATCTATCAAAAGCTTTATTTGATTAACAATCAATTCGTTATTAGCAATAGACTCGATTGATACAATATGTCAAAGTACCTACTGCTGTGCTGCTGTCATTTGTCTATCTTAAGTATCTTATTTTATTACAGTAGATACGTATTCGTCTTATTCCGATACATTTTAATACAAGTGGATAATAGAAACCCATAACAAGTACCTATAAGAAAATAGAAATATTTTTTAAACTAAAGAAATTTTTGATAAGATAAAGCAATAATTTGTGAAGCGCAACATAGTACAACTACCAGAATCTTATATTTACAGGCCCTCACCCCTCATGCAAAAATTACGAAAGGGCCCTCGAACATTTTTAAAACATATAGTTTACAAACTTTATTTAAACATATCAGACAAACATATCAGTTTACAAACTTTATTATAACATATCAGAGTATGTAGTTTAAGTAATAAACTACAATTCAATAAGAATAATTTGTTATAACTTTTTGTTGTATTAAATAGGGAATTTGCATATAACCCCCCCCCCCCCCTCCTTCCCCATGATATTTTACTGAAGATCCATAAAAAAGCAACGCTAATATTAATTCATACAAACTTTATTAAAACATATCAGAGTATGTAGTTTAAGTAATAAACTACAATTCAATAAGAATAATTTGTTATAACTTTTTGTTGTATTAAATAGGGAATTTGCATATAAACCCCCCCCCCCTCCTTCCCCATGATATTTTACTGAAGATCCATAAAAAAGCAACGCTAATATTAATTCATACAAACTTTATTAAAACATATCAGAGTATGTAGTTTAAGTAATAAACTACAATTCAATAAGAATAATTTGTTATAACTTTTTGTTGTATTAAATAGGGAATTTGCATATAACCCCCCCCCCCCTCCTTCCCCATGATATTTTACTGAAGATCCATAAAAAATCAACGCTAATATTAATTCATACAAACTTTATTAAAACATATCAGAGTATGTAGTTTAAGTAATAAACTACAATTCAATAAGAATAATTTGTTATAACTTTTTGTTGTATTAAATAGGGAATTTGCATATAACCCCCCCCCCCCCTCCTTCCCCATGATATTTTACTGAAGATCCATAAAAAAGCAACGCTAATATTAATTCATATACGTACACCATGCTCGTTGCTATTACAAAAAGAATGACGAAAGCTTCAAACAATAGAGGTTGCCCTAGAGACAATATATTTATATATTTATTTATTTAGAGGACAACATACAGCATATAATAAATTATATAAAAAATGATGATTTGATTAATAATAAAGCCAATTACAGGTTGTCGCTGAAGTTATTGTAGTATATTAAGTTAGGAATAATTATATATTATGGTGAGATATTGTGTGAATGATGTGTGAAATTGCATATATAAATGTGTCAGTATATTACATAAGTGTTAAATTTGATTATTTTTTTTTTTTTTGATTATTATGAGGATGAAATTTTAAGTTTGATATATTTTTTAAATGTGGGGGCGCTAAATAAGAATATTATGTCAATCTCTTGGAAATGCCTATTGTATGTATTACAGATTCTGTACATTGTTGCATGTTGAGCATAGTTGGTGTGTTGAGTGGTAAGACGGAAAAGAGGAGTGTGTCTAGTGTCTACAGGTGTAGGTAGGGATGTTGAAAGATATATAATTTAAGAGAGCAGGAAAATCAATTTTATTATTAATAATATTGTGGAGAAGCATCATATCAGATACAGTACGTCTGTTTTCGAGTGAATCAATGCAATGGTAAATCCCTGCCTCACAATACGACGGGAAATCAAGAAATGCTTTTCGGTTAAGGTGTTTAAAAAATATATTTTGTATCCTTTCGATACGGTTTATGTGTGTAGCATAATGGGGAGACCAGACAGGAGATACGTATTCCAGGATAGGGCGAACCAGGGATAAATAAAGAAATTTGAGTGTTCTCAAGTTTGTGAATGGTTTGCTGGTTCTGAATAAAAATCCAAGCATTCTGTAGGCCTTATCTATAATACAGTCAATGTGTGAGTTAAACCTAAGTTTAGTGTCCATAATAACACCAAGGTCTCTAACGTTATCACTAGAGGCAATAGGTTTACCATTGAGAGTATATTGAAAGGCTATGTGAGATATTTTGCGAGAGAAACTAATTTTATGGCATTTTGTGACGTTAATTAAGAGGTTGTTATTTTGGCAGTAATCAGATAGTTTGTCAAGATCCGATTGTATTTTAAGGCAGTCATTTAAATCAGAAATTTTTAAAAAGATTTTCATGTCGTCAGCGAAAAGTTCATAATCGGAGAATACGAAACAGTCGCCTATGTCAAATATGTAGACGTTGAATAAAAAAAATAATATTAGCAGCTACCATGACACGAAGAGACTGGATGATAATAAAATCAAGGGAGAAGATCGAGTGATTGGTACAGACCAATCTTAGTATTATTGTGACGCAGACGAGAAGAACAACGTCACTGTTCAAATATGCACCACATCTATGGTTGGACTCTGTGTTAGTGGTATGAAATATGCCTGATAGTAGTTCCTTGTTTTGTCCGATGAGTATATAGCCGCTCCGGGGATGAATAAAACTACAAGCTCTGAAACTTCCCAATGGAGTGGGATAGGAGATTGCGAATTTATATCTGTTAAAACATGCAAAAGTATATATTTTACTAACATGAAAGTAGAATAAATTGTACGGAATTAAGGTCGCTTAGAAGGCTAAGTCAAAAAATGATAGAACAAGGAATGAAAATATATGAGCTGAATGTACCTTTTTATTTTATTCTGGGAACAATAAAAAATGTTGTAAAACTCAAAACACAATACATTTAAACAAAACCAGTATATGTAGTTCCCTAATGCGTAGCATGAATGTAGAATAAATGGTACGAAATTAAGGTCTATATAGTTTAAGGAAAATTAATGAAGAGGTAGGGATCGTCCAAGAAAAGGATGGCTCGACCATGTGAACGACATTCTGAAAGAGGGATTTGTAAGAAACTTGAACAACATATACTATGTGTATGAGACGATGTTTGAATGTATATAAAGCAAGAGATGCGTCATTTAAGTTTGTTGTTTCTGTCTACGTCGTGAGGGTAATTGAGTCCGCTCATTAAAGCTCAAATATGTATCATGCGTATTATCAACAATAGAAATAGAACTTTCCTTTCAGACAATTTGTTTAGAATTTTTTCTGTCCTCGATCCAAGATAGCTGTTTTTGAAATCTACATTAATTAATTTCCAAAAGAATATAACTCTGCATAGTAGAAGCCAACAAACGCTTTTCACTAGGCAAGCAAATTAACTGAACTTCTCTGTGCATACAATAAAAATCTCGTTTGGACAGAGACGTTTTGGAGTCATTGCACCTAGAAAATTCAATATGGTCGACAAAAAAAATTAAACAAACGGAAAATAGTCGTGCCTTTAAAACTAAAATAAAGGAATGACTCTCAATCAGGCAGACATTATGCAGAGAAGATTTTTCACCCATAGCTTTCGACCCCATACTTTATTTTTTTACGGCCGATTTACTAATGACATTAATAACAATTAAGCACTACAAATAATAACACTCAATTATTATTATTACCGTTATACACATCCTCAAAAGAATTAGCAGATCAATGCGTAAATTGTAAATTATTTAAAAGAACAAAATGAAATGCAACAAACGCATCATCAAGCTTTCAATTGGAATTTCACCCATCCAGATACTTAACATATCAAAGGATTAGGCTCTAAGGAGGTCTTTATACTACCTAACAACCCTACTGATTCCCGAATATTAACGTTTGAAAAATCTTTAACGATTCTATATGTATTCATTATTACCTTTTTTTGCATTTTTATTATTAAGTTTTTCGATTTATCTATAATTTCTATATTACGCATTAACGATTTTGGAATAATGCCAGTGGCTGAAATAATGAACGGTAATATTATTATTTTACGAGAACGCCAAAATCTTTTAATCTCGTTACCTAAAGCGGTGTATTTTCTAATTTTTTCATCAAAAGTTTTTATAATATTACTAGAAATTGGAATAGCCACGTCGCAAATATATGTTATTTTTTTATGTTGTGTATTTTTTATTTTCATTGTTATTTATAATATTATCACTTTTTATGTACGATTGATGTTGACATCAACTAATACAGTGTCACTGTCTCGAGATGCATTGGCCCCGGCACAGGTTTATTTGCCTAGTGGGGCATTGCAGATTCAATAATTATTGTAATATGTATCAGTGTATGTATAAATAAATATAAATAAATGATGGTGTATGTGTTAGATTACTTCTTGCATATACTTCTAGTCATTAAAGAAGGTTTTTTTTGCGCATGATGTAAAGAATTGATAGAGGGGGTACTTAATATGATAATGTATGGAAGTTTGCTTTAAGCTGCAACGGAGGTACTCCAGACACAACCATTAGTGGTCCAGAATTCGCTTAGTGTAATAATTCCATGCTCCGTTGACCCAATTCGTGGTTTGCATTAATATGGTAGCTACATGCTGGGTATCTAAACCCAGAAGGATTGTTATGGGTGAAGCAATGCACAACTATAATATATAGAATACAACATATTGTACTCCATTATGAAGGCAGGAATAATTCTTTATCATATGTTTGTATCTACGAATATAATGACTCCATGTTAATTCTTTTGAAATTCTTAGCATTTTGTTATACCTAACTATTGTAACTGATGACAATTGAGAAAAAAAAGATAATTTTTTGAAATTCTTAGCATTTTGTTATACCTAACTATTGTAACTGACGACAATTGAGTAGAAAAAAGATACTTTTTTGAAATTCTTAGCATTTTGTTATACCTAACTATTGTAACTGATGACAATTGAAAAAAAAAGTTCCTTTTGTGAAATTCTTAGCATTTTGTTATACCTAACTATTGTAACTGACGACAATTGAGTAGAAAAAAGATACCTTTTTTGAAATGATTAGCATTTTAAATATATTTTTAAAATAAATTAATAAACTTTGTTTCCACTAGTTATATTTTTTTAAACACAACATGTTTCGATAACCTCCGTTATCTTCCTCAGGCGAGAGGTGAGTTAATACTAACTGAAAACTAATTTTGCGTATAACAAGACAACTAGACAACTTCCTTGAAACATAAAACCAGCTTTATATACAGACAATAATATAGGACTAATACTGAAAAACAACACAGAAAAAACAAGTTATTTGAAACATAGTGGAATCTACGAACTACAATGTGGAGACTGTGACAGCATTTACATGGGAAGAACGGGACGGACGCTGTTTAAATGGACTCGGTTTTTCAGAATTTGCAAACCACCTAATACAAGAAAATCATACATTTGACAATACAAACACCCAATTATTACATAAACACACATACGGACTGAAACAAAACAATCTAGAGACATTAGAAATACACAAAGCAATTAATAGTAATTAATAAGCAATCAAAGTTTATTAATTAATCCATCTTACAATATGGCATTATATGTTGGGGGGGAGCTTTTAAAACCACTTTAGTGCCTTTAGAAGTTTTTCAAAGAATCATTATTAAAATTATATTAAAAAAGAGATTTGATTATCCAACTATTAATTTATTTCAAGAATTTAAAGTTTCAACTGTTGAAAATATCTACAAAAAAATCTCATTGTTCCAAATTCATAAAGATATTCTTACAAATTCAAACCAATTATCATTTTCTTTAAGCAGCAGAATAAATTCACAAGGATGTATTACCATTCCTCTTTTACGTACAACTGCCTCACAACATTTCTATAAGTATAAAGGTACTAAGTGGTTTAATGAACTCCCTTTGAGTCTTAGACTCGAAAAAAATTATAGTATATTTAAAAATAAAATTAAAAAATTGTACTGATTTATTTATTTATTTATTTTTTGTTATTTCATTCTTTTTTTGTGTAGCTTCATATTTTTTAGTAGATGTACAATGTTTTGGTAAATGTAATAATATTAAATAGATACTCCCCTCTTTTAACACGAGATTTTATCTCAATTAAAGAGGGTTATTATGAATTATATGATGGAAATTGTATACCTTTTTAAATTATGATTTATATGTGAACATTGTATTGTTTTTGTTAAATAAATAAAAAAAAAAAAAAAAAAATCACAAGAAAATAATAAACAATCAGACGCAACCCTACACTTCACCACTACTGTCCATGTTCCCGTTAGGTCAACGTTCACCCCCTCCCTTTGCCCCGCTTTCTACTTCACCCTTGACACTGCCACACACCACGCAAAATTAGTTAGTATTAAGTCACCTCTCACCTGAGGAAGATAACGGAGGTTATCGAAACATGTTGTGTTTAGAAAAATATAACTTGTGGAACCAAACAAAGTTTATTAATTTATTTTAAAAATATATTTAAAATGAATTTTCACAAAGTGAACGCCTCTACCTTAGAACATTAGCATTTTGTTATCCCTAACTATTATAACTGATGACAATTGAGTAGAAAAAAGATACTTTTTTGAAATTCTTAGCATTTTGTTATCCCTAACTATTGTAACTGACGACAATTGAGTAGAAAAAAGATACTTTTTTGAAAATAATCAGATTAATGCTCATGTAGATACAATTCATAAATTTTATTATAATAGTCATGAAAGTAATGTAAATAAATTTCATGCTAATTATGATACTTATCTATTAGGATTATTCGTTGTGTGCAACAATATTACATATGTAATCTTGTGCGATTGGATTTATCGGATAATACATTCGCATACGTAGTGTGCAAACAATAATACATCATTTTTGAAAGTTGCATTTTTTGCAATAGAACTGCAGGAGTAGGTATATCGGAAATGACGCAGTGTCATGAAGTATTGAATATGTAACTCCTTTATCCCTCCCCGCTCCCCCCAATTCCTACATATCCCTGTATCATTTGAATGTTTTTTAATTTTGAATTGCCTATCTTGAATGGTCCTCTTTAGTTTTTTTTTTATTTTATATGTTTTATTTCAATTTCGCATTTCTTTAATTTCAAACTACCTCTACTAGTTACGTATGTTTTAGTAATTTTATTTTTATATATGCATAATATTTTTCTTTCTATTTTGGCAAATATTTAACATTCATTGTTGTCTTTTGTAATTTGCATATTGCTGTGTTTCCCCTTAAATTGATTAAGTACATAAATAGCGTTTACAAAAAAAATCTAAAATTTTGTACTTTAGCATTTATAGGAATGACACAGTACATTGTGGGTACATAATATATTAGATTCACCGTGTGTAAACAAATTTAATGCTCTTGCATTGATCGATTCATATAAATATTAAAGTGCAATAAATATTTAGATATTTTGTACTGCAAACATTAGTAAAGCACAACAGTTTCTTTTAAGTTGAAGAAGATGCACATAATTGTGGATATCTTCGATGCAAAATACAATAAGTGTCTTCGCGAAGTTCTGAAGATGATACACCCTTTATCTTCCTCCCTAATATTCTATCCCACCCATACCTGATCGTGTGTGTTTGAATGTGTTGTTGTCTGTGTTATTATTTGTACTTTTTGATAGAAAGTTTTTTTTGGCTCTGTAATTATGTCATATCTAGTTGTAATATCAAAATGTAAATGACCTGTTGATTTCCCCAAATAAAGTAAAAGTTTATTTTTAACTTAGGTTCGGTAATTTGCACAGTTTATTGTAGCGCATTTTGAAATGTTTACAAAATGATTTTAATTTGCTTTCTAAGTTTTACAAGAAGATATTTTGTCTTATATTCCCTTCGTGATTTTGTTTCCCCACTCCTTATAATATATATTTCTCAGGGGATATTCAAGAATAATAATTTCGAAAGAACTCATTCTCTTTTGCAAATATTTGCATTGCTCCCCGAGAAAAAAGAATATTTCAAAGAAAATATGAGACGGATGCAGCCATATCCGAGAATATGGCATGTAGGGTTCGTGAAGATATGTATAGGAAAGATATCAATGTTTGCCAAAAAACAACCCATCCACAAAAATAAGCCATCTTCTAAAAATAGATAACCCAATTGGCTTTACGTAAAAAGCGCGCCTGACAAAACGCGCAAGGATTGCACGCGTCAATAAAAAAACACTACTTTGCATAATTATTCAAAAATTTTTCATATATTTATCGTGTCTTACAAAAGAAAAATACCACATACCCACACTATTTTTGATATACCTAATACAAATAATATAAAACTTGCCTATTTACAAGTGGTATAAGTCTTCAATTTTGCTGAATTTTTTTCTATAGATAGATAAAAATATACAGATTACGGGAAAAATAGTAATTTTCCCGGGAAACGCCTAGAACAATTAAAAAAAAAATTACATTACGAAAAATATATGAAGTTTCCCAAGCAAATAGTTGCTTTTCTGACATCTATGGGCGAATATTCAAACTAATTGTTAGTATAGAAACACGCCGCGAAAATCTGAACTAAATGAAAATTCTATGAAATATCGAAAATTAATAAAGTTTACAAAAAAACAAGGTTATAAAATATATAAATGCTACTTACATTTCAGGTCTTGAATTTTTTTAACACTGAACCTAACCTAACCAATTTTTAACAAAAGTTTGCTTAGAATAGGTTGGTTAGGTTTGTATTTAGCTTTTATTGCGACTCGCGTGAGCGAGTTGCATTATACATTGAGTGACAGTATGTAATGCAACTCGCTCACGCGAGTCGCAATAATAAATACATACAAACCTAACCTAACCAATTTTTACCAAAAGTTTGCTTAAAATAGGTTGGTTAGGTTTGTATTAACCAACCTATTATTATAATTTTGATGATGTATTCGCATTTGTTTATAATTTTCAAATAAATTATATTTAATAACAAATTTAGGTAGTTGTATGGTACCTACCAGTTTTAATATTGTCTGTCATATATTTTGTAGTATGCATTTATCTGTGGTTTAGTTTTCAGTTTTATGTCGCAGTTGTCGTATTAGCTCGCGTATTTAATCTTATTTAATAAACGTTAAAAATAAGAAATTAGTAATGATTTTTCTGGTTTTTTATCGTGAAAATCGAATGTTTATAGATAATTTGCGTGTTAATAATGTGTACATTGTGATTTAATAAAAGTATTGTTGGTTATTTGACTTCAAATGAGAAAATAGTCACGTGCAATCTCGGCGATAGGTGTCGTTAAATCGTACAAGGTTTCATACAATGCAATTTTATTTTTTTTAATTGTTCTATATATTGTATATTTTTATCGATCTATAGAAAAAAATTCAGCAAAATTGAAGACTTATACCACTTGTAAATAATTACCTAAAACTTAATTGTTGGACGCCACAAACGAGATTGTGAGTTCTGGATTATGATCGACACAATAATAAGTTTTTTTTTTTAGAATAACAATATACTTGAAATAAATACATATACATCATCACATATTTACTACATAAACTAAGCATAAATGCCTGCACTATAGGCATTCTAATCTCAACTGTTTATTTGAAAGAGAATGATTTTTATAAATAAAATCAAATAAATATGTATTGTGTAGGTACTTTTGAATGAATAAATAAGTAGGTACTTATAAATACTTTTATGCATACAAATGATATTCATGTATTGTTTTCGATTTAAATTTTATAAATAGTCGTTAATATCGTTGCGCGATTTTTCAGACACGCTTTTGGCTGTACCTACGTTTTTGTCCGTGCGCTTTTGTTGGAGTATCCAGCGTTATTAAAATTTTATTGATATGTTTTTGTACTAATATTTGAATTTAACTACCTTTTTCGTTTTGATATGAAAAAGTATCATCATCTTAAGCGCTGCCACTTGTAGTGTAGCAATACACTAAATGGAATTGGGTTGAAACTGGATGGTGTGACTGTATGTGATCTAATGTATGCAGATGACAAATTATTAATGGCAAAAAGTGTGGAAGACTTGGAATGTTTTGTTAAAATAGTATTCGATGGATGCATGCAAAATGGACTCAGAATGAATGCTACTAAATCTAAAGTGATGGTATTTGAGAAGAGCGAAAGACGAACAAAATGCGAGATACGAGTGGAGAATGTACAACTAGAACAAGTGGATGAGGATGAGTATTTATACCTAAAGGAAGCATATTTCAGCGTGATTGAAGACTGGATAAAGACATTAAAAGAAGAGTAACGGCAGGCAGTAGAGTGAATGGTGCATTATGATGGACATATTGGACCTGGCAGGATTAACATGGAAGTAGAATTATCGCGGTTGAAATGAAGTCACTAAGGGCCGGTCTTATAAACGAAAGACCAAATATTCGTAAGTATGTTTACGATTTACTAACAGATGGATGTTCCTAAGTAGATATTACTATCGGCGGTATTATAAAACTATTTTAACTGTCCGTTTATTTGACAGTTACAGTCTAATTAGACTACAATGGATTTTCAATAGATTTGTAATGGACGATAATGGATTGTAATGGATAAAGCGGTGCTGTCATTGCAATATATAAACAGAGAGTGTTTAATTTTTTTGCGTACTCTAAACAATATCAAAAATTATAAAAATGGTGATAATCCTTTATTATTAAGCTAGCGCGCTGGATTAGTAATTCAGTGGACGCGGGTTCGTTCAAATCTCGCCTCAACTGACATTGTTTTTTTTTTAAATAAAAAAAAATAATTAATATAAAATAAAACGAAATTCATCATCAATGTCATGTTGAAATAATAAAATATTTGGTCAAACAAAAACTTGTAATCTAATTCGTTTTGGTTATTCAAAATTACTGTCGGACGACATTTTTTACCGAAAAAAAAGCAATTCAATATAAAAATCCAAAAAAATATAAAACAGTATATTTCAAAATATTCGTAATATTGAAAATTTACCGCAACATAAAAAAAACAAGTGTGGTAAAACTCAATCCTTCCATAACTTATCGTTAACGAACGCTTAATCGGTGGTCCGACCGTCGGTAAAGGCTATCGGTAAACTTTTACTAAAATTTAACTAACTAACGGATTGTTATAAGACGAAATATAGAGCATCTGTATCAAATTTCGGTTTGTTTGGTCTGAAATCTAACTAACGGACGTTTATAAGACCGGCCCTAAGCGAATTTGTAGGTATTAAAACGTTGTATGATAGAATGAGAATCGAGGATATTAGACGAAAATGTATGATATCAATAATCTGTATATTAAATAAATAAATAAATAAATAAATATCGCAAGTAAGATGAAAATAAATGACCTAAAGTCGTTTGAAAGAATGAGTGATGACAAAAAAAGTATATAAAGCTGATAAAAGAGGAACGAAAAGTAGACGTCGGCCAGGAAAAGTTGACATGATCACATAAATAGAAATTTGAAAGATAGAGACGTTAAAAGTAAGAATATTAGAAGAGCGTGTATGGGATAATGCATAGACGTGAACGAAGCGAGAAATTTATGTCAAGGTTTATGAGTCTGGCGTTCGGTTCTCTGTGCCTACTCCAAATAGGGAAATGGCGTGGTAGTATACGTAGTAAATAAGAAGAAAATACTTTCATTTATATAGTTTTGACACATACGAAATTGAACGTGATTTTTTTTCAATAAGAAAATATATATGAGACGTACGGAGAAGAAAATGTGTAGTTCCGTTCTATTTGCCTACCCCGAGTAATGTGATTAATGGGATCAATCCTCTGTCGTGACAATTCTGACTTTTTTTACATTCTATTATTTCGACCCTGAACTTTAACGACTCTCTTTAATTATTATTTTTTGTTCTCAGTAATCAATCAAAGCAGAGCAGACAAAAGATAGATACTTTTTAGGAGACATAATTTGATTTATACAATTCCAATGCGCAATATCACACCTATAATAGAATTTATTCTTCCGCGTCGATTCTAATTGGATTTTTAATTAGTTTGTCTATAATAAATGCGCTATGTACATACAAACCATCTCGCCGTTTCATACAGTATATCATATTCCAGTATTTTTTAAGAATGTCCTTGTAAAATGAAAACATATACAACCTCATACATTCCCTAAATTAATCACAAATGCTTGGTCCGGTTATGGATATTTATACATACTCATTTGAGTTTTAGTAAATTGATTCTCTTGCTCTTTTAAATTATATATCTTTCAACATCCCTACCCGTAGAACTAGACACACTCCTCTTTTCCACCTAACCACTCAGCACACTAACTATGCTCAACATGCAACAATCTACAGATTATGTAATAAATACAATAGGCATTTCCAAGAGATCATCATCAGCAATGGCGCTACAGCTCGGTGTGGGCCTTGGCCTCCTCAAGAAACTGTCTCCATCCCGCCCTGTCGACACCAAGTCTCCTCTAATTTGTCTGTTCGATCGCTTTTATATCTCCCTCGATGTCGTCCAACCATCTCATCCTAGGTCTCCCTCTGCTTCTTCTTCCTCCAGGACAAGAATCCAATACTTTCTTTGGGACCCGGCTATCATCCATTCTACAAACGTGTCCGAGCCAACGTAGACGTTGTATTTTGATGTATTGGACAACGTTTGGTTCGCCATACATTATTTCTAGCTCACGTTTAAACCGGATCCTCTAAGATCCTCCTTCACAGGTAGGGCCAAATATTTTGCGAAGTATTTATTTTTATTTCCAAGAGATCGACATAATATTCTTAATAAGCGCCCCCACATTTAAAAAATATATCAGACTTAAAATTTCATCCTCATAATCAAACTCAACACTTAATAACTGCACACATTTATATATATATATATATATATATATATATATATATATATATATATATATATATATATATATATATATATATATATATATATATATATATATATATATATATATATATATATATATATATATATATATATATATATATATATATATATATATATATATATATATATATATATATATATATATATATATATATATATATATATATATATATATATATATATATATATATATATATATATATATATATATATATATATATATATATATATATATATATATATATATATATATATATATATATATATATATATATATATATATATATATGTTATATTTGATGTTTTCACGGGTGAAATATGTTATAATATTTTTATCTCGGTTTTCCCGTGTCAGTAGGTCTTGACTAAGACCATTTGTCTTCCGACGTTTCGCCTGAATATCACCAGGCATTTTCAAGGACTTAACGAAAAGCACGCGCGCGACACACGTCTACTAACACTGATAGCTCAACGTCAAGACGGTGAGCTTTCAGTGTTAGTAGACGTGTGTCGCGCGCGTGCTTTTCGTTAAGTCCTTGAAAATGCCTGGTGATATTCAGGCGAAACGTCGGAAGACAAATGGTCTTAGTCAAGACCTACTGACACGGGAAAACCGAGATAAAAATATTATAATATATATATATATATATATATATATATATATATATATATATATATATATATATATATATATATATATATATATATATATATATATATATATATATATATATATATATATATATATATATATATATATATATATATATATATATATATATATATATATATATATATATATATATATATATATATATATATATATATATATATATATATATATATATATATATATATATATATATATATATATATATATATATATATATATATATATATATATATATATATATATATATATATATATATATATATATATATATATATATATATATATATATATACAATTTCACACATCATTCACACAATATGGTATTACAATTTGAGTTTAAGAGCTAAACTCAAGCTTTATAAAAATATAGCGTATTACAGTGTCCGTTTAGGCCTAATCTTACGTCACTAAAACGACTCATCGTTTCTGGCGGATTAAGTACTTAACGGTGAGTCAACTGTCATTATTTGCTAGGCAACGCGTGTAGTTTCAGTTTCTATCACTAGAGGCGTTAGGCAACGAGTGTAGTTTCAGTTTCTATCACTAGAGGCGTTAGTTGTATCGACGGTGGCGCCACACAACAAAATAAACTGACAGCCATATTGAAACGAACATGGGCATTTAAAAACATTATTTTAAAAATAAAAATTTACCATGTTGGATAGTAAAACAATAGTATTTCAAGTGGTAGCGTCCCGTTTTGTAGTTCGTATTATTTGAGGTTATTTAAAATTTGACAGATAATAACCACAGAAAAAGTAAAATATTTCTATAATTGATGATTTAGTAACTGACATGTCATATTGCACTGTAATACAGAAATGGATTCAATCTCCCCTTAACATTAATCTTGAGTTTAACAAACTCAATGAGTTGAGGGCCGTCTGTAATACCGGGCCTATCTCACCATAATATGTAACTATTCGAAATTTGTCTTAAGAGGGCGACTGCTGCCAATGTACATATTTTTTCAATTTGATATACCATCATTATTACTAAACGAATCATTTTGAAAAAAAATAACCTTGTTAGTTTGGATATTAATAAAGAGAAATATATACCTTAACTTTTTAATTATTTTCTGTATATATTCTTGTAGGAAAATAATAAACATACCCCGATTTTAGACATTTATCTTAAATTTCTAAAAAAATATAAGGTATAGAGCAATATATTTTTTTATAAATTAAAGAAGAATAAAATATCTGGAAAAATATGATGTGACGTTGCATTAATGCATCAGGTTAAGTAAATAAACCAAAAAAACTTTTATTTCGCAATGGCGCTGAATGGAAAATAAATGTTTTTTAGGTTTATTTACTAAACCTGAAGTATCAATGCAACGTCATATCACATTTTTCTAGAAATTTTTGTCTTCTTTAATTTAAAAAAAAATATATTGCTCTACGTCTTATAGTTTATTAAAAATATATGATAAACATTGAAAATCGGGGTATGCCATTATTTTTCTACAATAATTTATACACAACATTATCAAAAAGTTAAGGTATATTTTTCTTTATTAATACACAAACTATCTAAATTATTTTTTTCAAAACGATTTGATTAGAAATAATGATGGTATATCAAATTGAAAAATAGATACGTTGGCAGCAGTCCCCCCCTTAATATACTACAATAACACCAGTGACAACCTGTAATTGGCTTTAATATTAATCAAACCATAATTTTATATAATTTATTATACGCTGTATGTTGTCCTCTAAATAAATAAATACATTGTAATCCTATCAGTATTTATTTTCAATGTAGTCGTGCATATTTTCATATAGGTAATAATAATTATTTTTTTATTTTGTTTCAGGTGAGTTTTTTTAATTAAAAATAAAAACCGAGAACGCAACTCTAGGAATGCTGTTAAACGTAGGTAAGTCGTTAATATTTATCCAAGACTATTTCCATCAGATTGAAGTGTTGTATTAAGTAAGTATGTCAGGTTTATTAAGTCTATACAAACCTCTGCTCCGTTCTAAGTTGGACGCTGTGTTCATATAATCTGAAAGTTAACGTCGGAAAATGCAACATGAATGTGTATTGGAACGAAACACACGGCTACTTATTAAACTTTTATCTTTTAGCATCAGATCCGTTCAACGGGCTGAGTTGATAGAAAAAATTTATGAACGGAATGCGCTCTCAAAACAAAAGGGGGCGACTCCATAGAGACGAGGAAAAGTCTTGCAAGTCGTGCAGTCTTGGTCTCGGTCATGCGAGACGACCAAGACCAGGGGGTGCAAGACCAAAACCAGGTTTTGCAAGACCAAGGGGGCAAGTCCTTCAAACAGTAAAATCAAAACCCTTTTGATTACTCATATCATGGATATAATTATCATATCTTAAGATATTATAGAACTCCTCGCGTGATAATTAAATCTAAGAGGTTGCTGATGCAATGAACTTGTCCGAAGTCCGAAACTGGATCTTCGATCAACGAAGCCCCTCGATCTGTTCAAGATCGTCTTACCTATAATAAACGAGTATATAAAAAAATAAAAATCATCTTCATTCATACGAAATTTCAGGATTGCAGTAAATCAGATACATTTTACTAAATTTGGTTTATCGATCGACAATTCTTGATAGAACTCCATCGTATGTAGATGTATTACAAATACATTCATTTTATTAAAATGGAGATTTGTTGCATTATATAACTTACTTTTCAACCGTTCAAAACCCAACAGTTTTGTACACCTAACATGTAAATCTATATATATAAAAATGGATGTACGTATATTTGTATGTGTCCGATAAACTCCCACACCAACCATCCGATTGCGATGAAACTTTGGGAATTTGTTCAGCTCATGCCGGAGAAGGTTTATGCATAATAATTTATTTATTTATTTATTTATTCGATATCTCGCAAAAAAAAATTGAAATAAAAAAGGTGGTATTGAATTGAAACTAAGTGGGTTGGTTCAGCGCGCACTCGAGAAGGTTTAAAAATTTAAATTTATTTAAATTTATTTATTTAATATCTCACACAATTATTTACAAAAATTATCTATTTGGGATTATCATTGAATTTTAGGGATTCGTTCAGCGCAGTGCAGGAAACGTATGTGAAGTTTAAATTAACTTCTCGCAAAAAAAATTGAAAAATGATCTATTTGGTATTGCTTGATAATTGTAAATAAAAATAAATAACATTAAAATAAATCAAGGAACGAATAAATAAATAAAGAAAAATTAAAAAAAAATACCATAAAAATAAATAAATCAATTATCGAATAAGTAAATAAATGAATAAAGCAATAAATAAGTGAATAAATAAATACATAAATACATGAATCAAAAAATAATAATAAAAAATCCTATATACCCATAAACAAAATGGTATATTATATAAAACTGGAATAATGCTAAAGGTTCATGTACCTATATTTGTTTGAATAATTAAATAAAATTTAATTATTCATTCAGCTAGACTATGGAATAGCCTAAGTCCTGATATTACGTCGTCTATCTCATTAAACATCTTCAAGAAAAGGCTAAAGCAAAAATATTTATCTGACAACACCTGATTACATCTTCCTCTCCTCTTCCTTTCCTTATCCCTCAGTCTCCCTATCATTGCTATGATTTGTTCTTATATGCTATCTTCTTTGTTTTTATATTCTTTTTTTTTCTTTTTTTTATTACTTTTCTTCTGCTATCTTTATTTATTTTGTAATGTGATTCACTTATTGCCATAGTACACATTGTTTTGTATATTACACATTTACTCTGGTTGGTTGGAAGAAATTGCCATTAGGCAATAAGCTCTCCAGTGTACTTATTATATGTACAAAAAGATTAAATAAATAAATAAATGAATGAATGCATAGGGACGGAAGGGACTGTAGGGATGGAAGGGAAAAAAATACGGAATTATAATTAGCGAATCTAGATAATAATGTTAAGTGATAAAAAGGAAACATACGGAACAACCATTTTTATATATTTGGAGGTAAATAATTAAACAGGCAGGACACCGTCTGCCGGGTTTTACTAGTTTTGTATATAAACACTAGTCACTGTTCATTCATTCATTCATACCATCACGGCATATCCCACAATGTGGGGGTAACCAGCGAAAGGTGTGCGGGTGTGCATTTCCTTATAAAAGGGAGCACAACACATATGTGTATACCCACACACCAGTCTCGTCTCACCTAAAAAGGCACTACATTCAGAATGGGTGGTGAACCTCATTGCTGAACTATGTCAGATGTTATTGTTGCCTGTTGTATTTTCGATTACCCGGCTCTTACGGGACACTCGAAAACAGTAATAGAAAAGAGTGGAAGCAATATTCTAAGCCGGTGCCTCACAGCTACTTTTTATTTTATTTTATTAATAATGCGTGTCGTTCCGTTTTCAAATTTTATATGGAAAATTTTTAACATTTTCATGAAACGAGTTTCTTAATTTATTTTTTATTTCAATATTTTATTATGAAAACTTATTTTTTAATGCCATTTTATGAAAGTAATGTGCCTTTTTAGCAATTGAAACCCTTCAATTATCAAATAAATTTCAATAGAACAAATACCAAGTATTTTTTATTTTGCATTTGTAGTACCTATATCTACAGATAAATTTTAACTCATAAATACACCTTAACATGTAGGTGGAGAGTTTAATGTTTGCCATCACCCCCTTTTTATAGTCGTTCTATTTGAAATGTGTCAATGACAAGCGCCAGGACTTCACGCTGTCACTTTCATTATTCGACGAAAAGTTTCAATATGAAATTAGGACAATGGGACCACAGTTGGGTTTAGTCAGACTCTTTCACCTTCGCTTGTTGCTGCTACAATGGTTCTGTAAGATAGATCTAAGTTTCTTCCAGCTTCACTTGTTGCTACAATGGGTCTGTGTGATAGAACTCAATTTCTTCCAGCTTCGCTTGTTGATACAATGGGTCTGTGTGATAGAACTCAGTTTCTTCCTTTTTATTATTCTAAAATTAGTGACTGAAAACATGATATATTAAAACCGCCCAATGCACTATGACAATACGCGTTAGTTAGGGTAAATATCGCGTGCGTAAAATAAGGTTTATACGTGATTTAAATTATCGAAAAACCCAAATTTGTTGATTTTTTGCATTTTAAGAACAAACCTTAGTTGAAATGAAAAAACTTTATCGGTCATTCACTTCGATTTTATGCACTCTTTGAGCATTTAAAAGATTTATTTCTCCACGACACATAGTTATGGAGTAATTTAACAAAAATGCTGTGAAAAAGGATATTTTTAATAATTTATATATGGGAATTTAGGCTGAATTTTAAAATTGTGTGACGAACATTCACTAGAAAAATGTTGAAAAAACTTATACTATTTTTTTTAAAAAACACAATGTTTAACATATTTGAGGGATTTGATTTGAAATTGATGTGTTTAGGTTTATATGGCCCCTTTATTTATAAATTAACCATTTATAAATCAAATAAAAATTCAGTAGGTACATTTAACTTTTATTTTTAGCTGTTTAGAAGTTGACGATCTTTTTGAAACCCATTTTTATTGTAGGTACTTATCATCTATTTAATAATCATTTTTAATACTTACCTAATCTTAACTAGGGTATAATTTAGTTTAACAATGATCGTCTATAATTGCCTCAATTATAATATAAAATGTTTATAGCTGTCGAAAAAATATTAATTAAAAATTAAATTAAGTATTTATATAAGTACCTACTCGTATTTTTCAGTACGTAATAGTATGTATTTTGATAATTTCGACAGATGAATTCATATAAAATATACAAATTGATCACAACAATGAGGAAAGGATAGAGGGAATTGAAGGATTCAGAAATAATGTCGGTCTAGAACCATTTAACAAAAATAAATGGCTGTTTTGGCGGTAAAAAAAAATAAATAAAAAAAATTCTTTAATTTTTATAAATCACAATAAAAAATAATACTTAACAAGAATCGGTTACTTTTAATCGACAAACTTAATAAACATAATTTGAATTGTTTTCTGAATCCCTTAAAATGAATACGAGATATAATTTTAGCTGTCTCCGAGTTCAACATGAGTTTTGAAATGTGCAGCCAGAGAACAACGGTACTCGAGAATCAGCTGACTGGGAACAGAACTGATCCAGAGATAATAAACTGCTGTGGCCCAATAGCATGCATCACTGGACTGCAATATGTAGATGCTAACTCTTTTCCTAGCTGGGCAGGACGGTACACACGTGTCTATTACCACGCGTATCGAAGCGTGCGTATACTCAAAGCCAAACGAAAATATACTCAAAACATATTTATTTAGGTAGGTACTTATTTTTTAAAGTTTATTTTATTTTTTGTAAAATAAAATATTTATCGCGCTTCGTATATGAATATTTTGTATCTAAAATCATTTATTTCCACATATCGCAAAACAAGTAAAAATATCGCAAAGCAAGTTGTATGCATTTACGTAAATATAAAAATAAATGACGAGAAATCCTTATACTTCAAAACTAAATAAGAAAACTTTCAGGAACGTTTTAAAATTTAAGAATTAAAGTCATTTGAAATTTACTGACGTTATTCCTAATAATAAAATCTACAAAACTGGACTAGCGTCTGGCGACAGATGAATCTGGGAAAATTATACGGGATGTAATGTACGACAACGAAATAATAGTATGATGTGTGTGTAAATCCCATTCCCCTTATTTTTTTTTAGAAAAAATGTTATCAACACCGTTGGCATTTGAGGTTAGGAATAAGTTTATTATGTATTTGTATTTGATTTGATTTGATCACATATTATTAACGTAGTTGTAAGATTACTACTTTTTTTAATACTATTTATTATTTTTTTATTAATTCAATTAAATGTTTGTGCCCACGCGTATTTTCAACTTCCATCCCTTGATCCGTCTGTCGCCACACGCTACAAAATTAGCGCACCGTAGATAATAATTTAAATTATCTATGGCATATTATACTATGTAATACCCTGCACCCTGAAGAAATAAATGCATAAATAAATAACAAGGTTTGAAAATTTTTCATGAAATGAGTTTGTTCTATTTTTGATTCAAATACTTTATTATGAAAACTTTATAATTGTTTAATGCCATTTTATGAAAGTGATGTGCCATTTTAGCAATTTGAAAATACATAAAAGTATCTCTTGAAATGGTCACTTCGAAATGTCTGACAGTTAAAAAAATGAAAACCACTAATCAGATGTCCTTCAAAATCTAATACCAGATTAAAAATAAAGATTTTTAAAAGAATCGAATGAGTATCGAATGAATCGATAAAGTCGAATAAACCGCGCCGTGCATTTTATATAGCACAGCACACACTCTCGGATACATGAAACTTTCATAATACAATCTCAGCATGATACTAATTGATAATCTGCGAAAAAACAAATAAACTTAAAAAATGTGAATTCATAAAAAAATATAGCTAAAAAATTTTACGTGTTTCATATAGTTGAAACAAAAATATGTTTATCGTCCAGTCTGTTCTACAATCTTTAAAACCTTATTATGTATTATAAGTACTCGTGATATCTTTTGTATGAACATATCGGATTATACCATTATGTCACGTAATCCATAAAATCATTACACTATCAGACCTTTCACTATAGTAGATTACCTTTGTTTTCATTTATTTCAATTATCGCGATAAATTTACCTTCTAGATAAATAAATGACCTTGTGTGTATTTAATTTAGCGAATATATTATTGCAGCTATCACCGAATTATCTTATCAAGAAGTCAGCGCTGGTATCAAGCTCATTTTGTTCTGACATACTCTATCTTGGTCTAAGATATTTATTATTTGCTAAAAGCTTTATTTTGGCTATGAAAGTAATAAATTTGCATTTAAACACTATCACAGAAGATGTTTGATTTTGATTTTGTTGATGATGTTTTCTTAATCTTTTTGAATGACGTCATGTTTGAACTTAAATTATTAATCAATATAAATCAAGCATAATCAATACTTCGGAATTGATTATGCACTGTGCAGTAAGCGCAGTAGATGATGCAATTAAATGTTTATGATTATTCTGTTCATTCTCTTGTATTTGATCAGGAATATGTCAGCATAGAGATCTCATTGGATATCCCGTAGACCCGAATTTATAAAAAACGTACTTTCCCAGGAATTTTCTCAATGCTTACCATGACATACATAGTTCAAACATTTCGTTAAGCTGAGTATAGACACTGATTATAGTTTATAAATATGGTCCTTGGATATGAAATGATTTTTTTTTAAAACTTTGTTTTCAAAAACACGTTCTACGTAATTTGAGATCAAAATAACTATAGCCTAATTACAAATCCATTTAACTTTAACATTAGTCTAGATAATTAAATGTGACGTAATATTAATTTTAATATTCTTATATCTTCTTAATATCCTTCTTTCCCCTGTGTGTCGCTCGCTCCTAACGGATGTTGGCGACCGTCACGCCGGACCCATTATGATCTTTGATCTTGTTTTTGGTTTTTCTCTTAAATACTTTCTGCACATAATAATGTTAATCTTAATATTAGACGGTGAATATTACTTTTTGATTAATAATTATTCACGAATAGTACAAAATAGAACCGTCGTGTTTTTAGTT
The DNA here is from genome assembly GCA_963576475.1 of Molanna angustata. Lineage (NCBI taxonomy): Eukaryota > Metazoa > Arthropoda > Insecta > Trichoptera > Molannidae > Molanna > Molanna angustata. The sequence continues at coordinate 20,088,571 of OY754981.1, forward strand.
TAGCACCAACTCGCTACGTTTTACCTGCACATCCAACATTAACCATTTCTTTACGCTGCCACACATTCTACAGGCAGGCGGGCGTTCATTGCACGCAACCTCTCCTCTCACACACACACACCTTCCTTCCATAGTCCTCGTCCGAGCGCGCCACACTTCAGAACCGTCCTCTGCCAGTCGCCGCCGAACGCTGCTACTTGCCTGCTTTGCTAACTTTGATTCAGTATCGGTTCGATCGCTGCGCGTGCGCAACGGTCCTGCTTGCATTCCGTGCCGAGTGTTATCGTTTTTTTACGCGGCAAATTTAAATCGTTTCGCGGTTAAAAAGAAAAAAATACTCGAACTCGTTGTGTCATTATTATTATTTTTCTTTGTTGCGTTGTTGACATTTCTGTGATTTGAATAAATTAACAAATTGTCAAACCAATTTCATTTCTTTTTGTCATTGTTGGTTAGTTTAAGTTAGCACATATATTGTATGATATAGAAACCCACTGATAACCACATATGGTTAGTGGGATCTTTTATAAATGAAATTATGTTGAAAAAAAAATAAATAAATAAATAAAAAAAATAATAAACATTGTTTATTTGTATTTGAATGTTTATATTCTGGATATTATTGTTATTTTTACGTTTCTTTTTGACATTGTGTTTCCGAATTGTGATTTCCTTCTGCGCCCACGTTTAAGTAGTATTATTGAAATCATCTGGAGTTGTATTGTTGTTTTGAAACTAAACAATTGGTGTATTTGAATCTGGTTCTTTGACACTCTGAACGACCTAGAAAAATAATTATTATACTACATAAGCAATCGTTTCGTTCTCGTTTGCCAGTGTTAAAAATGATTTTGTTTATTATTTTGTTTTAATGACTGAAAATTACGTGTATTTATTTTATGTAGTTCTTGTGCTACTAATCCGTAATACTTCTATACATTACGATGTGTATAATTAAGTGCAAGATTTAATTGAGCACTGCTCACTACGAAAAAGAAGAACGGAAACCGATCACGTTACAACTTCTTCAATACAAGGCAATTTCATTTGGCATTCTTGTAAGTACATCATTGTATAGTTTTTATTTATAGTCTTGTTTTGTTTATATTGTGTACGTCGTTAATACTTAAAAAAATAATTGTTATTATGTATTTTTTATACTTTATCGCTTTTGTTTAGTTTATTCATTCATATATAATTCGTGGTAGCATTTTTTGTATACATACTATCATTCCATAAATTTTTCATTATTTGAAAGTTCTGGATCATTGTAATTTTAATAAAAAATAATATTATCCGACATTTTTTTATGTCATCGGTTTCTTTATATCGTCCAATTCGTAAATAATTGTTTTTTTATTCATATATACCATCACGTCATGTCCCTCACGGGGAAGGCAGAGAGATCCGAACGCCAGATCCGAATTTTACAGTTTATATTAATGTATATTTACTATGGATGGCACATGATACGTTATGTTCTTACATAGAAACAAAAGTATGTACCTTATTATCATTTTGAACTAGTATGGCACCAAATTATGATATCAGTTGATCATTTAAATTTGTACTTATCTGTATCCCTTCATTTACCGTGCACATTAATTTGCAAGTAATATAACAATCATAACTACTGTAATTATTTTTTCTATAAATCTTGTATTCTGATTAATTATTTATACATACATACATACCATCACGCCATGTCCCTCGCGGGGTAGGCAGAGAGAACAGAACGCCACACTATTCTATCTTGACATAGGTACATTCACCGCCTCGTCAACATTCATGCTACGTCTCATGCATGTTCTTCTATTGTTCAGACTTCTAACATTTCCTTCTTTCAGAATATCGTTCACATGGTCGTGCCATCCTTTTCATGGGCGCCCCCGACCTCTTTTTCCATTCCTGTCAGCCTTATATATTTTTTTCGTCAAGCGTTCTTCATTCATTCTTTCCACGTGACCAAACCATCTAAGTGTGTTAACTTTCATTCTAGTTACTACATCTTTCTTCATCTTACATTCTTTCCTAGTGACCTCATTTCTAACTCTATCATACATCGTTCTATTACAAATTCTTCTTAACGATCTCATTTCCACTGCATTTATTCTACTTTCATGCGACTTCTGCCATGTCCAGGTTTCACTTGCATACATCAAGGTTGGCACTACAATTGCGTTATGAATGGCAACTTTAGCTTCCTTTGATACGTTACGATCATTCATAACTGGTTTAAGTGCTCCATTCACTCTGTTTCCTGCCATAACTCTTCTTTCAATATCCTCATCAGGCCGTCCATTCCGTTGGAACATGCTTCCCAGATAAACATATTCGTCGACTTGTTCAAGCCATTCATTCTCTACTTTTATTTGACACGATGTTCTGCTTTCACACTTTTCAAATTATACATTAAATAATAAATTTAATTGTTACGCGACGTTATTATTTATCATACTATTGTCATTTTTTAAATAAAAATACATTATTTATAAATAAACATAATATTGACAATTATGTTATTTTGAATAATAAATTAAAATGAGTCATAAACAATGGCACGAAAAATGGAGTACCTATCAGACTGTTTCATAAAATGAAAAAAAAAAATGAACTTTTGTAAAATTTCACATAATAATTGATAAATTACCGACCGCTGTGGCACAGTTGGTAAGCCGTTCGGTTTCTGTGCGGGCGCCCTGGGTTCGATTCCCAGCAAGGGAGAAATTTATTTCTCACGCAAATATTGCTTCTCTGGGCTGGAAACACAGGTTAGTTGGAAGAAATTGCCATACGGCAATAAACTCGCCACTTGCACCGGGTGCAAGGAAGTGTTCATTATTTTTATTATTATTATTATTATAAATTAGTCTTTTTGTTACCGTATTTTGGGGGTTACTGAATGTTTAAGTACTTCATTTAAAAGAAATGAATTATAAATGTTTTTTGCGTATTTGGTTATTTTTATATAAGTACCTACCTAATTTTTTTTCATAGTTCACCAGTGAGGTCCACCACCCATTCTGTATGTAGTGTATTTTTTGGTGAGACTGGGGTGTGGGCGTACACGTATGTGTCGTGTTTATATGATGTAATATACACCCGCACACCTGTCGCTGGTTGTACCTGATTGTCCTCCGTGTGCGCTAAATCATTAAAAGTTTTAATTCAATTTTTGCTTCTTAATAAAAACAGTTTGAGAAACCCTGGAACTGTTTTTTTTAAAAATCCATTTCGAGATACTATATTTAACTATATTTGTACAAAATTTCAGCTTTCTGGCTTTTATAGTTTTTGAGATAACAAATGCTATGAAAATTAAAATGTTGATAACCCCTGACTGGAACAAGCCTCTAAGTTGGTGTTTTTAGCATGCAAAAAGTCCACTACGCCATACAAAATGTTCCTAGTATTCCTTATAAGCGGGTCTTGGCTTAATACTTTGTCGATATGTTCAAGAGAATAAATTCTCTTGAACAAATCGACAGTTGGAAATATAAAAATAAAAAATAAACAGCAAGATGTTTTATTTGTAATATGAAGATAATGTATGTGAAAATAATAGATTTCTATGTAATTATATTCATTGTAATTGGTTAACGGTTAAATTTAGGGATACGACCCCTTCTATAGTTTTACGATATATCGTTCGGAGTTATATTGATAAGGTTGCATCTGAATAATACTATATATAATATATACATTGGTTATTTTTAAAATTCATACAATTTGATGATTAATTTCATAATTTGCTATAATAGTGGGTATTTTGAAACTGTAATTCAATGGCACCAGGATTTTAAAATTCTTCCTTTTGTATTACATATTTCATATACATATGTACATACATACATATGTACAATGAATATTATTTGAATATTTTATTTATTCAGTCCATCGTGGCATATCATACAATATTGAGTAACCAGTGACAGATATGCGGATTTGCATCACTTTTCAAAAGGAATAGATATTTTTTCCTTTTTTTTATAATTTGTGTAAAAATGACTAGAATAATATATTTCAAAATCTTATTTCGAATTTCAAACGCGCATACATTTTATGTCATATTCTATTCTAAGTATTCTTAACCAGTCTACAATACATACATTATGTACCTATTTAGTATTTCATTAGGTACTTGCATCAGTATTTAAAATATACATTTATCATCAGAAATGCGGAAAATATACTTATTTTATTTACTTATTCAGCCTCTTCTTGAGTCCAGTATTGGACAAAGGCCTCCCGCTTAGACTTCCACTGGTCTCTATCTTGTGCCATTCTTCCCCATTCTGGACCTGCCACTTTTTTATGTCATCGGATCATCTGGTCTGGGGCCTTCCCACGCTTCTACTTCATGTTCATGTCCTCCCAACTTCACTTTAACTCCGCTATTCTTTTCGCATGTAATCTTAAAAAAAATATTTTTAAGATTACAAACCTAACTATTTGGAGAAAAATAAGATTAGATATTTTGATATCTTTAAAAAAATGTTAATTTATTAGTTGTAATTAAATTGAAAAATATAACACCTAGAACCGTTTCAAAAATACGTGAAACCCTTATTGGTGAAATAATTTCATAAGGTTGGGTTACATCCATCATAATGAAAATATTATGGTATAGAACCCCTAATGTAATTTAAAATAAATAAAGGCGAAGGTTCTATCTATCCTTCATGTTCATGTCATGATACACCTTTCTCGGGTCAACTGACGCTCTATACCCACAAAAAATATACATTTTATCTAAAATACATAAATATAACCTATAATAACCCAAAAGGTACCCTTCTTTTGATACACACAGCTTTACATTCAATGCTGTTTATATTTAAATGATTCAGAAAGTATGTGTTTTTTTAATCTTCTTATTTTTAAGGGTGTATATTTGAATTTTTTAAAATATATCAGAAAACTTTGATGAATATATATATATAGGTCATGATTCGCAATATACCCGTTTGTCATTAGCCAAATTCATTTATTTTCAAAAAGCAAAACGATAACATTATGTTGGTTGTTATATAAATTAAATGAAACTAGAGAATCATATTAAAAGATAAAATTTGATCAATTTTGTGGCGGTTCCTTTTACATTTATATAATATAGGTAGTTTAGATCAATTTGGAAAATTTATTATCAAATAAAAAAGGCGAATTTGAATGTTGACTTACATAGGTACATCAAATAGTACCTTTTTTACACTCAAATCTCTATAATGAATGGAATATTGAAATTATATACATTTTTTTTTATATATTTATTAAAAAAAATATATCAGCTAAATTTCCCACTCATAACGCCATTTTATTGTCAATGTTGATATATGCTAGTGAAACCTGGACAAAGCAGAAGTCGCACGAAAGCAGAATAAATTCAGTTGACATGAGATCGATAAGAAGAATTTGTAATAGAACGATGTATGACAGGGTATGACAAAGGAAAGAATGTAAGATGAAGAAAGATGTCATTGATAGAATGAATGTAAACACGTTGTAATGGTTTGGCCACATGGGTAGAATGAATGAGATACGCCCGACGAAGAAAATATACAATGCGGACAGGAATGGAATGAGAGGTCGGGGCCACCCAAGAAAGGGATGACACAACCATGTTAGCGATTTTCTGAAAGAAGGAAATGTTAGAAGCGTGACCAACAGACGAATGTGTATGAGACGATGCATGAATGTTGACGAGGCGATAAATGTTGCTTTCGCTCTCTGCTAAGCCCGTTAGGGACATGACATGATGATATGTATATAATATGTCATAGAAATAAGATATTCATCTCAAAATTATCAATATAAAAAAAGTATTCAATATTATTACACCCTTGTGGACACTTTTGTATTTTATATTCAAACTGCATTTTATTTAATTTACATTCATTATTATACTATACCTAAAGATAGATTCTTATTCGGCTATGGGGATCAATTTCTCTAATAACAAAAGTAATTATTGGAATATCCAGTTTGATTAGAGACGAGCAAAAGCAGTCTTAATCAGACCGTGACTGCTCTTGCAACTATATAAAATTTTACCAATTATTTTTAATTTTTACTGTGAGAAATCTTCGTCGGCACTACTAAATTGAATATGTATTTTTGCAAATACATATTTTACTTACTTGGATTGGAAAAGTTATTAGTTTTGAATTTGTTTTGAATTTCTTTGGGCATACGCATAACATTTTGGACATTCATGATATAACAAACAACAACTGACCCATTCACATTAAAAGGTTTTTTTAAACGAATTTCGAAAAAAATGCAAAATTTTTAAATTATCCCACCAAAACAAAATGAATATGATATAGCCTTTTTTCAATTTTCATTGTTATACTTTTAGACCTTTTACAGAAAAAATGTGGTTTTTATTTTAACATTTTTTGCAGTTACAAAAAATACAAAACTAATAGCATGCCTGGGTATGTGCGTATATCATCCAGGGGGCAAGTCCGGTCAAACGGCGGAATGAAAAACCTCTATTTAGATATTCGATTTTTTTAATTTTCTACATAGAATACTCTTGCTGCTTAGGTTTGTAACGTTGGTTACCACCACGATATGTATTACCATGTAACGGCACTTGCTCTGCTGATTTTGGATTTGCATGTGCCCATTTAAAAAAAAACACGCCGGAATATGGAAACCATGATTAAGACCGGGAATGCAAGATAAAAACCTAAATCTTCGATCTTGGTCTTCCTTTTTCTCATAACTAGTTTTGATAACAACTACGATGTCCCAGATATGTGTTACGTTGAGCAGCGGGCATTATGAAACGGAAGTAGGCACGTTAGGCATATTATATGTATCATGAAATTAAGTTTATTTGGAATAAAATCTGTGGGCGTTGTATAGTATTATACCTAAAAGTATGTCGAGCATATTGAATATGAT